>JAVSCE010016815.1:0-26848 GCA_032199065.1 Smutsia gigantea
CCTGTCTTGCCTTCTGCCCTTTCTTTACTCACCCCCAACCCACCCCCCCAAGCCCTGCCCAACACCTCAGGCCTCTCAGTTCCTGCTCCCCATGCCCAGGGGTTGTGGGTAGGGCTGGGCTGTTCCCCAGGCAGAAGTGCCCTTTCTAGAAGCTTCTCCCACTCAGCCTGGCAGGCATGTTGAATGACTCCAGGGGTCACCATTAGTACTGGGACCTATGTGAATGGCGCCTCCTGGTGTTATCAGACAAATGGCTCTGCTGGTAGCCCCTCAAAGGAGGGGAGCTTCAGAACCCTTTCCATCCAGGGAAAGACCCCAACCCCTTCTTGCCAGGCAGCTCTGCTCCCAAAATATTTCCACCACATACACTTTTGATCTCTCAGGAAGCCCAGAGGAGTTGAGAAGAGGAAAGAAAAGAACAATAGACTCACGTTTGCATAGCACCATGGTTTTGCTGTCAACACTTTCATATTTCTGGCATCTCTCAAGTGGCAAAACACCCCTGTGAGGGTATGGAGTAGGGGCTCATTACCGGCCTTTGACAAAACAGATGAGGAAAAGGACCCAGTGAGGTTGAAATGACAAGCCTGGCAGTTCCAGGCAGATCAGGGCACTCAGGTCCTATTTCAGAGGTCAGAAGGCAGGAGGGGAAGAAAACATTTGCATATTGGGTAAGCTTGTGGGAGGCACTTAACCTCTCTGTGCCTCATTTTCCTCATCTGTAAAAGGGGATTACAATAGTACAGTTAGGGGGTTAAAGAGAAAGTGATAAGAACAGTGCCAGGCACGAAGGAAGTGCTATTGGCACCGCTGTTGTTATTAGGTGTGGGGGAGCCACTGAGAACTTGGTTTATCCCACCCTCCCGCTCTCTGTCTCCACAACACACACAGAGATCTTCAAGGGCAAGTAAGCCCAGTGGATGCCACTGTTCTTGCCTTTGCATCTGGCTGCCACTTCAGATGTGGCCACACTTCTCATTTTCCCTGCCCAGTTCTGATGTCATGGCCCAGTGGTTTCTGTCCCCCTCTCCCAGTTGGCAGCTCTCTGGCCCGGCTTAGCAGTTGGTCAGGGGCTCAGGGGTCCAAGGACTGCCTTCTCGGTTGCTCAAGGTCCTGAGTGCCCACAGAGAAGCAGGAGCCCAGAGCAGTCCCCAAGGGCCCCGCTTCTCCTCAAAGGCTGGTCCTTGGGGCGGTTCTTTTATCTCAGGCTGGACCCAACATAAATAGATGTGATTAGGAGATCAAAGCACTTTCCACAGATTTGGCCTGAGGGGGCACTTTGATCTGACCATCCCTTGAACCCCCCACCCCCACTCCCCCACCCCCGCAGCCCTCTCAGCTCCGAAGTCTCTCCCTGCCTTCACTCCTTTTCTTATCAAGCTGCTGCCTCAGCTCCGCCAGACGAGTCTCGCCTGTGGATGAGAAGCTGGGTTTTCCCCTCCAGGTTGTTTACTCAGTCACCAGTTGGAAGCTGAAGCCAGCGCACAGCAGCAGGTCTGCCAAACCCAAACAGTTTCATTTTGAGCCTCAGTTGCAAAACCTGCAATCTTGATATGCTTGTAAATGATGGGCGGGTGAATCACGCCTGCCTCTCAGGGTATCTAATTAGATGCAGACCCGTCCTGGTCTCCCAGAACTTGGTCCAGTGAAGGAATCTTTTTCCTTTGAAAAGCGTAGAAATTCCTGTAAGTGCTTACTGTACAGAACTTGTGGAATTTTCCTTAAAGCTTGAGCAATGGCTACTACAGATTGTGTGGTAATGGCTCAGAACGTGCCCTCCACCACTAATGGGCTCTTCCTCAGGCTGTCCAGGCTAAAAACCCAAACCAGGAGGGAGGCATGTAGTCAGGAGGCGAGGCCTCTTCTAGCCTTCTAGGCACGTTCCAGGACAGGCCACCATGGCCAGGTTTCCTGGCCATCAACATAGGCCATGGGGGCCGCCTCTGGCTTGCTCCCAGGGCTTTCGTCCCGGGTCTCAAGCCTTGCTCAGGGAGTTAATGATGTGCAGGACAGCTGGGTGTCTGGAGGGAAGAATGTCCCTGTCAAATGGAAGGAGACATGGGGGAGCATTTCGGGGAGAATCTCCAGGGAGGACAGCGATCTCTACCCTGCACTTCCCTGGGGCAGACAAACTGTGGGCTCTGGCTGCTTTTATGCTTTTAGCTCCAGGAAGACTGGCCTTGGGAAAGCTGCTCTTTCTAACCCAAGAGGGATTGGCTACCTAGGTTTCTTTATTCAACAAATATTTAGTGAGTGCTTGTGCATGCTAGGAGCTGGTCTGCACATTGGCAGTACATCAGTGAACAAAGTGGGCCAGAGAGTCCACCTCTCACGGAGTTTACTTTCTAGGAATTGGGGAAACAAACAATAAACATAGTAAGTGAGTAAAGTATCTCATGTCTTCAGTAGAGAGAAGAGTTATGGAAAAAAGGTAAAGGACAGGAGAAGGGGGAGTATGAGATGGGGTGGGGGCTGAACTGAATAGGGTGGTTAAGGGGGCAGAATATGCCACCCCAATATATGCCTCCTGGCATGAGGATTATTTTAGACTGATTATTTTTAAGAGACAACAGACATAGGAAAAGCTCTGAAAACTGAGATGTTACCCTTTTGTAAAAGACATTTGCATGTGGAAGGAAAATCTCCATTTGTAAGGGTGTCTCTCTCTGTACCAGGAAAAAGGATGACTAAATGTCTAGAAACTATCAGTAGAGAAGACAACACTCAAATATGCATAACAACCATATCTTTGCTTACAGTGCTTTTCCTGGTCACCTCCCATAACTGGCTCCCCACCCCCCGACATCTTTGGTCTTTAGCAAGAGATGGTATTTAAGGTGGTGGTTTGCACCATCTTGGGGAGTTATTCAATTGTCCTGGGTCTTTCCATGTATGCAGGAGGTAGACATGTTATTACACTTCTGTTTGTTTTTCTCCTGTTAATCTGTCTTTTATTGCATGGGGTTGCAGCCAAGAACCTAGAAGGGTAAAGGAAAAGTTATTTTTCCTCCTCTATAGTGGGAGGCCTCATTAAGAAGGTGACATTGGAGCAAAGGCTCAAAGGAGGTGAAGGAGTAGGCCCGCCAATTATCTGGGGAAAGAACCTTCCAGCCAGAGACAACAACCAGTGCAAACGCCCTGAAGAAGGATCACCTAGAAGGTTCTAGGAGTAGCAAGGAGGCCAGTGTGTCTGGGGCAGAGGGAGGGAGAAATTAGGAGATTCAGGCTGAACCATGAGGGCTGGGGCAGTTTCTTGTACTCTGTTGGAAGCTGTTGTAAGGTTCTGAGCAAAGGAATAACTTAGGTTTTAGAATGATCACATTTTTCAATACAGACATTCCAAAATTCTCATGCAGAATAAAAAGAGAAAAGCAATACCAAGTTTCAATATTGATTTTCTAATATGTGCTAAGCATTGTACATCCCAGTGGCTAGGAATAATATAACAGTCTCTTCATTTAAGGAATACACTGTATGCATGTGTATGTTGGGGTGGGAGGGGGGCAGTGGTCCTTTCAGAGATAGAAAACAAATTCAGTTATGACACCAAGTGAAAAAGCACAGAGATGATAGGAGTACTCAAGGAAGGCTCCGGAAGGGATGTCGGAACTAGGTTCTGAAGGCTGAATAGGAGTTTTCTGGGTTGGACAAAGGGGGAAAGGTCATTTCAGCAGAGGAAACAACCTTTAAAGGAATGGAGGCTTGAAAGAGCAGAGAACTATATAATTCAGGAAGTGAGCAGATGTAGTACTGTGGAATGTGCCAGAGGGAATGAGCAGACATGAAGTAGAAGAGAGAATAAGAGAGGAAGCAAGAGAGACCGAAAAAGAAATGCCCTCTCTTTTTCCATGGCAACTGAAGATGTGCTCTCTGCCCAGACTTCATGTGTCAACAACAAAAGTGCCTGGTTTCTGAGATTTCATCTGATCAAGTCTTATAGTTCTCTGTGGTATGTTTTGTCCTAGTTTTGTTCCCTCAGAAGCAGACCCTGAGTGCAAGCAGTTCATCTGGGAGGTGACGTCTCTAGGCACCAGCAGAGGTGCAGAGGAGTGAGGCGGGGAAGGGAAGGAAAGCAGTAAAGGGTGAGTGAATAAGCAGATGGGAAAGAGCTTCAATCCTGTTGAGTTCTCCAGGAATGAGTGTAAAATTTACCCAAGGCGGGAGGAAGCTGGGGCATTTGTCCTCCAATCCCATAAGTCATTAGCAGAGGGCTGTCCCTGGGGGTAGTAACTCCTTGACCTTCCCAGCCTTTGGTACAGCCAGGGAAAACCCCCAGGCAAAGAGCTGGAGATGTGAAAGATGAGTACCAATGGCATATGCATGGGCACCCACAGAGCCTGTTACAAGTGTACCAATTTCCTCAACAACCTACTAGGTCAATGCCACTGCTGGAGAGGCCTTGAGCCCATCTGTGGCCAAGGAGGACACTGATGTAGATGGAGTCAAGGGCAGACCAGGCCCAGGACTACACTTGGGTGTCTGTCCTGAGCTCCAGCTTGCTTTGGGCCACATGATGAAGGCTCATGGGTAGAGGGAGAGATCAGTGAGAAACGATGGGCCTGGACACTTGCTCTGGGGTCAGGTGTTGTAGAAGAGTTTGCAGTATAGAATCTTTTCTCAGTGTTGACAATTTTTCTTCTTGTTTTGTAATAATGTAAAATTTACCATTTTTAACTGTTTTTAGGTATACTGTTTGGTGGCATTAATGTGCATACATCACTGCTATTTCCCAAACTTTTTCATCATCCCCAACATAAACTCCATACCCATCAAATAATAACTACCCACCCCCTATTCTCCTATCCCCTGGTAACCTCTAATCTACTTTCTGTCTCTATGAATTCTCCTATTCTAGCTACCTTATATGACTGGAATCAAACAGTATTTGTCTTTTTGTGACTGGCCGATTTCACTTAGCATAATGTTTCTGAGGTTCATCCATGTTGTAGCATGTGTCAGAATTTCCTTCGTTTTTAAGGCTGAATACTATCCCACTGTAGGCAGAGACCACATTTTTGTTTATGGACATTGGGTTGCTTTCACCTCTTGGCTATTGTGAATAAGGCTGCTATGAATATGGGTGTGCACATCTCTGCTTGAGCCCTGCTTTCAGTTCTTTTGGGTGTCTAGGTCATATAGTAATTCTATGTTTGACTTGTTGAGGAACCACCATATTCTTTTCCATAGTGGCTGTACCTGGCAGATGGTATGTGCTCAGTCAATGGGCACCATTGTCACCATGAGCCATTTCTGGGGTTTCCTCTGAGGGTGAACATCGAGGTGGTCATTCATGCACCTAAAGTCAAGGTTAAGAGTCCACTTGGTGCCTATTTTTGTGCTAGGATTTGGGGATGGAGCATCGTGGTGGACACCATGATACAGAGTCCAGATTCTCCTTCAAGAGAGCGTTTGCTGTCCCAGTTTGTGGGGTGCTTTCTGGGGCACCCTCCGGCTATCAGCACCTTCAGGGGCTGCCTCAGCTACAGAGAATACCTCAAAGTCATGCCCTTCCAGTGACTTTTTCATATGGGGCTATAAATGCCCAGTCACCTAGAACACTAGTCCACCTCTGGACAACTCTGTGGTAGGCTGACTAAGGCCCCCCCAACCTCCCAAGAGGCCCGCATCCTAGTTCCGGGAAGCTGTGAATATGGTTGTTGCCTTACATGGCAAAAGAGGCTTTGCAGATGAGATTAAATTAAAGATTCTGAGATGGGGAGATTATTTCAGATTATCCAGGGGGGTCCAGTGTAATCATGCAGCCTTAGAAGAGGGTGGCAGGAGGATCAGAGTAACAGAAAGAGACGTGAGGATGGAAGCAGAGGTCAGATTGACGTGTCTGCTGTCTCTGAAGATGGAGGAGGGGCCACAAGTGCTGGAATGCAGGCAGGGTCAGGAAGCTAGAAACAGCAAGGAAACAGATTCTTTCCCTCAGCTTCCAGAAGAAACGCAGTCCAGACAACACCGTGATTTTAGATTTCTGACCTCTAGAACTGTAAGAGAATACACTTGTGGTGTTGGAAGGCAGCAAGTTTGTGGAAATTTACTCTCCTATAAAACTCTGAAGATGGGTCCACCCTGAGGGATGCTGCCGGGCCTCCCTCCGCCCACCTCTGCTCTCCCCGCTCCTTTCTGCAGGGGTTGGTGCCATGGGTTCTCCCTAATAAACATCCTGCATCTCAGCTCCAACTCAGAGTCTGCTTCCTGGGGAGCCCAACCTGCTACAGCTGACGTATATGTATATTGAGAATAATATAATGATCTCCTATGACCCCATCATCCAGCTTAGATAATCGCCAACTTGTGGTTGATCTTATTTGCTCTGTCTGGGAATGGTAGTTTAAAGGGAGAAGCAGAGCTCCTGCTCTGGAAAGCCTGTCCTGGTCTAGCAGGAGGTGTTCAGATGTTGGTGCAGACAGCTCTGAAGCCAAGAGAACGCCAGGAAGCAGTCCCCACATCCATGAGTATGGGCTCCGGGCACAGAGAAGGAGCCTTAGAGAAAGGCAGGGAAGGAGGCAGCCAACCAGAGCTCGCAGGACAGGCCATGTCTGCCGCCCTCCAGCCCTGGCAGAGCAAGACTTCTGAACGTGGGGTACAGGGAAGCCTAGCTGCAGTCACAAATTCCCACGTAGCTGTGGCGGACCGCAGGCCCCCGGCCACATCCCTCTCTGGCTCTGGCCACCTGACTGACCACATGCCCCTTGGGGCCCAGCCTACCCTCCCTAGGGGGCTGGCTGCTCCTCCAGTCCTCCCTTTGCCAGGGCCCTCGGTCTGTCTCAGCCCTAGCTGCCAATTACAGCCCAGGCCCATTCATTTGCTGGATTGGATCTTTGGATTTTTGTCATTTGCTATGCGGAGGTTTTCTTTCTGACTAATTTGTTTACCAGGTTTAATTCTTCAATCATGTTTTCATTTTAAGAGATTTCAGGGTAATTATGAAGTTTGAATAAATCCATCTGAGGCACCAAAGTGCTCGCAGCTCTGCTCTGCTAGGGCCTGCCATTCTGCTGCTACACTTGAGCTTTGGTGTGAATAGGACCTTTCCTGCCCACCCCCATTCCGACTCATGCAATTGAAAACAGCTGGGCCTCTAGGAGCCAAGGTCAGGATTTAAGAAAAAGCCACAACTGAAAACCACATGGGGAGAGATGGAATCAGGCCAGTGTGGGAGTGAGGAGGTTCCAGAAGCTGTGAGAATCCGGCCTCTCTCCACCTGCCTTGCCCAGGCTGCTTCTCCTGGCATCAGGCAGAGGAGCCCAAGGCCTGGGCTGCCCTAAGCGTTTGTCAAAGTGGGGTGCGGTGACAGCTGGGAGAGGAGGTATACGTGCAGAGGCCATAGGCTGGGGTTCAGTTCTGGTCATATAGCCCTCAGTGGTGGGGCCATAGGCAAAGTTTTTGAGCCCTTTGGAGTAGCATAGAAATACCAAGTATGATGCTAACAATTCCTGTTCTGTCCACTTTGCAGGCTTGTCATGAAGAAGCTGATGCCAGGGAGGCACTTTGTATGCTGTATCACATGGCACAGTTGTGAGGTGGTGGTGGTGTGGAACAAACTCTCTTGGTCATATCACCAGGGTCACACTGGCAGGCTGGGGCGATGAAACACCCAAACAACTGACACAAAGGCAGGAAATGCCACCAGGCCCCTAGATGTCTTGACTCCATCACCATTTCTCAACCAGTGCACCCTGGCTCCTCGGTGTGCTGGGATGGTCACTGTGGAGTGTGGAGTGTGTGAGCCTAGCTATGAATTGTGACTCCAAATCCCAGTTCTGGCCTCAGCACCTTATCAGCGCCACCCAGGAGGGCTGCCAGCGTCCTGCATCTTATCAGCATCAACAAAGTAGAGTTGCCTAATTTGCATATTCATATCAAACCTATAGCTGGCTGGATGGGTGGGCGGGCAGTGCCGCATGTGCACTAATCATAACTAAAATCAATGGATTAGGCTTAGCTAATTCCCAGGCAGCCAATCCCAGGCAAGGTATGAACAGCAGAGCTGCTGGGGGAAGCAGTCACATGAAGGGGATTCTCCACCCTAGAGGGTAAGCCCCTGAGCTTCTGGGGCTTGATGGTGCTCGCTCCCACCTCAGGGGAGCGGCAGTGTGGGGACTCGGGACTTGCTCTGACAAGAATCAGCACTGGATCTCATCTACAGTGACAGGCGAGGCAGCTGGCCAGGGGGAGTGGGAGGGAGTGGCCATCCTGCCATAGTTTTCATTATTCCAGAAGCAAGCCTGAGATAAAGACTGGAGAGCAGGATGCACCAGTAGGGGCATGGGGGCATGCGGCCGTGCAGGAATACATATAGTAGAAGGCCCACAATCCTGCCAGGCACCTCTGTGGGCAACTGTTAGGGGCTGAATTGTGTCTCCTGCAAATTCATATGTTGAAGTCCTAACCCCCAGGACCTCCACATGTGTTTGGAGATAGAGTCTTTAAAGATGTGAGTTAACTAAAATAAGGTCACAGGGGTGGGCTGGTGTCCATACCAATCTGACTGGTGTTCCTGTAAGAGGAGGAGATTAGGACACAGACACACACAGTGAGAGACCACGTGAGGACACAGGGAGGAGACGGCGGCATCTACGGGCCACAGACCAAGGGCTCAGAATGAAACCAGCCCTGCTGCCATCTTCATCTTGGACTTCCAGACTCCAGAACTGTGGGAAAACACATTTCTCCTGTTTAAGCTGCCCAGTGTGTGGTACTTTGTTATGGCAGCCTGAGTAAATGGGTACAGCAACAAAAACTCGTTTCCACTGGAGAAGACTGTGTGTAACACAGGCTTCCACATTATCCCCCCTGAGAGATGAGGTGGCCAGGACATTTATCCACCAACCTGAGTCAGTCTTTAACAGGGGGCCATTCCAGGAGAGGGGATTAGACTCCTCCACCCTTTGACAGGAAGACTGTCAAAGAATTTGGGGACGTGTTTTAAAACTACCACAGTGAACTACGGATGGCAAATAGCCACTTGGTCAGACTGACTGAACCAACATAATTTTCCTTCTCTATTTTCTAATTTGGCAACCTGTTTCCCATGTAGAAAAGCCTGGTTCAAACTGCCAGCAGTATGGTAGTCGCTAACACATTTGCACCTAGTGAGCTGGACCCCCTGCCTCCAGTTAATCCAGCTTCATCACTATGCTAGGAGAGCTCATTCCAGCTGAAATTTGACTATTGCTTTTTAATTTTGGTGCCATTTTTCATGCTGATGGCTCTTCTGGCTGACAGTGAATTACCCTGGGTGCAAATTAAATACAATAGAATTGCTAATCAGGCCATTAGAATACACTGACAGGAGGAAATCTACAAGTTGTCAGACCTGGGTGGGCTCCCCACTTGCCTTTGGGAAGAATTCACTTGATTTCCAACAGACCTGTGCATAGGGTTGATTCAAATATTGGAAATAGACTCCTGCAGGCAGCCAGAGGGACTGAGCAAGTGGCTGCAAGGCCCGAGATCCTACACTGGTTCAGCTGGCTCTCTGCAGGAAAAATCTTGTCTTGTATGTACACATGTCCCTGGGGATCACTACTGAACATTCCATACACTCTTCTCATGCAAGGAAGTGTCGCGATTTAATTCTCAACCTCCAGGCCCACAAGGAAGGCACCAAATATCTGGCATAATGAACAATGTTTTTAGCTTTCTAAATTTAGAGGGAAGGTGAGAATGCACCAGCAGTTTCTTTCTTGTGTTTAATTCTGAGCAAAGATAGAAAGACTCTTCTGTTGAAGCCTTCATGTCACACATTTGGTCATGCTTTACTTTGTATTATTATTATTTTTTTAATCCCCACACAACTCACTAAAGGAAATAGATTCAGGACACACTTCCTAAGGGCTCAATGCTTGATGCCAAATAGTGGTTCTGTAAATCAGGAGGCTTTAGAGAAGACAGAATGTGGTCTTCAAGGGCAAAAATACAAGCCCAGAAGCTGTGCAGTGATTTTGCTTGGGGACAGGAGAAGTCCTGGGGATCATTTACAAGTGAAAGGAGGACCCCACTTAATCAATAATAGCCAACATTTATTGAACCCTGCCAGCCATATCTGACCACTTGAAATACTTGCAATGTTTAATCTGTAATAGCCCTCCGCAGTGTGCATGATTGTCATCACCTCCATTTAGTGGATAGCAGACTTGAGGTTAGGTAACTTTCCCAGGGTCACCCAACAAGTCAGTGGCAGGGCCATTGTTATTAGATTGGGTTGAGCTGCCAGGGAAAAAAAGTACTGGCTTGAATGAGACAGTTATTCTTTCCTACACAAAGGTTGGAGGCAAGCAGTCTAACTCTGGTACAGTGGCTCCATAATCGGTGGCCACCCAAGTTCCTTCTATCTTGTTACTTCACCATTGTAGGTAAAATTGTAATATTCCAGAATCTGTCCCTTGGCTTTAGTGCATCTCCATATGAACAGACATTCCTAAGGGGTGGAGAGAAGTAGTTCATCTCCATATCAGTGGGTAATTATCTGGGCGACTGAGGGCTTATCTGAACCTGAGAGGTTGGAGGGAGGTTTCGCTTGCTTCTGCTGGAGCAGGAAAGAGACGACCCCTGGACAGCAGTTTGTAAGCAATAAATGGGTTTTAAACTTTATTTCTCCCTTTGACTGATTAAAGTTTTAGAGGTATTTTGCCCGGGAATTTCCTCTCCCTGGTGTTACAACCATCTCCTATATATGGTCCCTACCTTGGGTTGTTAGATAAAATGCAGTACATCCAGTTAAGTTGGAATTTCAAATAGTGAATAATTTTTAGTGTAAGTGTATCCTGTGCCATATTTATTTATTTATTTTTATAATTTATTTTGGATCATTAATCTACAATTACATGTACAATATTATGATTATTAAACTACCCCCTTCATCAAGTCCCCCCACCAACCCCATTACAGTCACTGTCCATCAGTGTAGTGAGATGCTATAGAGTCACTACTTGTCTTCTCTGAATTGTATAGCCCTCCCCATGCCCCCCCAACATTACATCTGCTAATCGTAATGCCCCTTTTTCCCTCTTATCCCTCCCTTCCCACCCATTTTCCCCAGTCCCTTTCCCTTTGGTAACTATTAGTCCGTTCTTGGGTTCTGTGAGTCTGTGGCTGTTTTGTTCCTTCAGTTTTTTTCTTTGTTCTTATACTCCACATATGAGTGAAATCATTTGATACTTGGCTTTTTCGGCTTGAGGGCCTTTGTTTTTTAAAAGACACTCTGTGGAAATCACACCCTAAACTATTGGTCACCTCACATTGGCCACACATGGCTTTTATGGAGATGCAGCCATGGACCCAGCTGACAATCAGAGCTTCTGTATTAAGGAAATAGGACATCAGGGGTCAACTTAGTATCTGCCACAGCTGGGACTTAAACTCAAGTCAGAATGGCTTTTGCATCTTGGGGTTTAATCACCTGCTGTCTTGACTTTTCTCCATTTCATAGAAGAAAGGGTGGAGCAGACACTGTGTGTATTTCACCTAGCCCTTTTCTGAATCCTTTTTCACAGTTTCTGGATGCCTCTTCCCTGCCTTCTCTGGACTTTTGCTGCAACAACCAGCACGTGAGACACTCTTCAGAGGCCCACCCTCCAGCTACTGAAGCTTCTCTGCTCACACCTGGGAATTTGGATGGCCCTTAGCCAATGACTCACTGTACCAGAGTCTGCAAGCCTGGCTTCCTTGCCTGGAGTCAGGACAAACACTGAAATGTAATTGACACTCCAGAGCCCCGGTGGGGTCAGGTAGAGGCCCTTGCTCAGCTGCTTCCCTTTTCCTGTCGTCCTTCCCCCACTCCCTTAAGTGGTCTCTCCTGGAAGCCCTGCCTTCATAAATCACTTGCACACAAAGTCTTGTCGTAGTGTCATAGTGGCCTAAGATAAGGGTTTACCCTGGAAAGTATAAATAAGAAGTGGGATAGCATTTTCGAAGACAGAGGTGCTGTTGTCACATGCCCTTCCATGATGAAGAGGCCAAAGTGCCTTGCAGAGCCCTTGAGCTTAAATTAGGTCACACCCAGTCTTACTGGCAAATCCTGAGTTGTGACAACTTGTATGAAGTTGGACATTTAATATTTATTCTAATATTCCTCCAAGCTGTATGTTTTTTTAGGGACTGTGTATTAGTCAGGGTTTGGTCAGGAAAATAGATGGCACTCTGTTTCAAGTAGGAAGGGATTTCATACTGGAGATTAGGCTCTTATAAAGCAGTTGCAAGAGCTGGAAGAGCAAAGGTCCAGGAAAGCTGATACCAGCTCTCATATTTCTCCCCAACTTGCAGAGCATCAGAACATAAAGTGAGTTTCACACCGGGTTGTAGGACCAAGGTAGGTTATTTTCAGGGAGGTGCCTGTAGTCGCCATGAAAGTTTCTACTTGCTATAACCTTTGTATTTGCCTGCTTTGCTGGAGAAACAATAATAATGATGGCTTCTTGCCTCCATTCACTTTCTAAGTCTTGTGCAAGCATAGCAGATCCTCATTATTGTGGATTCTGTATTTGCAAATTTGCCTAATGGCTCAAATGTATTTGTAGCCCCCAAATCAATTCTTATGGCATGTTCTTGGTCATTCATGGACTTGTACAGAGTGGTGGAAAACTTGAGTCATCAAATGTGCCCTTTTCCAGCTGAGGTTGAACATGATGATGCTTTACCTTCTTGTTTCAGGTCTAATACTGTAAACAAGTGTCCTTTCCATGGTGCATTTTGTTCCTAGTTTTTCACATTTTTGTGCTCTTTGTTGGTGACTGTTTAAAATGGCCCCCAAGTGTAGTGCTGAAGGGCTCTGATGTGTCTTATGGAGAAGATATGTGTGTTGGAAAAGCTTCATTCACACCTGAGTCATAGTGCTATTGGCCATAAGTTCAAAGCTAATGAATCGACAGTATATGTTAAATAAGGTGCAAGGTTATGTACTGATTGTTACACAAAAATGTTCTGATCAGAGGCTGTTAGAAACCTAAACCAGTATTTCCACTAGGAGCAATGGGTCAGTATTCCCTAATTCTGTGCTGATGGCAACATAGTTATCATGAAAAATGAGAATCAACTATACTTCTCATTGTCAGAATCTAATTAGTAACCCATTTGGCATGGAATGCTGGAAAATGTAGTTCCCAAGCTTCCAGATGCTGCAGTCTTTGGAAGAGCATAGAAAAGGGAATGGTGCTAAGTGCTGAGAGATAATCCAGGACAGCATGTTAAATCTATTTAATGCTTAAAAAAACTTTTAATGATTGCCCTAGGGTTTACAGTAATTAATTAATCAGTGTCTACCTTCAAATAATACTATACCATTTCACATGCAGTGTAAAGGCCTTATATCAGTGTATTACCAATTCCTCCCTCCCATCCTATGTTTTACTTTTATATGTGCTATAAATACATAATGCATTGATGCTATATTGGCTTTAGACAGGTATCTTTTAGAGAAACCCCCAAAATTAAATGAATTTTTATTTACTTTTATTTGTTCCATTTCTAGCCTTCTTTATTTATTTTGTAGATCCAAGTTTCAGTCTGATATCATATTCTTTCAACCTGTAACATTTCCTATAGTGCAGTTCTTCTGGCAATAAATTCTGTTTTTCTTTGTCTGAAAAGGTATTTCCCTTTTATTATTTATTTATTTATTAAAATGTATCTTTATTGCATTTCTTTTCTCCTCCAGCTTTTTTCCTCTGACATATAGTTGATAAATAAAATAGTAAGGTAAACTGTACAATGTGATGATTTCATATATGTATGCATTGTGAAAGAATTCCCTCTACCAATTTAATTAACACATCCATCAACTCACATATTTACCTTTCTTGCATTACTTAGAAGTCAAAATACCAAATCTAACACAAGTGATTTTTTTTTAATCCCTTTGCTAATTATGTCTCTTTTGCTTTTCAAATATATTTTTGCTGGGTATAGAATTTGGGTTGTCATGTTCTGTTTTTTAAAAGAAGCATTGTAAAGATGGCACTTTATTGTCTTCTGGCTTCCATGGTTTCTGATGAGGAGACTGTCATAATTCTTATCTTTGTTCTGTGTATAATGTATCTTTTTCCTATGGCTGTCCTCATGATTTTCTCTTTGGCTTTGGTTTCCAGCAGCTTAAATATATGTCTAATTTGTGTTTTTGGATTTTTTTTTAATCCTGCTTGGTATTGTCTGAGCTTCTTGGATCTGTGGTTTGGTTGGTGTCTGTCATTAATTCTGGAAAAATTCTCAGCCATTATTTTTTCAAATATTTCTCCTGCCCTATTCTCTCTTCTCCTGAGATTCCTTTTACATGTATATTCGACTGATATTGTCTCATAGCTCTTTGATGCTCTGTTCTGTTTTTTTCTCCACTCTTTTTTCTTTGTGCTTCAGTTTGATAATTTCCATTGACCTATATTCAAATTTGCTGATTTTTTCCCTCAGTTGTGTCAAGTCTCCTGATGAGTCATTGAAGGCACAGCAGTATTTTTCATTTCTAGCATTTGCTTTTTTTTATTTTGGTATCATTAATCTACAATTACATGTGCAACATAATAGTTACTAGACTCCCCCCATTATCAAGTCCCCACCACATACCCCATTACAGTCACTGTCTATCAGCATAGTGAGATGCTATAGAATCACTACTTGTCTTCTCTGTGTTGTACAGCCCTCCCCGTGCCCCCCCTTCATTATGTCTGCTAATCATAATGCCCCTTTTTCCCCCTTGTCCCTCCCTTCCCACTCATCCTCCCCAGTCCCTTTCCCTTTGGTAACTGTTAGTCCATTCTTGGGTTCTGTGAGTCTGCTGCTGTTTTGTTCTTTCAGTTTTTTTTCTTTGTTCTTATACTCCACAGATGAGTGAAATCATTTGATACTTGTCTTTTTGCGCCTGGCTTATTTCACTGAGCATAATACCCTCTAGCTCCATCATTTCTAGCATTTTAATTTGATTTTTTCTTATTGTTTTATTCTCTCTGATGAAATCACCCATCTGGTCTTGCATGTTGTCCACCTTTTCCTCTAGGTCCAGCATCCAGTGGCTTCTGCTCCAGGCAAATAAGTGCTCATGTCTCATCTCAACTTGGAGGTATCTTTTGCCTTGGAGTTCAGGTCATTTGGTTGCCCTGTGACCTCAGCCCTCTGAGGAGTTTTTTTTTTAAGTGCTTTTCAGATTGCCCATATTTTTGACAATGTTGTTGTTATAAGGGTGCTCTTTCCGGCATTTTATATCCTAAGTGGACTACTGTGCTTTTTTTCTTAAAAAAAAAAGAGATATGCTTCTGGGGAGAACGTAGAAGAATTAATTTTGTGTTTAATTCCTGGCTTTTTCAGATCTCTGAGATGTGCATATATAACCAAACCAAGGCATGGGTATTTATTTGGTGGAATTCAAGAGACATTCTAATTCTGCACGAGACTAGCTTATAAGCATGGGTAAGTTGATATAAATGACTGATCAAATTTAATATATTACCCCCTGTTACTGACTGAGTTGTGTCTTCAAAAAACTTCATATGTTGAAACCCTAACCCCCAAAGTGACTGTTTAGAGATAGGGCCATTAAAGAAGTTATTAAGTTTAAATGAGGTGTAAGGATGGAACCCTAATCCAATCTGACTAGTGTCCTAGTAAGAAGAGGAAGAGAGACACCAGATATGTATGAAAAAAGAGGTAACGATTCTGGTCATCACTTACAATGTACGTGTTTTTTCCCTAACCACCAAGTAAATCTTGAGCACCAGCTGGATGTCCTACAATTCAACTCAATTGTCCTATCTACCCAGAGATAGCATCAGATTCCGCATGCTAAGGGCTCAGTCCCATAAGACTGAGTCCTGTCACAACTTCATATGCCAATCACAAGTCCAGGTTATCTGTGCTCTGACTGACTGGCTATAGATTGGAGGTTCCAAGGACCCACTCCTTGGGTTTGATTAATTTGCTGGAAAAGCTCACAGAACTCAGAGAAACATTTACTTACTAGATGAGCAGTTTATTACAAAGGATATTAGAAGATATGAATCAACAGCCAGATGAAGACGTACATAAGGTGAAGTCCTGAACAAAGAAGTTTCTGTCCCCATGGAGTTTAGGGCCTGACACAATGTCATGTGGAAGCACCTGGTTCACCAACATGGAAGTTCTTCAAACCCAATCCTTTTGGGGGTGTTATGGAGGCTTCATTACATAGGCATGATTAATTAAATCATTGGCTATTGGCGAATGGTTCACCCTCTAGCCCCTCTCCTTTCTCCAGAGGTCAGGGGTGGGAAGGATGAAAGTTCCAAACCTCCAATCACATGATTGGGTCCTCTGGCAACCAGCCCCCATCCTTAGGTTACACAAGTGCTTTTAAAAAGTCACCTTGTTAATATAAAAAAAGACACCCATATGGCTCTCATCACTTAGGAAACTCCAGTAGTTTCAGGAGCTTGGTGCCTGAAACAGGGATGGAGTCCAAATATATATTCTTTTATAAATCATGATATCACAAGAGGAAAGACCAAGGGTAGACACAGTGAGAAGATTGTCATCTGCTAGCCAAGGAGAGAGGCTTCAGGTGAAACCAACTCTGCCAGCATTTTGATCTTGGACTTCTAGTCTCCAGAACTGTGAGAAAATAAATTTTTGTTCTTTAAGCCACTCAGTCTGTGGTATTTTCTTGCGGCAGCCTAAGCAGACTACAGTTGGCCCTTGAACAACATGGGTTTGTACTGTGTGGGTCCACTTATATGTGGATTTTTTTCAACAGTTTGAAAAAACTTATAAACTGCATAGCCTAGAAATATTGAAAAAATTAAGAAAAATTTAGGTATGTCACAAATGCATAAAATATATGTAGATACAGGTTTATTTTATTATTTACTACCATAAAATTAACTGTAGGCTGCTAGAAGTTAAGCTTCTGGGGAGTCAAAAGTTATATGTGGATTTCCAACTACACCCCCAATGGCAAGTATTCTTTGATTCTTAAAAATGGTTCGTGGTGAATCATGTCTCCCAGCATTCATACCCCTTTTCAAAGTGTCTTTGCAGCTCCTTCCATCAAAAGGTAGAATTATTTCTCTACTCTTTGAATCTGGGCTAGCCTTGACACTTTTTAAAAATAAATATTATGTGACTGAAGTGACCTAGGTAGGGGGGATTCTGAGTACAGGCCTCAAGAGGGCTTGTGTCTTCTGCCTTTACTTGTAGGGATTTCCAGCTACCATGCAAAGAAGCCCAAGCTATCCTGCTGGAGACAGAGGATAACCAAGTCCCCAGACATACTAGTGAATCTTGCCAACACCATTAGAAGACAGAAGCCCAGACATCCTAGTGAGCTCCCAGCCATTTGAGCTCTCACCCCAACTTAACCATCAGTTGTGCAGGTATTTGGGTTCTCTAACCACAGTCAACATCATGTAGAGCAGAAATGAGCCATACACATACCCTCCCTCCCCACCCCAAATTCCTGACTCACTGAGTTGTGAGAAATAAAAAAGGAGTTGTTTTGGTCTCCTCAGTTTTGGGGTAGTTTGTTAGGCAGCAATGACAAACTAACACAGAAGAGACTTCCAGTTGCCCCATGATCTCCCTTCTCATCTTTGTCCTCTTTAAAAGAAAGGCTCATTTTTCAGCTAGATACATTCCAACCCGAAATAAAAATTACATTTCTCAACTTTCCTTGCAGCTAGATACAGCCGTATGATTAATTCTGGCCAATGGGATATAAGTAGAAAGGGTGCAACTTTCAGGGTAGCATTTATTTTTGAGGCCTTGATCTTAACAAATGTCAGAGTTTATTGGAGATTCCATGGTGACTGGAGAGGCAAGAACGTTTTGCACCATGGCCATCTTCATGTCCTGCCTTAGCTGAATCAGATACAGGTTGCTTTGGTGCCTGTTAGGAAAAACTAAAAGCAACAAAAAGCAACCAAAACAATGTACTTCAGGCAAGGCGTGAGGATCAAAAAGGCAATGGAGATGAAAGGAGCTAAAAATGACACTGTGAGGATGTGAAGGAAAGGGAACCCTTGTACATTGCTAGGGAGAATGTAAATTGGTGCAGCCACTATGGAAAAAAGTATGGTGGTTCCTCAAAAAATTAAAAATAGAACTACCATTTCTGGGTATTTATCTAAAGAATTCCACTTCTTGGCATTTATCTGAAGAAGACAAAAACATTCATGCAAAAGATATCTGCACCCTCATGTTTGTTGCGGAATCATTTATAATAGCCAAGATATGGAAACAATCTAAGTGTCCATCAGTGGATGAATGGATAAAGAGGTAGAGAATATATGAATATTATTCAGCCATAAACAAGAAACAAGAATGAAATCTTACCATTTGTAATTATAAGGATGCATCTCGAGGGCATTATGCTAATTGAAATAAGTCACACAGAGAGACCAATACCCTATGATCTCACTTATATATGGAATCTAAAGAAAACCCAAAAAACCAAGCCATAGATACAGAGAACAGATTGGTAGTTACCAGAGGCAGGGGATGAGTGGTGGGTAAAATGGGTGAAGAAGGTCAAAAGGTACAAAATTCTATTTATAAAATAAATGTTATGGGATATAATGTCCAGTATGGCAACTATATTTGTATATTTAAAAGTTGCTAAGAGAGCAGTTCTTAAAGGTTCCCATCACAATAAAAGCAATTTGTAACTGTGTGGTCATGGATGTTAACTAGACCTCAAAAAAGTGAAAAAATATATTTAAAAAAATGACACTGGGAGCTCTAGTTGGGAAGACTGCACTTAACCTGCTAGCAATCTACTAACATTTTGAATGCCATGAGAAATATGTTGTGGTGAGTCTTCTCATTGAAAATGGATTTCAATCAATTCTTTGGCCCTTTGTCTGACTTTGGACATGGAATGCGCTCAGGGTAGTAACACAGCCTGGTACTTGCACCTCAACTACCTACTCACAGTTTATGGTTGTGCTCTTGCTTACAAGAACTCCTTTGCCATATCCTGTCTCCAGGTAAACAGTCCTTCCAGGTATGGTAGAAAGTAGAAAGGTATGATTAAAACTCTGGATGGGAAGCCATGATTGGCATAGATAACTGCCTAGGGCTCCCCATCCTCTTAGCCATGAGCCTTGTGCATGCTTTATCTCTTTTGATTCTGTCACATTCTCTCTCCTGTGGCCATGTTCCTGAG
Source organism: Smutsia gigantea (assembly GCA_032199065.1). Classification (NCBI taxonomy): domain Eukaryota; kingdom Metazoa; phylum Chordata; class Mammalia; order Pholidota; family Manidae; genus Smutsia; species Smutsia gigantea. The sequence goes on from JAVSCE010016815.1 coordinate 19,133, forward strand.
TTCAGCCTTTGTAATTTCTTTCCATGGTTCCTTCCTGTACTCAGTCCTGTCACTTTGAATCCATTCTCTGCTCTGCAGCCACAGAAATTTCTCTAGAAAGTATATCAGAATCATGACATACCTGTGCTTAAAATGCTAACAAGTTTCCCCAGTCCTTCTATAGGAAGTAGAAATCCTCATTCAGGCTCTGTGTGCTCTAGTACCACTTTCACCCCCTGCCTCATCCCTCTGTTCCTCCTTTTGCACATGCTGGCTATGCTCCAGCCTCTCTGGGTAACTTGAAAATTCCTGAAGCGGCTCAGCTGTCAAAGTTTCAAGGGCTCTTTCCTCATGCCTTCTTCTAGGCCAACCCTTTGCTGCCTTCAACACTCAGCTTGTGTGTTAGGTTACTTCCTTGAGGAGGCCTCTCAGATTAGAGCCTTCTTTGTGTTCCAAGCATGCCTGTGTCATTACATTTGCCAGGCTGTTTTCAGATGGTCAGTCTTCCCGACAAAACTGTAAAGTGCTTGATGTGAGTGTAGCACACCCAGCCCGAGCCCCCGACCATGCCTCCATATCCTCTCAGCACTTACCATTTCTGTGCCCAGCAGCACAGAGCAGGCTGAAAGTGCCAGGGACTGACTTTATGGCTCCTGAGCACAATTCTCAGACAATGACTAATGGGAGCTGGTATATAAATACCCTGGTTCCCTTGCCCTTTGAGTGGGATAACACTGAGGCATGTGCTCTATACCATTACTCAGAGTTTTCTCCGTGTGGTATGAATCCTGGTTGCCCACAGTGGTAGTCAGTAAAGCCCATCCTTAATTGCCTGACTTCCCTTCCCTGTCTCACTTTTGCTATTACTTGTACCTCCCAAATAAACAATTTTCCAGCACTCACTTCTTACCTCAGGATCTGTTTCTGGGGGAATCCAAACCATGGTAGTACCTTGTCTTGTTTGTCTGTATATCTTTCCATAGTATCTAGCTTAATCCCTGGCACAGGGTAGGTCCACAATAACTTTTCCACTGGCTGTTTGAATGAATAACTGAATTAATTAATAGTTGCAAGGACCACTCTTCTGGTATTGTCCCCTATCCCTCTTGTGGTAGACCCAGAGATGTGTCACCACATCTCCCTGTTGCCCATCCCTGGGGTGTGCAATGAGCAGACAGACCCCCAGCTGTCAGCTTTTTCAATTGGCCTCAGAGGAGAGAGCTACCTCATTCCAGGTCACACCCTTCCCAGGCAGCCCACACCTGGTGACTAAGTGTAAAGGTATGCTTTAGCAGAAAGTATAAAATGGGTATAACAAGGTGGCCATTTCAGCCTATCACAGGCAAACCCCTGTGGGTGATCCTTGCTCTGGAGCTCGCTGCCCGGTCAGCTGAGGCTTGGTGGGGCCCATCCTGTGTTCAGCTTTTCCCTCTGCCCTACCCTGCCTCCCTCTAGTTCATTTCACAAGACTTGATCCCTTATAAACACCTTGCCCTTCAAAAGCCATCCTGTCATTTCCTCCTGGGGAGCCCAACCTGTAACACTTCTTGTCCAACAGATTCAATGCCTTAGTTACCCTGATTCCCTCACTGTCACCTCCACAGACTCTGTGCTTCTCTGGGCCCACACCATTGTTCACACCACTGGCCACTCCCTCTGCTCAGTAATAATATCTGGATAATGCTTTGTAGTTTACAAAGTATCTCCCCAGATGATATTGGATTTAGTCCTCACTAAGCCCTGGGAGGTAGGTGTTCTTATTTCCATTTTTCAAATAAGGAAACTGAAGTTTAGAAAAATACAGAGATTTGCCCCCAGGTCAAAGGGGGAAACTGGAACTCAGAAGCTATTGGCAAGCATGGGAATGTCAGAAGACGACCTCCCTCTGGGTGGCTGCAGGGATATGGGCTGGGCAGCTGCTAGGGGAATCATCAGGTGTTTGGGTTCAGACACTGAAGATACCTGTTGAATATTCCCTGGGAACAGTAATGGGCCTGTGAAAATGAATAAAGGAAACTGTCTTGCCTGACTGTTTCGGCCCTGGGCAAGTTCACTCTGGGTCTGGTGAGACCGAAAAATAACAACGTTGGGGGTAAAAGGGGCTTATACCAAGCTTTATTCTCATGGAGGTAGGTTGAGTGCTAGAAATGACTGCCTCTGGCTCAGCCTCTGCCCCAAGTGCTGCCTCCACTCCAGGTTCTGTCTCTGCTTCCGGCCTCTGCTCTCCTCTCTCCTGCTCTCTTGCTCTCTTCTCTAGGCTCTGCTCTTAGCACCCAGGGGTGGGGGAGAGCTCTTTTTATAGCAACACAGGCAGTAATGGCTTATCGCCAACAGGTATACAAGTATGCCTGCACAGTAGGCTAAGTATTACCTCATTACACATATGGAATGGGTAGATTAGATTAGGAGCAGGTGAGGATCCTGGCCATGGAATTTCCATTTTTCCCTAAGAAACCAATTCAAAATGGAGGCAGGAAACAATGAAGGTAGGGTTCTCATTCACAAACCACTCCTGGAAACTTACTTTACATACCCCAGCAGGAAGAAGGAAGATTTCTCCTTGCCTGGCAACACCCAGGCAATGAGAAACCACCACAGCTCAGCCAACATGAAGCTGACATAACCCTGAATTCTTGCTCTCCTTCACTGAACATTTGTTCAAAAACAATGCCTCCCAGCTTCCTGCTTCCTTCTATAAAAGACATTCTCCTCTGTTCTTCAGACTTGGATATGGTTTTCCTTCGTTTGCATGTCCAGAATTGCAATTCCTCTACTATTCCCAAACAAACTTATCTTTGCTGCCTAATTAACCAGCTATTTTATTTTAAGGTTGACAGGCCCCAGTACCTTAAGCTGAATTAGTATGTGAGATTTGTTCAGGTGTCATCTGTGCAGGTGAAATAGTTGTGTGGAAAGGCCAGGAGAGGTCCTGGAGTGAGGACTTGGGGAGGGTGGATGAAGAGGGCCCCCTAGTGCTTGCAGACGATGGATGGCACTGAATGGGGAGTAGGGAATCTGTCAGGACTTCACACTGGGAGTACATCTTCTGCTGAAAGCTGTCTGAAGGGGGGAGTGGGTGGACAAGAGAAGGGGGTTGAGGTGTGAGAATCCCATTTGGATTTGAGAGTTCCTCCCTCTGTTGACACAGAGAAGGCTCACCTGTGGAAATCAGCTGGTAAGGCTGGTAGCACTCCACTCAGGTGATTCTGAAGTCCTGTGTTGAATAACATTACCTTGCAAATGAGTTGAGAACGAAGGCTATTCAGGTCTTACCAGCTAGCACTCCCCACAGGTAGTGAATGGTCACACCTAAGGGGGAAAATGAAGGAGGCCTCAGCCCCCAGGACAGATCCAGATGTATGAGGAAGAAGCCAGGAGTTCATAGCCTAATCCTGGGGCTGGGGCACTGGGGCTCTGGGGCTCTGGAGCACAGATGTAAGGAGCAGGGCTTCCGTAGCCCCCTACCCATCAGTCATTGCCAGGGCTGCCCCACCCTAGGGAGAGATACATTTCCAGCCATTTCCAGCTCTCCTCAATAAAGCTGATTCAGGAGCCCCAGGCAAGGCCCTCTAAAAAACGGACATGGGCTACTGATTGGCAACAAATTTCACTGAAGCCAAGGGGTGCTCCAGACCAGCACAGAGGTATCCAGGGGAAGTGGGGGCAAGACTGACATTGGCAAAAATGATTCTTAGTAAAGAACAAAAAGTTTTCCTAATTTCCTCCCCTCTCCCAGAGCATGATGGATGCTCCTCCTCTGTGCTTGTCTCGCCATTATAATCATCTTTGCTCTTGCTGTGAGCTCCCCTGGGCAGAGACTGTGCACCTGCATATCCTCAGCAATGGGTACAAGGCCTAGTACACAGACTGCTTGAATCACTGTTGCCAAAGGGATGGAAGAGAGAATGTTTTGTCCAACAAGAGCATAAGCCATGAATGCAGGGGGCCAAGACTGAAACACGGCTCTCAGGGAACAAGGCAAAGGTCAGGGCATGAACAGGGGCCTTAGCTGGCTCTGGAATGATTGTTTTGAACTGGGACCAGTGTGACAACCTCTCCACTAGCCACCAACCTATCCCCTCAATGCCGTCTGGGGATGCCAAATATCGGTTAACATTTTGTGTGTGGATAGGGTGGGGTGTTGGGGAACAAAGGTCCTCTCAGCTTCCCCCAGGAGAGTGCAGATATTTCTGAGCTTAGAGAAGATGGACATCTGGGCCAGAGGGAAGCAGACTTTTTGGTTAGACCTGAAGCCTCCAGTGCAAAGCTGATTTAAGTTTGACAGTAGCCAGAGGATCTAGTGGGAGCATTCACCCCTGCTGTGGCATCTGCTACTCCACTTCTGAAGCAAGAGGGCTCTGGCGACGGCCTCAAGGTAAAGCAAGTATCACAACAAAGTGAATCAAATGAATTTTTTGGTTTCCTATATAAAAGTTATGTTTACACTACACTGTAGTCTATTAAGTCTGCAATAGCATTATGTCTAAAAAAACAATGTACATGCCTTAATTACAAAATATTTTGTTGCTAAAAAAATGCCAACTATCACCTGAGTTTTCAGCAAGTCATAATATTTTTGCTGGCAGGTCTTTCCTCACTGTTGATGGCTGCTGACGGATCAGGGTGATGGTTACTGAAGGCTGGAGTGGCTGTGGCAACTTCTTTTTTATTTTATTTTATTTTTATTTTGGTATCATTAATCTACAATTACATGTGCAACATTCTGGTTACTAGACTCACCACTTCATCAAGTCCCCCCCACTTACCCCATTACAGTCACTGACCATCAGCATAGTGAGATGCTATAGAGTCACTACTTGTCCTCTCTGTGTTGTACTGCCCTCCCCATGCCCCCCCTACATTATGTCTACTAATTGTAATGCCCCTTTTCCCTCCTTATCCCTCCCTTCCCACCCATCCTCCCCAGTCCCTTTCCCTTTGGTAACTGTTAGACCGTTCTTGGGTTCTGTGAGTCTGCTGCTGTTTTGTTCCTTCAGTTTTTTTCTTTGCTCTTATACTCCACATATGAGTGAAACCATTTGTTACTTGTCTTTTTCCACCTGGCTTATTTCACTGAGCATAATACCCTCTAGCTCCATCCATGTTGTTGCAAATGGTAGGATTTGTTTTCTTCTTATGGCTGAATAATATTCCATTGTGTATATGTACCACCTCTTCTTTATCCATTCATCTACTGATGGACACTTAGGTTGCTTCCATTTCTTGGCTATTGTAAATAGTGCTGCAATAAACATAGGGGTGCATCTGTCCTTTTCAAATTGGGCTGCTGCATTCTTAGGGTAAATTCCTAGGAGTGGAATTCCTGGGTCAAATGGTATTTCTATTTTGAGTTTTTTGAGGAACCTCCGTACTGCTTTCCACAATGGTTGAACTAATTTGCATTCCCACCAGCAGTGTAGGAGGGTTCCCTTTTCTCCACATCCTCGCCAACATTTGTTGTTGTTTGTGTTTTGGATGTTGGCCATCCTCACTGGTGTGAGGTGATGTCTCATTGTGGTTTTAATTTGCATTTCTCTGATGACTAGTGATGTGGAGCATCTTTTCATGTGCCTGTTGGCCATCTGAATTTCTTCTTTGGAGAAGTGTCTGTTCAGCTCCTCTGCCCATTTTTTAATTGGATTATTTGCTTTTTGTTTGTTGAGGTGCATGAGCTCTTTATATATTTTGTATGTCAACCCCTTATCGGATATGTCATTTATGAATATATTCTCCTATACTGTAGGATGTGTTTTTGTTCTGATGGTGTCCTTTGCTGTACAGAGCTTTTTAATTTGATATAGTCCCACTTGTTCATTTTTGCTTTTGTTTCCCTTGCCCGGGGAGATATGTTCATGAAGAAGTTGCTCATGTTTATGTCCAAGAGATTTTTGCCTATATTTTTTTCTAAGAGTTTTATGGTGTCATGACTTACATTCAGGTCTTTGATCCATTTTGAATTTACTTTTGTGTATGGGGTTACACAATGATCGGCTTTCATTCTCTTATATGTAGCTGTCCAGTTTTGCCAACACCAGCTGTTGAAGAGGCTGTCATTTCCCTATTGTATATACATGGCTCCTTTATCATATATTAATTGAACGTATATGTTTGGGTTAATATATGGACTCTCTATTCTGTTCCACTGGTCTGTGGGTCTGTTCTTGTGCCAGTACCAAATTGTCTTGATTACTGTGGCTCTGTAGTAGAGCTTGAAGTCAGGGAGCATAATTTCCCCTGTTTTATTCTTCCTTCTCAGGATTGCTTTGGCTATTCGGGCTCTTTTGTGGTTCCATATGAATTTTAGGACTGTTTGTTCCAGTTCATTGAAGAATGCTGTTGGTAATTTGACAGGGATTGCGTTGAATGTGTAGATTGCTTTAGGTAGTATAGCCATTTTGACAATATTAATTCTTCCTAGCCAAGAGCATGGGATGAATTTCCATTTGTTAGTGTCCTCCTTAATTTCTCTTGGAAGTGTCTTGTAGTTTTCAGGGTATAGGTCTTTCACTTCCTTGGTTAGGTTTCTTCCTAGGTATTTTATTCTTTTTGATGCAGTTGTGAATGGAATTGTTTTCCTGAATCTCTTTCTGTTAGCTCATCATTAGTGTATAGGAAAGCAACAGATTTCTGTGTATTAATTTTGTATCCTGCAACTTTGCTGAATTCAGATATTAGTTCTACTAGTTTTGGAGTGGAGTCTTTAGGGTTTTTTATGTACAATATCATGTCATCTGCAAATAGTGACAATTTGACTTCTTCTTTACCAATCTGGATGCCTTGTATGTCTTTGTTTTGTCTGATTGCCGTGGCTAGGACCTCCCGTACTATGTTGAATAACAGTGGAGAGAGTGGGCATCCCTGTCTTGTTCCCGATCTTAGATGAAAAACTTTCAGCTTCTCACTGTTAAGTATGATGTTAGCTGTGGGTTTGTCATATATGGCCTTTATTATGTTGAGGTACTTGCCGTCTATACCCATTTTGTTGAGAGTTTTAATCAGGAATGGATGCTGAATTTTGTCAAATGCTTTTTCAGCATCTATGGAGATGATCATGTGGTGTTTGTTCTTCTTTTTGTTGATGTGGTGGGTGATGTTGATGGATTTTCGAATGTTGTACCATCCTTGCATCCCTGGGATGAATCCCACTTGATCATGGTGTATGATCCTCTTGATGTATTTTTGAATTCGATTTGCTAATATTTTGTTGAGTATTTTGCATCTACGTTCATCAGGGATATTGGTCTGTAATTTTCTTTTTTGGTGAGGTCTTTGCCTGGTTTTGGTATTAAGAGTGATGCTGGCTTCATAGAATGAGTTTGGAAGTATTCCCTCCTCTTCTATTTTTTGGAAAACTTTAAGGAGAATCGGTGTTATTTCTTCTCTATATGTCTGGTAGAATTCAGAGGTGAATCCATCAGGCCCAGGGGTTTTGTTCCTGGGTAGTTTTTTGATTACCAATTCGATTTCATCACTGGTGATTGGTCTGTTTAGTTTTTCTGTTTCTTGTTTGGTCAGTCTTGGAAGGTTGTATTTTCTAAGAAGTTGTCCATTTCTTCTATGTTTTCCAGCTTGTTAGCATATAGATTCTCATAATATTCTCTTATGATTCTTTGTATTTCTGTAGGGTCTGTCGTGATTTTTCCTTTCTCATTTCTGATTGTGTTTATGTGTGTAGATTCTCTTTTCCTCTTAATGAGTCTGGCTAGGGGTTTATCTATTTTGTTTATTTTTTCAAAG
>JAVSCE010016817.1:0-10073 GCA_032199065.1 Smutsia gigantea
ACTTTCTTTGATTCACTTTTACTTTGAATGGAGAGTTCAATGGAAAGACAATATAAAACTTTAAAAATTATATAAAATGTGTTCAAGTTAGGATAGGTTACAGTTCTTGGAATAAAATTATTTTGTCCATATTAAGCATTTGTAGCATTTTGAACTCTTAAATATATTTATGAAAAGCATCCTCTGTAAGTAAGTTAACGTTGGTCTGGTTTTTTTTTCCCTGACTTGAGTATTCATTATATCTATAGCCTTAACTTTATTTTATTATAGATTTTTAAAAATAATGTTTCCCAACCTGTTTTTTAGAACCCTCAGAAGAAAGACTAAAGCAACAGCAAGAAAAATTAAAAGACTAAAACTGACAAAGACCCAACTGGACAGGTTTATATTCTACACTCAACCAGGTAGGTATATATTTTACATTTTTTCACTTGATCTTTTAAAAAATGAATATTTAGAAAAATACATAGTTAGTACACATGCACACCAGCATTATTTTAAGGGCTAGTGAGGCTTTTCTTAATTACATTTCAAATGTGTATTACTTCAAAAGCTCTTTTGCATGTGCTCTTTTGATTAGTAATTAGTTTTCATCTCTTTGAGTCTCTTGCATAATAACACCCAATTAACACATCATTGTTGTGTTCCCACAATGGACCTAGTGTGAAAGTACCTAAGAGAATCTAGTAGTTGTTCAGTAAACATTTGATCTTTTTGTTTTGAGATGCATTCTAGATAGTCCATATATAATGTGAAGGTAACGAGAAGGACACTGGAAAATTATTAGCATTTTAGCATTTACGGTATGTTTTCACTGGTGCATTATGGAATTAGAAACTAAATCCTAAAATTAATAAACCATTAAATATTTTATTCCTGAATGATAGCTGTTATAATGGTACCATCAACAGTCAATTTAAGTGCCATTATTCCATGAAGAAAATATTATGGAAGATCCTTTGCTTGTGAGGGTATCTCTATCAGTGCAAATGTAATAGGGCAAATGGCCACAAAAATATGGCCTTTTTTTCTCTTCCAAGTTCTGGAGTCCAGTCTAATTCTAGCCTAAACCTCTACTGACAGAATCAAGATTCCAGCTGATGCAGCTTTCTCTCCTCAGTAATTCTTGGGTTCATCATGAACTGACTTCAAACCCCAAATCAATCTCATAATATTTACCTCTTGTTTGGAACTGTCCAAACAGGTAGCTGATATGGTTACACATTTGAATGGCATTCCTGTTCTAGGCTCTCTTGCCTACAGTAGGATCAGAACTGAATTAGATTATAGCACCATCTGCTAGTCCGTTTACCCATGGCATTCAGCCATTTTCCTGGCACAGGCAAGCACCCTCAGGAAAACAATACCTTTTTTCCCCCTTGTGCAAAAAGAGTTTTATTCCATCTGCTGTACTGTATCAGTTAATGAGCATGAATCAAGAGAGGTTAAATAGAGGACCTCAAAATTCAGATAAATTTACTATGAAGTTGATTTCATTTTCAGGTTTAACTGTTTTCCCTCCTACTTTTTCTTTTATTTTCAGGTTCTCTTGGTTATAAACTCCTCTCTATCTGGTGCTGCAACAATGAGTGGGAAATCCTTGCTCTTAAAAGTCATTCTCTTGGGTGATGGTGGAGTTGGGAAAAGCTCGCTTATGAATCGTTATGTAACCAATAAGTTTGACTCCCAGGCTTTTCACACCATAGGGGTAGAGTTCTTAAATCGGGATCTGGAGGTAGATGGACGTTTTGTAACTCTCCAGATCTGGGACACTGCAGGGCAGGAACGCTTCAAGAGCCTTAGGACACCCTTCTACAGGGGAGCAGACTGCTGCCTCTTGACCTTCAGCGTGGATGATCGGCAGAGCTTCGAGAACCTTGGTAACTGGCAGAAAGAATTCATCTACTATGCAAATGTGAAAGACCCTGAGCACTTCCCATTTGTAGTTCTGGGTAACAAGGTAGACAAAGAGGATAGGCAAGTGACTACTGAGGAGGCGCAAGCCTGGTGCATGGAGAATGGGGACTACCCTTACCTAGAAACAAGTGCCAAAGATGATACAAATGTGACAGTGGCCTTTGAAGAAGCTGTCAGACAGGTGTTGGCTGTAGAGGAACAGCTGGAGCATTGCATGTTGGGTCACACTATTGACTTGAACAGTGGCTCCAAAGCAGGATCTTCATGCTGTTAAAGTAGGAAGTCTTTTTATAGTGTGCCCCAAATTGGCCAGTCATAGTGTAAAAATAACTATGCCCCTCTAAGAGTGCACACACACACACAAAGGGTGAGAGTTAAGGTTGTGCTTGTTAATCAGAGCCTTTCAAAGTGAAGTTATAGAGCAATTTTTAAAAAAGCTTTATCAAGCCAAGTGTATTTTGCGTGATTTCTTGCTATTTCCTTCTTGTGTGTATCAGGACATTTCAGAAAGCTTTAGTCCTGAGAGATTTAGATATTTTTCAAATCACAGTTTAAACTTAGAACCCAGCTGCATGAAGGAGATAAAGAGCTACAGCTATCCCTTAAAGCGTTCCATTAATCAAGTAACAAATGTCAGCATCAACTCTTGCCAAGCAGTTTTCAACACTTCTGCCAAAGGAAAAAAAATAAGACTCTGAGCTATATTACAATGAAGAATAATAACGCAAAAAGATGTCCTAAGCTTGAATTAGGAAGAGGTTGTGATGATTAGGAATGCAAAAGTATAATGATGTACCCTGCCTTGTTTAAGTCCTTATGCGTGGTTTGTTCCTATCTGAGCTTTTCAGAAAATACCATCTCAATAAGAGATATGCTGATGACACTGGGAATTGATTATTCTCTTTGTGTTTGAAGTACCAGGGTACTAGTGAATTGATTATGCTTAAGTATATGTCAACCATCCTTGCAAATAAGTGGGTGGTCTGCTTTTACTTCAGAAGTCTACTTTTGCTGCATAGGGATGTTGCTTGTCTGACAACCTCTTACCAATTCAGAAATGCTGCTTAGTATATGGCTTTGGATGCAGTGCTCTCTGCTCCCAACTTGGATGGTCCTTTGATCCACCATGCTCTGCTCTCAGAGAAGGCTTCTGAAAGGATTAGGGGATAACGGGTTTTTCTCACAAGGTTCTTTACTCTCATATTTACTGTAGAAGAAGGAACTGATTTCTTGTATATTGCAACTATATGTTCAGCTGGGAAAACTAGGATATTGAAGGTAACAAGAGAGCATACTCTACCCCAGTGTTAGAATGGATTTCTCATAATTAGAGCTGTCCAACAGTGGAATAGACTGCCTTAATAGTGAACTTCCCTTTAGTGAAAGTATTCAAGAAGATGCTGGATGACCATCTGCTAAAATGCCATAAAAAGAATTTCTGTACTGGCTAGATATTTGGTTGAAGCTCCCTTCCAACTCTAAGTTCTATGATTTTGTAAGCTACAAACTGTATTTCAGTGCTATGCTAGAGTTAGAGATGTATGTTAAGGCAACAGCTGAGACTATGGAGAGAGACTTTTTAAATTCTTAAACTATTCTGTTATCAGCATTTAATAGCAACTATATGGCTCTTTCTTTTGCTTTTGTGCCATGGTAGGAAAAATTCTTGAACTCTGAGGAGTCATTATGTGTCCTGATAAAAACACCCTAAAGATATCGTATTAAAATTTAAAAAATGGTTTTTCAAATTTTGATTACTGTGACTGCCAGCTATATATTATATTATGAATATGCAGTCTAGTTTCGGTTGGTTGATGTTTGTTCTGCATAGCTTTTAATCCATACTTTTAAAGCATCTAAGATAAAAATAGTGACCCAAGGTCATGAGGGACAGTTAGAAACAAACCCAAAGAGACCTAGGCCAGGGAGGAGGTGAGAGCTTTCGCAGGAATATGTCCTAGAACTCGCCATTGTAGCCACATATGGAATCAGCCTTACATGTGGGACCTTATGTGTTTAAGAGCTCTGGGACTTTTTGGCCACATAGACAAGTGGAAGATGGTATTTTAACCCAGTCATACTCAATATTTCCAATTTAAATATAGTTCTGACCCCATTGTCCAACTAACTTTGATGCCAGAAGTCAAAGCCAGAATGGGGACCCCATAGCTCTTACACATTGGTCCCTATCTTGCCTATGCCTATAGCCAGCCACATGGTTTCCAAATTCTATGATAATTTTGCTATAATCATGTTAAGGTAAAAATCTGTATGTCGAGGCTGTTAAATGCTAATTGTTTTTAAGTGCATGAGATCTGGGGCCTTCTCTTTCTACTTGCACTCTGCTTATAATAGTTTCTATTTGTAGATCTCAGGCCTTCATAAAGACCTCTGTCCACTCACAGAAGTACATCAGAATGGCATGTGGTCATTTAAGTAAAAAAAATTGTGTGGGTATTGCATTCATAGGCCTCCTGTCCATCCAAGACAAGTATTAATTTTATTGGCAGGTCAACTGAAGCCTCTTTCCTCTTAGCCATACCAATTTTTTTTTGTCAAATCAGTGCACAATATCTTAATGAAACCACTTCACATTGACAAAATCAGTGGCACATTGGTGAGTAACACTCAGTGGGGTGCTGACATTAGTTTGAGTAAGATTAAAAAACACCAAAAGCTGAAATCTGTGAGTACCAAGAACTGTGCATGTGGGCTTAGAAATTGTGTACCCTAGAATTTTTTGCTCAATATTTTCATTAGGTTTATTATTTTTTTAATGAACACCATATTTTTTTGAGTGAGATACTTCTAACTGGAACTGTACTGGTTTCCAATGATCCATTAAAACATCATACAGAGTATTTATTTGGTTTATTTTCATGTATTGGACTAACATTCAGGGGGGCCTCAGATTCTGTGTGTCTTCAATGGGTTGATGAATTTCAGGTTAATTTGTGCCTGCCTCAGCCATGTCTAATTTACCGTGAGGTATTCCACAATCCTCCTGTTGCAGGTGCTGCTAAAAACTCAAAATTGTGTATCCTATATTTTATCTCAACTGTAAAAATTCATCTGTGTTAAAGTGAATAAAAAGTGCACTTTGAATAACCAGTGTACAATGTTGTGCTTCCCTCCCTTTCTCTTTTGAGCAACTGGTGGGCATGACAGACAGTATTTATCAATCAAGTCACTCTTTCAAACTGCCCTGCATGTGGCCTCTGGATCATTTTTCATATGGCACTCCAAGAAGCCACTACCTAGTGGTCAGACAGATGCTGTTCTACTGATTGGAAAACAAAAGATTAAGGTGGGTAGGTTCCTTTTATTTTTTGCCACTTTTTAATGCATGAAGAGTATTGGGACTGCAAATTAAATCTTGACTCTCCACTCTATTTCTTCATTATAATTTAAAACAAATGTTAATCCATCACAAAATACAAACAATACACATATTCCCTTTATTTTCTTGACTGGTATACTGTCTGTATCTTAGGAAAACATGAAAATAACAAATCAGAAAATAAAAAATAATTTTGTTAAATATTCTGTTATCTTGCTTCTCACATATTACACTTGAAAGATACTAGCATTAGCATCAAATGGTTTGAATATACATAGGGTGGCTTTTAAATTACAGACGCAGGTTTCTCCATAGCACATATTTCATTGCACTGGTTCCATCCGTCACAGATTTAGCCCACTTCTCCCTTCCCTCTACTTTTGCCTATTGGATCTCTGGGCAGTAAAATCACAGGGAAAAAAAAGTTTTTTTTTTTTTTTTGCCACATTTACTGTTTCCATCCCTGAGGATAATCATTTAACAAATTATCAGATCATGCTTCAAATACAGTACCTGAAATCCTTTTGCTGCGGCTATAATGATGCAACTTTCAGGCTATAGAAAGTCATAGATTTATAAGCCTCTTAAAAAGGACATGCTCATCCAAATCTGGTGTTTTAGAGAAAGCTAGCTTTTTGCCTTTGCTGTTTCTGTTTGATTTCCACCCCAGTGGGAAATCTCCTCTTTATGTCTTAACAACTAGTATGCATTCTCTGTTTGGAAACAACTTGGCTATGACCCTTCCAGGAAGTGGACAGTGTGGAATAGATGGTTTCTCTTCAATTCTATAATTGAATTTTTAAAACACAATAGAAAATCAAGGCACTGATTTGAGTAATTTCAGGATGCGAGTTGGGGAGGGCCTCTCTACTTTCATTTCAATTACCTAAGTAGTTCTAAGTACAATTTTTTTTTTACCTCAGTGATCAAGATAAGCATTTCACGTTTTTCTACTCTTGCTATGGAAATATAGGATTCATTACAGTGGAGTGCTTTTCTTACACTTGATTTTTGGGGGATGTAAATTGTGACACACCTTTTGATAAAATGTTGATTACGTGCATGATTTTTTGGAAACTTGTCTTTTTTTCCCAGCTTTATTGAGGTACAATTGACAAAAAAAGTTCTGTATATTTAAGGTGCTCAGCTTAACAGTTTGATATATGTATACACTGCAAAACTAACCACACTCAAGCTAATTAACATATCCATTTTTTCTTTTTAATTTCCTCAAGTTACCATTACCAATAAAACTCCCACTCTCTTCCTTTCTCTTTAAGGGAAGGAAGAGATAATGATAGAAGCTAGGCATAGTTCAAGATGAAAGAAAGGTTATTAAATGTCCCCTTATTGATATGTTTGCAAACACTGGTGAGCAGGGATCTGCTTTTTATTTTGCTGGTAGTGGGGGTGATGTTTGTGTGAGCGGTTTTTTGAGGTTGGGAGGGTCTGCTTAGTGCTTTCCCAATGAGAATAAACATCTTCACAGTTCGAGATGTGAAGAAACTGTGACCTTTAGGAACTACTGTGGTGATCTGTGTGTCTTTGTGAATTGCTTTGTCTTCTCCAAGGCAACAGAGAAAATTTTGATTCAGCCATATTTAAGTGCCTTTTTAAATGATGGATTTTGTGAGTAAAAGTATGTGTATTTTTGAGTAATCTGACAGTTCTTTCATGCTCTATGAATTAAAGGTAAATGCATAATGAGTCTCACTATAGCACTCCTGAATCTTAACCAGGCATGCCAAGCTGTGCTCCTTCTACTTAACTGATTGATAAGAAGGTATCAAGAAACACTGCCTTAATGTAAGAAATAATTCTTAATTCAATGTTAGCTGTAGTGATTAGAGTAAAAATACAAATCATGCCTTCCTCTGGTGCATTTGAGAGGATGCAAGAGACAGGCTTATCTCTTCTCTTTTCTCTTTTATTGTTCCTGGCTGCCTTAGAAACAGCATATGCAAATATATTGCTTAGTATAGAGTCTGGTGATAGATCAACAAGTCTTGGTATAACCTTTGAATTGTCTCTTTTTCCATTTATTCCCAACAGGAAAACAATGTTACCAGTAAACACTTTAAACCTTTGTCTTTATTATTTTCTGATTACAAAAGTTACACACATCCATGATAAAACAAACAGCTACAGATCAAAAGAAACAGAAAAAATAAGAAAAGAAAAATCATCTGTAATCCTATTACCATGAGATAACCAGATTTTAACTTTTTAATGTATATTTTAATATATTCATATAATAAAGAAAATTGATGGTATACCACACATACCGATTATAATCTTTTTTACTTAATACATACTGAACTTTTCTCTAAATCAGTATATATTCTTCTAAGGACTATATTTAATGCTTGTATAATATTTTACTGAAGGATTTACCATAATCTATGTAATCCAACACTATTGCTAGACATTTAGGTTTTTTCCAACCGTTTCCTCTTTATAAAATCAAACAGCAATGAATGGCCCTAATATTAATCTTAATTCATATCTCTGTTATTTCCTATAAGTAAAATTTCTGGATCAAAGATTATGAATATTTTTATGGCTTTTAATATATATTGGCAAATTGCTCTCTAGAAAATTGCCCCAAATTACATCAACACTATGTAATGGAATAAGAGCAGGCCTATTTTTCTAAGCACTCAGTCACTCATGGAATATTATCTTCCTTTATAACCACATCTGCCCAATGCAATAGATGAAAAATGATCTCATGTTTTGATTTGCATTTCTTTCAGTCTTTGAGAGTAAATAATTGTTCATATATTTATTGACCTTTTTTTTTTCTTGAGTGAATAACCCATTCTGGTCCTTAGCCCATTTGGGTAGGGAACTTTCATTTTTGTTTCTTATTGATCTCTAGAAAGTCTTTTTTAATATCATGGGTATTAACCTTTGATCATATCCATATTACTGGTTTTCTGCAATCCTCTCCCATATCTCTTCCCTTTTAATTTTGTTTAAGGTATTTTAAAAAATACCAACAGATTATTGAAAGAATCATGTTATAATAAAATAAAAAAACTTGGGTGGGTGGAAGTGAGCAAGTGAATTACATGACTGCTTGATCTGTCCTTTGTTCCAGACTACACTTGATACCATGTAGTTATTTTTGTTTAGAAAGGTTATGAGTCTAAGCTTGTGTCACCATGATAAAAAAAAATGGTAGAAGCAAAACAGTCATTTATCCAGCTTCTCTATCTGTCGAATTGCTTGTTTGATTTGGGTTTATTGTTGTTACCTTAATGAAACAATTATTCTGAAATATTGCACAAATACAGTAATAGTAACAGTTCAGTTTTTACCCACAAGAGGGCATTAAAGACCAGTTAATGTTCTGCCTTAGACTAAAAGCAGAGAAGACTGAAAAAGCTGAAAAAACACCTAGAAATCATCTGTTTAGTCCACCTCTACTTTATTTTAGATACAGGAAAATTGAGATATAGAGGGGTGAAATTACTTGTTCAAGGTTACAGAACTGGCTATCCAGAGAGCTGAGTCCCAGGGACTTTCCAGTTTACTGTACTGTGATTTAGACACAAATTATAAACATACAGATGGTCCTGACTTAACAACGGTTTGACTTGATGATTTTTCAACTTTATGATGCTGCGAAAGCCATATGCATTCAGTAGAAACTGTACTTCTATTTTTTAATTTGGATCCTTTCCAGGACCAGTGATAAGCAGTACATACTCTCTCGTGATGCTCAGCAGCTGCAGCGGAGGCGAGCACAGCTCCCAGTCAGCCGCGTGATCATGATGGACTTAAAACTGTCCTTTCCGCATACAACCACTCTGTCCTTCGCTTTCAGTACAGTAGTCAATAAATTACATGAGATATTCAGCACTTTATCCTACAATAGGCTTTGTGTCATATGATTTTGCCCAACTGTAGGCTAATGTAAGTGTTCTGAGCATATTTAAAGTAGAGACCAGGCTAAGCTGTGATGCTGGGTAGGTCAGGGGTATTAAATGCATTTTTGATTTAGGTTATTTTAAACTTATATGGGTTTATCAGAATGTAACCCTGATTTAAGTAAACAAAGATCTGTACATTTTTTTCTGACTGTCAATTTCTTTTGCCTTTTGAGGTAAGATTCACGTAACAACATTAACCATCTTAAAGTATACACTTCAGTGGCATTTAGTACATTCACAGTGTTGTAAGCACAACATTTTAATCTCCTGGATTCAAATGCCAGTCCTGCCACTAAACAGGTGTGTTACCTTCAGGTAGTTATATGTAACTTTGCTGAGGTTCAGTTTCTCAGTTTGTGTATGGAAAAAATGTCTTCCTTAACACGGTGTTATGAGGATCACCAGAGATAATATTCACAAGTGCCTAACAGTGTGCCTGGCACAGAGTAGGTGAGAAAGAAATTCTTTCCCTCAAACTATTAATCAGTTGCTCCCCATATAGTATTAGGAGATTTATTGCACATAAAAGGAGATTCCAGAGTAGATTTTTTCTCTTCTTATGGCTATTACTACATTATTTATATTGAATTATTCAATGTCCTCAGAGGTTAACAATTATTAAAAGGAATGTCCCAACACATGTTCTTGTGATGTAGTTGTCAAAGGATTGCAGTATTTAATAGATGCACAACCCTGCTTAAAACAAACAAGTTTCTTAGAAGAATTTTGAAAAATAGATGACTGCAGTGAAGTACAGAAAGCATGGTGATGTGCATGCCATTTTAGGTCAAATTTGTGACTGACTCTAAGGTAATATGATCCAATCCCCTTTTTATAGAAAATAAAACTGAGGAATGGAGACATTTTGCAAATTCCTG
>JAVSCE010016818.1:0-112781 GCA_032199065.1 Smutsia gigantea
ATACATCTATTCCTAAAAGAGAGACGAGAATACACAGGAAAGTGCACAGCGTGCAGCTACACCCGAGAGGACTCGGCACCCCAAGAGGCGGGTAAGATCCGGAGCCGCGACCCGGCGGGACCCGAGCCCTCCCCCACCTCAGCGCACCGGCGGGAGGAGAGGATTCAGAGCCAGGAGGGAGTGGAAGTGCACCCTGCGAAGCAGCCAGCCCCGGGGATCTGCGCGGGGAGCGCTGACCCACATTGCGCAGTGCAGCGGAGACTGGAGAGACAGAGGGGCAGGATCTGAGCGGGGAACGCGCCAGGGTGCTTGCAGCCGGCTCCGGGAAGGAAAAAAAAAAGTGTGCGCTTTCCTCAGCGGTCTTAAAGAGACAGGAGCCCAGCGGAGGAGCCGGATTGCCCCAGCACACTCAGCCCAGCAGGCTGGGAGTCCTGGGGAGTTTCAGACGCCTTAGCTGGTGACTGAGGAAGTGTAGCCATACTTACACTTCTCACTGAGATCAACAGCCTCCTATTCGTTCCCACCCCTGCCAGAGGAATAAAGGGCCCTGCGGAGCAGTGCAGTCACAGCTGTGGAATAGAGGGGCAATAGCGCCACCTACAGTATTCCCACAGAATCTACGTCTGGTGGGCATTTTGTTTTGTTTTGTTTTGTTTTGTTTTTGTTTTTTCTTTTCTTTCTTTTTTTCTTTTCTTTCTTTCTTTCTTTCTTTCTTCTTTTTCTCTTTTTTTTTCTTCTCTTTTTAAAGTCTTAAAGAGCCCAGCTGACATACGTGGCAACTATCAGTGACCAATTATATAGCCATGAAAAGACAGAGGAATATGGTTCAGACCAAAATCAACCACACAACCCCAGAGAGGGAGTCTGAAGGGATGGAAATGCACAGCCTCCCTGAAAAAGAATTCAGAGTAAAAGTCATAACCATGCTGATGGACCTACAGAGAAATGTGCAAGAGCTGAGGGAGGAAGTGAGGGAACTGAGGAAAGACAATGCAGAAATCAGACAAGCGATTGACGGGCTTAACAGCAGAATGGATGAGATGCAAGAGACTGCTAATGGAATAGAAAACAGAGAACAGGAGTACAGAGCAGCCGAGGCAGAGAGAGATAAAAGGATTTCTAGGAATGAAAGAATATTAAGAGAACTGTGTGACCAATCCAAACGGAACAATATTCGCATTATAGGAGTACCAGAGGAAGAAGAGAGAGAAAAACGGATAGAAAGTGTCTTTGAAGAAATAATTGCTGAAAACTTTCCCTCGCTGGGGAAGGAAGTAGTCTCGCAGTCCACTGAAGCTCATAGATCTCCCAACACAAGGGACCCAAGGAAGACAACACCAAGACACATAATAATTAAGATGGCAAAGATCAGAGATAAAGACAGGGTATTAAAGACAGCTAGAGAGAGAAAAAAGATCACCTACAAAGGAAAACCCATCAGACTATCATCACACTTCTCAACAGAAACCTTACAGGCCAGAAGAGAATGGCATGATACATTTAACGTAATGAAACAAGAAGGGCCTCGAACCAAGAATATTGTATCCAGCACGATTATCATTTAAATATGATGGAGGGATTAAACAACTTCCAGACAAACGAAAGTTGAGAGAGTTTGCCTCTCATAAACCACCACTACAGGATATCTTAAATGGACTGCTCTAGATGGAAGCACACCTAAGTCTAAAAAGATGTCACCAGAGAAAAAAAAAATCATAGCAAGGAAAGCAGACCATCCAAATACCAACTAAAGGCAAAGAATAAAACACCTATTATAGAAAGAATGGAGGAGGAGGAATAAGAAGGGAGAGAAATAAAGAAACATCAGACTGTGTTACAATAACTTAACAAGAAAGTTAAGTTAGATTGTTAGATAGTAAAGAAGCAACCCTTGAACCCTTGGTAACCACGAATCTAAAGCCAGCAATGGCAACAAGTACATATCTATCGATAATCACCCTAAATGTAAATGGACTGAATGCACCAATCAAAAGACACAGAGTAACAGAACGGATAAAAAAGCAAGACCCATCTATATGCTGCTTACAAGAGACTCACCTCAAACCCAAAGATATACACAGAGTAAAAGTGAAGGGATGGAAAAAGATATTTCATGCAAACAACAAGGAGAAAAAAGCAGGTGTTGCAGTACTTGTATCAGACAAAAATAGACTTCAAAACGAAGAAAGTAGCAAGAGATAAAGAAGGACATTACATAATGATAAAGGGGTCAGTCCAACAAGAAGATATAACCATTATAAATATATATGCACCCAACACAGGAGCACCAGCATATGTGAGACAAACACTAACAGAATTAAAGGAGGAAATAGACAGCAATGCATTCATCTTAGGAGACTTCAACACACCACCCACTCCAGAGGACAGATCAACCAGACAGAAAATAAGTAAAGACACAGAGGCACTGAACAACACACTAGAACAGATGGACCTAACACATCTACAGAACTCTACACCCAAAAGCAACAGGATACACATTCTTCTCAAGTGCACATGGAACATTTTCCAGAATAGACCACATACTAGGCCACAAAAAGAACCTCAGTAATTTCAAAATATTGAAATCCTACCAACCAACTTCTCAGATCACCAAGGTATAAAACTAGAAATAAATTTTAGAAAGAAATCAAAAGGCTCACAAATACATGGAGACTTAACAACACTCTCCTAATTAATCAATGGGTTAACGACCAAATCAAAACAGAAATCAAAGAATATATATGGAGACTAATGACAACAACAACACAAAGCCACAACTTCTGTGGGACGCAGCAAAGGCAGTTCTAAGAGGAAAGTATATTGCAATCCAGGCCTATTTAAAGAAGGAAGAACATTCCCAAATGAATAGTCTAAAGACACAATTACTGAATTGGAAAAAGAAGAACAAATGAGGCCCAAAGTCACCAGAAGGAGGGACATAATAAAGATTAGAGAAGAAATAAATAAAATTGAGAAGAATAAAACAATAGAAAAATCAATAAAACCAAGAGCTGGTTCTTTGAAAAAATAAACAAAATAGATAAACCCCTAGCCAGACTCATTAAGAGAAAAGAGAATCTACACACATAAACACAATCAGAAATGAGAAAGGAAAAATCACGACGGACCCCACAGAAATACAAAGAATCATAAGAGAATATTATGAGAATCTATATGCTAACAAGCTGGAAAACCTAGAAGAAATGGACAACTTCTTAGAAAAATAAACCTTCCAAGACTGACCAAGCAAGAAACAGAAAAACTAAACAGACCAATCACCAGCGACGAAATCGAATTGGTAATCAAAAACTACCCAAGAACAAAAACCCCGGGCCTGATGGATTCACCTCTGAATTCTACCAGACATATAGAGAAGAAATAACACCCATTCTCCTTAAAGTTTCCAAAAAATAGAAGAGGAGGGAATACTTCCAAACTCATTCTATGAAGCCAGCATCACTCTAATACCAAAACCGGGCAAAGACCTCACCAAAAAGAAAATTACAGACCAATATCCCTGATGAACGTAGATGCAAAAATACTCAACAAAATATTACCAAACCAAATTCAAAAATACATCAAGAGGATCATACACCATGATCAAGTGGGATTCATCCCAGGGATGCAAGGATGGTACAACATTCGAAAATCCATCAACATCATCCACCACATCAACAAAAAGAAGAACAAAAAACCACATGATCATCTCCATAGATGCTGAAAAAGCATTTGACAAAATTCAGCATCCATTCCTGATTAAAACTCTCAACAAAATGGGTATAGACGGCAAGTACCTCAACATCATAAAGGCTATATATGACAAACCCACAGCTAACATCATAGTTAACAGCGAGACGCTGAAAGCTTTTCGTCTAAGATCGGGAATAAGACAGGGATGCCCACTCTCTCCACTGTTATTCAACATAGTACTGGAGGTCCTAGCCACAGCAATCAGACAAAACAAAGACATACAAGGCATCCAGATTGGTAAGAAGAAGTCAAATTGTCACTATTTGCAGATGACATGATATTGTACATAAAAAACCCTAAAGACTCCACTCCAAAACTACTAGAACTAATATCTGAATTCAGCAAAGTTGCAGGATACAAAATTAACACACAGAAATCTGTTGTTTTCCTATACACTAACAATGAACTAACAGAAAGAGAAATCAGAAAAACAATTCCATTCACAATTGCATCAAAAAGAATAAAATACCTAGGAATAAACCTAACGAAGGAAGTGAAAGACCTGTACTCTGAAAACTACAAGACACTCCTAAGAGAAATTAAAGAGGACACTAACAAATGGAAATGCATCCCATGCTCTTGGCTAGGAAGAATAATATTGTCAAAATGGCTATACTACCTAAAGCAATCTACAGATTCAATGCAATCCCTATCAAACTACCAACAGCTTTCTTCAATGAACTGGAACAAATAATTCTAAAATTCATATGGAACCACAAAAGACCCCGAATAGCCAAAGCAATCCTGAGAAGGAGGAATAAAACAAGGGGAATTACACTCCCTGACTTCAAGCTCTACTACAAAGCCACAGTAATCAAGACAATTTGGTATTGGCACAAAAACAGACCCACAGACCAGTGGAACCGAATAGAAAATCCAAGCATTAACCCAAACATATACAGTCAATTAATATTTGATAAAAGTGCCTTGGATATACAATGGGGAGATGACAGCCTCTTCAGCAGCTGGTGTTGGAAAAACTGGATAGCTACATGTAAGAGAATGAAACTGGACTACTGTCTAGCCCCATACAGAAAGGTAAACTCAAGGTGGATCAAAGACCTGAATGTAAGTCATGAAACCATAAAACTCTTAGAAAAGAACATAGGCAAAAATCTCTTGGACATAAACATGAGCAACTTCTTCACGAACGTATCTCCCCGGGCAAGGGAAACAAAAGCAAAAATGAACAAGTGGGACTATATCAAGCTGAAAAGCTTCTGTACAGCAAAGGAAACCATCAGTAGAACAAAAAGACATCCTACAGTATGGGAGAATATATTCATAAAAAACGTATCTGATAAAGGGTTGACATCCAAAATATATAAAGAACTCATGCACCTTAACAAACAGAAAGCAAATAATCCAATTAAGAAATGGGCAGAGGACATGAATAGACACTTCTCCAAAGAAGAAATTCAGATGGCCAACAGGCACATGAAAAGATGCTCCACATCGCTAATCATCAGAGAAATGCAGATTAAAACCACAATGAGATATCACCTCACACCAGTGAGGATGGCCAACATCCAAAACACAAACAACAACAAATGTTGGCGAGGATGTGGAGAAAAGGGAACCCTCCTACACTGCTGGTGGGAATGCAAATTAGTTCAACCATTGTGGAAAGCAGTATGGAGGTTCCTCAAAAATCTCAAAATAGAAATACCATTTGACCCAGGAATTCCACTCCTAGGAATTTACCCAAAGAATACAACTTCTCAGATTGAAAAGACATATGCACCCCTATATTAATCGCAGCATTATTTACAATAGCCAAGATATGGAAGCAACCTAAGTGTCCATCAGTAGATGAATGGATAAAGAAGATGTGGTACATATGCACAGTGGAATACTATTCAGCCATAAGAAGAAAACAAATCCTACCATTTGCAACAACATGGATGGAGCTAGAGGGTATTATGCTCAGTGAAATAAGCCAAGCCGAAAAAGGCAAGTATCAAAGGATTTCACTCATATGTGGAGTATAAGAACAAAGAAAAAAATACTGAAGGAACAAAACAGCAGCAGACTCACAGAACCCAAGAACGGACTAATAGTTACCAAAGGGAAAGGTACTGGGAAAATGGGCGGGAAGGGAGGGATAAGAGGGGAAAAGAGGCATTACGATTAGCAGATATTAATGTTGGGGGGGCACGGGGAGGGCAGTACAACTCAGAGAAGACAAGTAGTGATTCTATAGCATCTCACTACGCTGATGGACAGTGACTGTAATGGCGTTGGTGGGGGGGACCTGATGAAGGGGTAGTTTAATAACCGTAATATTGCACATGTAATTGTAGATTAATGATAATAAAATAAATTATATTAAATAAAAAGAATGTATCATTATCATAAATGGATGGGGAATATTTCAAATGTTTTTAGTGCATCTATTGAAATGACAATATTTTTCCTTTAATCTGTTAATGTGGTGAATTAAGGTAATGGATTTTAGAGTATTCAACCAACCTTGCTTTCCTGGGAAAATGTTTGGTGATGATACAGAAGTGATTTCAAAGACTGTTGGATTTGATTTGCTATGATACACATTTAAAATTTTGCATCTGTATCATGAGTCCAATAGGCCTGTGATTTTTTTCCCATTAATAGTGTCTTTAATACAGTGACTGCATTGAGTATAGGTGGGGACTTGATAATATGGGTCAGTGTAGTAACCACATTGTTTTTTCATGTGAAACCTTCATAAGAGTGCATATCAATAATACCCTAATAAAAAATTAAAAAAAAATAGTGTTCTTAATGAGTTGGCATTTAGATTATGTAAGCCTCATTTTAAAAATAAAAACAAAAAACAAAAAACTAGGGGTTACCTAAAAAGTAAAAATTACATAAAAGTAAAAATTTTCCTCCTTTAATGGTTGACAAAACTTGCCAATGAAGCCATCTAAGACTGGCTGGCAGTTTCTTTTTAGGAATATTTATTTTACTACCAATTAAATGTTCTAAAGATTATCATAATCTTTACATGTTCTACTTATTT
This sequence comes from Smutsia gigantea, assembly GCA_032199065.1. NCBI lineage: Eukaryota > Metazoa > Chordata > Mammalia > Pholidota > Manidae > Smutsia > Smutsia gigantea. Next base: position 6,755 of record JAVSCE010016818.1, read on the forward strand.
GTAAATCATTTAGTGAATTATATTTTATAATAATTTTTCTATTTCAAATTCATCAGCATAGAGATTTTAAAATAACTTATCTTTTTATCCTATGTAGCATTTACAGTTTTTTCTTCTTATATTGATTACATGTGCCTTTTATTTTTTGTGAACAGCCTTGCTAAATGTTTATAAATGTGTAAGGTTTTTTTAAGAAAAATTACAGACTTTGTGAATACTTTATATGCTTATTATAAATTTCTTTCATTTACAATGCTATGTCAATTACTTCCTTCCTTTTATATTTTTCTAATTATTTTATTTCCCTTTCTCTAACTTCATGCGACAGGTATCTTATTAATTTTAATCTTTTTCTTTTTAAATATAAGCTGTAAAGACTGTAAATTTCCCTCTGAGCATGATTTTATCTGCATTCCACATATATTGATATGTAGCATTTTTATATTATTGTTCAAAACAGTTCTAAACTTCTATTATGATCCCTCCTTTAACCCATGAGTTATTTACACCAAATACATGAGATTTTCTTGTTATCCTTTTGCTACTGATTTCTAGATATTGTGATCAAAGAGAAAAAGGCCTTTCTGACCTTGATTTCAGTCCTTTGAAATTCACTGAGATGTGATTTAAGTTCTGGTAAATGATCAATTTCTTAAATGTTCCATATATTCCTAAAAAAAACCCCTGTATTCTGCAGCTTTTTATTTCATATATCTGTTATAAGTTTGTTAATCATATTGGTCAAATCTTCTATATCCATATTGATATTTCGTTGGCTTGTTCTATCTGTGACTGATAGAAGTTTTTTTTAATTTCCTATCATAACTGTGAAACTTTTTATTTCTCCTTCTGCAACTGCTAATTTTTTATGGTATGTTTTGAGGTCACGTTATTAGGTTCATTAATCTAGAAATTTTAAATCTTAGGAAACTAAAATTTTAATCTTTAAAGTGACCCATCTGCCTAAAGCCTATTTTATCTGATATTAATATAGCTACATCAGGATTGTTTTGATTAATATTGCATAGTATATATTTTTCCAATTTTTTATATTTATCTTTTCAGTATCCTTATTTATTTATTTATTTATTTATTTATTTTATTATCATTAATCTACAATTACATGTGCAATATTATGGTTATTAAACTACCCCTTCATCAGGTCCCCCCCACCAACCCCATTATAGTCACTGTCCATCATCCTTATGTTTTAGATATGTCATTTGTAAATAGCATATCATTAGATTTTTTAAATCCAATCTGAGAACTGTTTTTTTAATTAGAGCATTTTTAGTTTCTGTAATTAATGGACTTAAATTTATCACATTATTTAGGGTTTTCTATTTGTTCCACCTTTCCTGTGTTTCCTTTTTTTTTCCTGTCTTTGCCTTGATTGAATATCTTTATCATTTTTATTTCTCATCTGCTAATTTTAAGTTATACACTGATGCTATTATTTTAATAGTTTTCCTAGGAATTAAAACATATCTACTTAATTTACCAAAGTTTGAAGATATTAACTTTAATATCTTTACCCTTCTTTCAGAAAACAGAAGAATCTTAACACATTTCAACCCCAAGAACCTCCATTTTAATTTATATATATTTATCAAATACTTTTCCCATTTTTAATCTTATCACAATTAGTCATTTTTAGTATTGTTTTAAATGGTTTGTATTCATTTCAATTCAGTCAAATATTCACTACTTGCTCTTCATTCTGTCTTGTACCTCAGACTTTCATCCTGGGCTCGTGTTCCTTCCGCTTAAAGTACAATCTTCAGAATGTCCATTAGTGAAGGTCTCTCCTTGCTGCCTCTGGATAATTCTTCTGATTGATCTTCCAGTTCACTAATTCTCTTTATAGCTGTATATAAATCTGCCATTAAACCAGTCATATGAGGTTTTACTTTCATGTATTTTATTTTTTGCTCCTAGAAGTTCCAGATGGTTCTTTATTTTTTCCAAGCAAAATGGTTTTCTGTTTTTAAAGAGTGGGTAGCTTATTTCACAATTCAATTACACAAGTGCTTTTCCTCAAGATAATCATGATACTTCAGACACAGCAATGCTATGTGCATACTATCCATCATCATGCAAAATATTTGTAAAAGACACATATTTAAGGGTAGAGAGTTAACTAAAGTAATGACATTTTTAATATTTCATCAAGGAAATTGAGTATAACTGGAATATTTTTCATTGTGAATTCATGGTAGTGATTAATACAAAAAGTATTAGTAGAGCTTGGTACCACTGCCTTGATTCATACTAAGGCACCACCAGTTTACCCACCATTGCTTTTGAATCACCAGTGCAAATGTCAAAATGGTAAAAAAAAAAAAAGGCCTATAGTATCTTTGTATTATTTTAATAAGAATGTTGACTCTCAATCCCATGAGAGAGCCTCTAGGGAACCTAAGGGGACTGAAGACTGCACTTCAAAAACTGTTGCACTCAGGCAACGCTTCTATTTTGTTTAAGTATACTTTGACATACAACATATATGTACTTATGTATTCACATACATATAAACTATGAGTTAGTCTGTATTGAAATACAAATCTGTCACTTGCCAGCTGTGTGACCTTGAGTGAATTATTTAACATCTGTGAGCCTAAGTTCCCTCAACTATAAAACAACAATAATAGTGCCTACGTCATAGGGATGTTTAAAAACTAAATGAGATTAATTTATGTATAGCATTTAGCACAAAGCCTCACAAATATTTACAGCTCAACAAATATTAACTATTATCATTAATTACTACTTTTTGTTAAGAATTTTTTTTTAAACTAAACTATGAAGGTATGTTTTCAGAATACAAAGCTACAATAGCCTCTCAAGAATTTTCCCAATTAAGATGTAACAACACTTGGCCCAGTTTACAATTTTAAACAGTTGGCCATTATGCAATATCCATCACTGATTATACTTTTATTCATATTCTGATAGCATAGTTTTCAATATTCTGCCTACTTAAGCATACCACCTAACTTATGAACAGGTTAGGTAGTTAGTTCCTGGTTGAGCTAACATTGAGATGGTGACACTTTCTGATGCTTAATTGGGCTTCTACTGGATGACTACTCATGAAAGTCCAGAATTTTAACTGGGTATTGTTGATATTGATAAATAATATCCAATGTGTCTCTGAGCTGACTGTCTAGTTTCAGAAACACAACTTTAGACAAAGGTAAAACAATAAAAGATCTGAAGATCTAGATTCAGGGTGAAAATTTACTTGCAAGGCAGCCACTGGATTTGATGGTGGGTTGTACTGTGTTGACTTGTAGGCTTGAATGCAGCAGTAAAACCTCGACTGAGTGCGCTGTTCCTGATTACCCCCTCAAATACAAGCTGAGGTCTACTCTGTTCAAAATGTTTGAGAGGGCTGGTTTTGAACTTGATCTCTCTCCAACAAAGAGTTGCTCCTCCTCCTCCTCCACCTCGTTTACTTTCTTCTGCCATGGTTCCAGCAATTCTTCTTCCCATTCCATAGAGATGTTATGTCTGAATTACCTTTTGGCTGGAAAGGGTTGCTGCCCATCGAGCTGCCGAGCTGACTTTTTGTAAATTGCCACGCGCATACATGTGACCCAGACAAGACAGCAAATTATATCTGCTTTCCTTCCTTCTCTCCTGTAAATCTGTCCTTTACTGGTATGATTTGCAGGTCTCAGGTACTTAACTGTGAGCAGAGCAGGCCTGCCTGATGGGCCCTGAGGAAGAGAACAAAGAGGAGGGAAAGTAGGGGACCATGACTCTCTATACATGGAGCTGGGGGCGGGGTGGAGACGCATGGCCTCACGGATTAGCTCAGGATTAACCACCACAGGTCCAGGCCTTCTTTCTTCTGGCCCATGAGGGAGGCTGACCTGGTCTGTGCATCCCGCTGCAGGCCCTAGAAGGCAGCCATGCCCTGTACCCACCTGCAGCTAGCTGGAACCATGACCTGCCTGCCTGGGCTGTGGGATGCCCACCTGTTAACCTGCCAGCCCAGGCCAGCAATCCTGAAATCACTTGTTGGTTCTTTTATAAAAGTGGAATTCGTTTTACACTGTACTGGTTCTTGGAGATACTTTTAAGCTTGCCTTTTACCTCTTTACGGTAAATATAGTTGTTTCATAATATACGTCTGATGAGTCCAAAGTCGGAGATTTTGCTGGTCTATCTCTGCACCCTGCTGTTTCTTCTGGTTCATGCTGGTTTTGTTGGGTTATCTTGGATGGTTCTTGGAGTGTCTTCCTCCAAAGAGGTTTTGCATTTGCTTCTGCTAGGTGCCTGAGAAGCCGACCAACCCAGAACCACCTCAAAGGAAAATCCCTTCTGGAGGGTTCTTGATTCATTTATGCAGATCAAGGTGGTAAGTTCTCTGCTGGGTTAAGAGCCAGCTGTGGTTACAGCTTCCCAGGGTCAAGTTTTCTTTCACTTCCCCAGCCCCAGCCTCTCCATAGAGTTGCCTGGGACATGATACAGGTATTTCTAGCTCCAGGGATTCCACCTTAAAATGGGCATTTCCCTATGTTCCCCACTTGGGCTGAGTTCCAAGCTTTGCCTTTAGCCCTTTCCTGCCAGGACCTCAAAACTGCAGCTTAATTTCCAGGATTAGCAGATTGGGTAAGTGAATTTACCACTTGGATTCCCACTGAAATCTTCCTGGCTTTCAGTCTACTGATTCCTCATCTTCTTATAGCAGTTTGATGCTTTTACGACAACATCCTTTTCATCCAGTATTTTGCTTTTAGCCAGAGGGTTAGCCAGTGAATATACTTCGGTCACTTAATGCATCCCATCTTGTATCTGGCCTCCGAAGCACAAACAGCCCCCAGGCCCTCCAGACCTTACCTCCTGTTCTCCAGCAGCAAAGCTTCAAGTGCACTGCCCACTGGAAGCCAATTCTTTACCATCCTCCGTCTCTTCCCATCTCTTTATTATATAGTTTTGCTATGTTCTATCAATTCCAAGAACGACATTTTGAGTTTCAGGAACAACTGGATTGTGGAGAGACAATTACCCACTTGATGATATAGAGATGAGTGGTTATATCCTAGAAATGTGTGGTTTTCATATGGTCTGTGTCTGTGGTAGGTGGTGTATGCGTGCTTATGAATGTGTGTTGGTGTGTGTGTGTGGGCAAGAGAGAGAGAGAATGTGTGTGTTTAAGATTTAGTCTAGAAAAATCAATTCCATTTTGTTGTACGTAGGGCTTTACAACTTGAGTGGGCATGACGACATATCTGGATAATTAGAATAAACTGTTTCAAAAATATCATTGTCAAAATGTATAGACGACCCAAGAAGCCAGTCCAATAGTGAATAGGATTAATGTGTATCATGATGAGTTGTAATTTTAAATAATTCACATTTTCTATGTATAATTTAGACACTGTGTGCATAACACTTGCTGAGAATAATGTTTGCAGTAATCTACTTCTGCGAAGATACACCATACCACGTTACTTGGCTGTTAGTTATCTATGCAAGTTCCTTAACATCTTTTAGGGTCAGCTCTTCATTTATAAACCAAAGGACGTGGACTTTATTGTGTAACATTCCTGCTAGCCTCACATTTCTTCCAAAGATTTATTTGTAAGATGGAAACCCATTTATAAATAAGAAGCTTTTCACATAAACTAGTTACATGCAGCAATACAAAAGAATCTCACAGACAAAATATTAAGCAAAAGCCGCCAGGCACAATAGTACATACTGCTTAATTTCCTTGATTTCCTATATGAAGTTCAAGAACAGGCAAAACTTACCTAAGGTTGACAGAAGTCAGAACAGGGCATGAGGGAATTCTCTGGCTGGTTGGAAATGTTTTATATTTTTATTTCTGGTGGTTGTGTGGGTGTAAAAATACATAAAAATTCATCAATCTGTATACTTGGGATTTGTTCATTTTGCTGTAATACCTCAATTTTTTTAAAACAGTGTATAAACAACTCAAGAAATTAAAAGTAATGCTTTATTATTTCAATGTGTCTTAAATTCAGGATAAATCAATTCATCTTTTTCTTTTAAAAGTGTGCATGAAGGGCATTTCACTTATTACTGCCCATGAATGCCATAGTTGGAAATGTGTAGGGTATTTTTAAAACCTAAAATTTCATTTATTAAAAAAAAAACCTAATTCAACTTTTGCCAGGCATCCTCACCCATCCTACCCCATATTCCAGTTATTTTGAATTCATAACACTGTATATGTTCCTCCTCCTAGACATCACAGGAACATCTATGCCATTTAAATTATTGTAGAAGCTAAGTATCCCCAGTTCTCTACCAACCTCCCTCAGCCAAGGAAAAAATAAGACAATCACACATAAATATTCCAAAGAATTGCAAATTTAGAAAAAACAGCTTTCATGCTCTGTTGTAATAGGAAATGCTGGAAAACCATAAACTATTGTTGTTTAACCCATATGTTATCTTGAGACAGGTGAGCCTGTTAATAATCGCCAGCATTACCAAGCACTCACTAGGCAGCATGATGACATTTAACTGGCATTATGTCATCAGATAACTCCTAAGATAGGTACTAATATTACCCTCATTTTATGGATGAGGAAACTAAAGATTAGAAGGGTTTAAAAGAATTTCCCAGGTTTATATGGCTTGTTACTGGCAGATGACAGATTTAAAATGAAGAAGCTAGATAGATTCCAATGCAAAAATTCCTACCTATCACACTCCAGGGCCTTATAATGACTGAAGTCTGTCTCCCTTTACCTTGCACCTACACAGAACAACTTTAATCCCCTTCCTTATGACAATATTTCACATGCTTGAAGAAAATTGTGATGTCCTTCCCTGACCTTCTTTCCTATTAGTTAAAAACCACCACTTTCTTCTACAGTTTTTATATGGATTGTTTCAAGTCATATCCGGTTGCTTGAGACACCTCACAAAATTCTCCCCAGTGTATAGAGTGAGTGCCTAAAACTGAAGAAAGTACGTTCCAAGTGGTCAGATAAGTGCACCACACAGAGCACACTGCCGGATCTCCCCAGAAGAGAAGGACCACTTTCACTGAATCTGGAAGTGCCTGGTAAAGAGTGGAAGTGCTCAGAAGAGCCCAGGGATTGTGTGCATATACCATGCACAGCATAAACAGTCTCATCCTCTGTAACAATGGCAGGCTCCAGGAAAGTGACACAGAGAGACCTCCTTCTCTCCTTCTACCTTCCTTAAGCTGGATCAAAGCCACGGATCCTTGAACAGCACAAAGGGAAAAATGTTGGCACTCCATTCCATGGCACAGGCAGGCCACAGTACATGGGGCTTTGCTTAAAGTTGACTTACTACTTCCTATATGTGTAGAAATCCATACAAAAACCCAACACTGCCTGCGAGACAACCCAGGTAGATGAAGGTAAACACTGCACATTCCTGAGAACTCATCTCTGGTGAGGATCACCTGGCTCCAACCCAGGGAGGTCCAGCCTGTGGTTCCTGTTGCAGTGGCCAGTAACAGTGGTACCCACAGGCTAGGGCCACCAGCTGCATGTTGCGTGTCCCAGTGATGGAGAGCCCAAATGCAAGGGAGGGCGGGAAACACTGAGCTTTGTTCTTAAATCCAGTAAAACTCTGTGATCAAAGTCTCGGGGAAAGAGAAAAACTGGACGTATCATAACAGGCAGAGCCAGAAGGGCCCCTGGCATCCAGCACTGGTGCTCTGTGCAAATCTGTTGTATCCAGTGGCCTGATGGCTGATGTGTTAATTCATTAAATTGGGACAGAGACTAGAAAGGCTCAGGAGGAAAGAAGAGGGCCTTAAGGTGTGGAGGAATGCCAGGCATAATAAAGGTAAATGCAACAAAAAAGGTAAAGGAGGTGAATGCGAGAGAGAAAAGCATGTTGCAAATAAGAGACAAACTAATCGTAGCTCTTCTGGTTTATGTAAATATCAGAAAAGAGAAGAGGAACTTGAATCAGAAAATACCAACCTTTGTAAAAAGCTGTTTCTAAAGACAGGTTGACTGATTGCCAAGATTACTGAACAACAAAGAAATACTACCTCTTATATTTTAAGGAACAATCTCCAATTAAGTCAACTAAAATATTTACCTAGGACAACCAAGAGCAGAAGCCATTTATGATATATTTCAGGAATGGGTTTCAATATGTGCAAAAGTTCAAATGATTGAGATTTTTATTATAAAACTTAAACTTAGACAAACTGTTTCCAAACCTACTTATTCCTTCACTGACAAAAATAACAATGCTCCTGGGGCTCAAATCTTATTATTATTAAATACTTATTAAGTATCCCTGGCGTGCTGAATGCTGCACATAATAGATGGATAAATACACTGTGTGCCCTCCCTTGAAGAGCTCAGAGTCTTACGAAACTGATAGGACACGCAAACAAACACCCCCAAGTTTCTTCCAGACAGCACTTACAAGGGTCAGCGCCACTGTAATGCCTTGGTGTTAGGTACAAGGATGAAAATTGAAGTGGATTTGTTTGATGAAATGAGAAAAACATGGGGACATAATTACTCTAGCAACATGCAGCCTTCTCTCTACGTTCTCTCTGGACCCAGGTAAGGTGCAGCTCCGTCCTGTCCATGGCCACCCCCTTGACTCAGGCCTCCCCCATCCTCTCTGCTCAGACCTTCATCCTTTCCTTCCGGACAGGCATCGCCACGAAGGCCTTCACCGGTGAGCTCTGCCACCAGTTCACCATGTTCGGAGCGATACTCCCACGGGCTGTTCCCAAGGAATTTTTTTCTAAAATGCAAATTTCACTGTGTCGTTCCTCTGTTTAAAGATTCTTCGATGGATTCCTGCAGCTCCCAGGAGATAGTGCAAATCAATCCCTTAGTGTGACATAAAATGATCTTGGTGCTTTGCATCTCCCCTACGCTTTTGCTCTCCTCTTACGAAGCGCATCTACTCCAGACCTTCTGCCCTGCACTTGGAGGCTTCCAAATTGATCGTGCTTTTTCACGTCTCTGTGCCTTAACTTCTGCTGTACGGAGCCTGGGGTTTCCTCCCCATCTCGCCTTATCTAGCCAGTTCAAGCAGCATTGTCACTTAAAAGGCATTTCCAACCCCTCCTGGGCTGGCCCCCATCGAGGCCCCTTTTTCCTTACATGAGACCCTACGGTATCTCTACTGAGACAGTAGTGCAGTGTTGAGTCTTGTCTGCCTCTTCAACTAGACCAAGAAGTCCTCCAGAAAATGCTGTACCCCGTTCTGGTTTATATCACAAGCATTTAGCACAGAATTTGTAAGAGAAACAGTAAAATGCAATGAGCCAATGACGTTTTTGCAGAAAGGAAGGAATGAATGATCCCAAAGGGGGTTCTGCCTCGAGGAGACCTTAGAAAAGGACTGGATTCCGAGCCTCAACACCAATGTTTTGGTAGAAGCTGGAGGTGGGAAGACGACAGGGAGAGCAGCCAGGAGTGAGCAGCATGGGGCCCGGGCCAGGACAGCAAATTAGTCTCAGAAGTCTGCCCTGACCTCCTAGCCTGGGAACCAGGAGCCAGCGTAGGGAATGTGTCAATATTCTTCTTCTTCACACAATTCTCCTTGGCTGTCCGGAAGGTCCCTTGTCTTCCACAGTCTGAGGAAAGATGACCCCTCAGTCTTCTTCCTGGGACTGAGGGATGCTCTCTCCCTCAGTCAGACTCCTAATGAAGGCCCGAGGCTCCTCCTGAACCCCCCCCCACACAGGCACCCCCACAATGACAGGATGGCCCCTAAGATTTCATGCAGGATGCTGGGGGCACTCTCTGTCGCCTCTCCTTTGCAGGAAGCAGAAGAGCTGCAGACACACAGAGGAAGGTGCTAGGGCCCCTGCTCTCTCGGGCTCTTTCACTCTCCTCCTGCTCCATTTTTTCCATCTCCTATGAAACGAGCTCTTAGCTGGATAACAGCAGGCTTGACCACCCAGCCTCCAGGGCAGTGAGGCCCCCCACACCGGGTCACGTTAGGGACCACCGAGGCCCAGGTAGCTGCTGTCACCCCCTCCAGCAACGGCCCCCACTCCCCACGCTCAGGGGGGGTGCCGCGCGTGGCCAGCCCCTGGGGGTATCGGGTGGTCACAAAGATGGAGCTGGTGCTGGAGCCCTTCCATCATAGGATGACGGGCACTCCAGGCATGATTTAGCAACGGTACGCAGTGAGCGATAAACAACTGGGGTCTCTTGCCGCTCACAGAGAAATGGGAGAAAGAAAAACAAAAGAGAGGGAAGACAATGAATGAGGGGAGAAGGAATCACTTTTCACGTGCTTAGCAATTAAAAGGAATTATGCCTGAACAACACCGTGAGGACTTAACGCTCTGGCCGAAGGTGCCGGTTTAACATGACTGGCAGGAAAGCGTGCTCTCAGGTCCACAGGGACAGGCTCTCCTGGGCCTGCTGCTCAGCGCTGTGTACTGTGGGCACAGGGTGAGGAGGTGGACAAATTGAGGCAGCCTGGATCTGTCTGGATTTGAACCACCCTTTGCAAGAGTCGTGGTGACTGTGTGTCGAAGGAGCATGGCCTCATGATTTGGGGGTGCTGGGTTCAAACTCCTTTTTTCTGTGTGACTTGGCTTCTAAGAGATTCGGTTTCCTCAACTGTAAAGTGGGGCTGAGTATAATACCCTTCAAAGATATATTTGAGAGGAGTCAATGCGTGTGTATTTTGAAAAATACAATCTAAGCGCCGGCTTTGAGTATCTCCCAATGTCTGCCACCACGGGGAGGCCGAGGCAGAAGAGCAGGAAGAGGCAGGATGCTCCCTGCAAATCCTGGGCCCCTCGTCCTGCTCACTGCTGAGAAGAGGAGGAGGAGGCTCCAGGCCCTGCCGGCGAGAAGCAGGGCGCTCGGCTTCAGTGGCTGTGGGGAACACCGCCCCTCACTCCTCAGCCCTCCTGTCAGGAAGAAAAGACGGCGCCCTCCAGACAAGCCCCCCACCTTCCACCTGAACCAAGAGTAATAGTGGCAGCAAAGAGCCCAGGTGGCAAGGACACAAAGTCAGTACCCAGCGGCCCCCTGCCTGTGTGGAGGATCTCACATGCATCTTTAGTTCTGTCGAAGCCACACTTACCACATTGCCTTTTCTTTTCTGAAACAAAGTCTCATCAGAGCACAAGAAGAAATTGGCAATAAGACATGGTTTTAAAGATTACAATCTTTTTCTCAACATCCCCGATACCCTTCATGTGTCAACCTTATTCCCATACAACCCAAGACACACAGAATGGCTGAGGTGAAATGGATGAGATGACAGTGTTTAAATTCTGACTCACACAACAGGACTCCAGAAACTTCTAAGCAGTGTCCCCGTGGAGAAGCTGTTATCCCGAGAAGGGGCTAGAATGGAGTGCCAGAGGTGGGAAAAGGCTCAGAAAGGGTCCTGCACTGCTGGGGCTGACCCTACTCTAGGAGGCCATGGGTGAACCATTTCATCCTTTAGGCCTCTGCTTCAACGTCAGAAAAATGAATAGTTGGAAACTCTCAGCTAGTCTGCAATGCGCCCCCTGAAGGTGGGTTTGGCTGGGCCTCCCAGAGGTGCTGCTGTTCATTCAATGTGAGTATGAAATACTAGACTGGCCGTGCACCCCAGCTCCCCACTGTTCCCTACTGCCCTCCATGTGGGGACTTCCAGCATTCACATCCCCCACCTTGCCCAGGCCCCTCTGAGAGAGCCACACACAGGCAACGGCTTCTGAGGGGCCGCTTCCTCACTGTGTGATCCTGGGCAATTAACTTTCTCTCTCCGAACCTGTTTCTTCATAAAACAGGGATAATACCAGTATCAACTTCGTAAGCTAGTTGTGGGGATTAAATGAATTAACTTACACAAATGCTTAGAACAGTATCTGGCACATAACAGCACCGACTATATAATTACTGTTATTATATTTTCATCTCTGACTCTACATTCAGCAGATTCTCACTGGAGTCATTAAGCTTCCCATGGAAGAAAAATCCACCCCAGCAGCACCCCTTGACAACAGTCCCTTCAGCACAAACCAGGCTCCAAGGGACTCGTGAATGTAGCCAACAGGTTGATTTCTTCAAATTAATGTCTCCCTTTCTGACTAACAGCCCTTTGCCCACCTGCTCCCATTCCTTCTCCCCATCCCTGGAGCCAGAAAAGCACTGAACTTGAGACTTAAAAGCACCCGTTTCCAAATCGAGCCCATGTGGTCTTCTGCATGTTATGTAATGCCTCTGAGCCTCAGTTTTCTCATCTGTAAAAAACGTGCAAGTAGCCATTACCTTAGAGGCCAAAATAACTTAGACGTAGCAAGGTAAAAGGGACTGACAGAAGTCCCAGGATGCATCGGTCACACAACAGCTGAGTTAGATTTCAAACTGAGTTTCAACCACTCCCATCTCCCCTGTGCCAGTAGCCATGTTTTCAACCTGCTAGTTATACCCAAAGCCATCACCCAACCCCCGGCCACATGCAAAGCGACACTATTCACTGACCTCCCTCTCTATTTTAAGCTGCGCCTCCCAGGACAGCTCCCGGACATTCTGGGAAAGTCAGGCATCTTGCAGACGTAACCCTATAAGCTCCTCGGTCCTTGGGGCAGCCCTGCCAGGAGAGCTTTCTGAGGTGATGGCAATTTACATCTGTGGTGTCCAACGCAGAAGCCACGCGTGGCCGGGGAGCCCTTGAAAGGCAGCTCAGCTGAGAAAATGAATTTTTATTTCACATAATTTTAATTAATTTAAATGCAAATAGCCACGTATGACCAGTGGCTTCTATGTCCTGTACTGAACAACACAGCCATAAATCCACCCCTGTGGTTGCCGAAGTGCTACCTCCAGCCACTCTTCGAGAAGCAAGACATCTGAACCTTCCAGCCATTTGGCTCGTGTCTCTGTTTGAACTTTGCTACTTGCATCAAGGCTGCCTTGGTAGAACAGTAACATGAGGTCACTCAAAGGCTACTAACAATGCCCCTTTAATCACAAGGCAACTAGAAGATTCGGTTTTAAAGTGCAGATAAAGTCCCCATTTCCCCTGGCTCATTGTATTTAGGGCAATGTACGTTAATTGCAAATTTTTAACAGGCCAGGGGAGTTGCCCCTGAAGTGGGATTATTTAGTGGGTGTCTCCCCAGAGGGGAGAGCTTTCAGGCCAGCAAACTAAAACCCTGCATGGGGACTGATGATGAGAGGCAATGTCCTCGGAACCTTTTGGAAAATGAGATCCCTGGCATTTCCATTCCATTCCACCAAAACTGCCTTACTTCACAATATTCTTTATATCAATCTTGCCAAGAGCAGATTCCAAGAAGCAATAAAGAATATTAAGTTAGATTTTACTTTAAATCAGAAAGTTTGTTAGGTTGCAAATCATAGACGAATATTATCTTTGCCACACTGAGATCGGCCCTAAAGGATTGGGACTCATTCTCTTCCCTGGAATGCGTGAGCCTTGTGTTGTCATGACCTTCAGTGCAGAGTGTTCAGTGGGTTGTGTGGATTGTTCTCAGCCACTTGCCCTAGACAAGAATGGAATGGAACAGAACAAGCTCTGGGCCCGGTAAGAGAAATCTGGGGATGGGAGGGAAAGCCCTTCTGCTCCTCTGATAAGTATCTTACCAAGGCTTTACTACAGGCAGGAAGGCACAGGTGACGATGTGGCTCCCAGCTCAGAGGCAAATCCATAAACAAGAAACCACCACCTACCAGGTGCACGGTGCACCCGAGCCGTCTGGGAACATGGAGAATGGAGGAGCACAAGCCACCAGCAAGTCAAGGAAGACTTTACCAAGAATGGGAAAGAGGGAGCTGTATTTCAGGAAGAGGACATGGGAAGAAGAAACTACATGGAGGTTGAAATGAGCCTTCTACCCTGGGGCAAGCCCAAAAACTGGTCCCATTTTCATTTTGGAGCCTCTCCGTCTTCCTGGCTCTCCTGTTGGTCCCGTTCCAAATTCATGCAGCCAGTCCAAGAACATCATGTTCCCGTGGGGCACACCTCTTGATAAGAAGACTCCAAATCAGGTCCTGCCACAAAGTCCCATCAACTTACTGGTCAAGGCTGCTGCTGCTCGGACAGAACCTGACAAGCCCTGTGTATGTGGCTAGTGCCAGCTGTTTGTTGGAAGACACCCCCACGGTGCTGCCCAGGTGGCCAGCGTGCCACAGAATGAAGATGCAAAGATTTTAGAGGGGGCTGGTGACCCTGAGGGTGGGCTGACTGTGCTGGGAAGTGTTGTAGGACTTAAAAGAGAGAAGACACACTAAAGGACATCTAATTTAATGAGAAGAATGCCCGAAGGCTAAAAGCAGCTGTAAAGTACAGAGCAATAGGCTAATGCAGAAAAAGCAAAGGAAGACAGCAGTGACTGCGGTAAATGTGAGCTAGCTGGAAGTTTTCTCGCATGCCATTAGCTTCTTAAAATCGACCTTCTAAGCCATGCTTAGGATACCAAATTTTAACAAGGTGCATTTACCCCAAAGTGCAGAAAGAAGCTATAATATTCACAGGAAACTATATAGTATTACAGATAAACACATACTCAAAATTAACCTATAACTGTTGGATCAAAAGTATTTGTTCCATTTTGTGAGACTACGTCACTTTAAGTGACAATTTCAGAATATACAAAAGTGCTTCTTCCTGCTTTTTATTCTATATGCTAGAAAAATATCTGATTTTTTGGTAGGGTTTTTTTTTGTATCCTCTTATAAATTAGGTCACCTCACCAGGGCTTTGGGCATGCTGGGTGGATTTTCCCAAATAAAGACATCACAGTGGTCAGCTGGCAATATCAATGATAGAATTCAGGTCCCCAGAAACTGGAACCAAGTAGGGCGGCACTGTGAAAAAAGTGTTGGATGTGCTTTTAGATTTAGCTTTTGAAGGCAGACCCACCCTTGTCTCTCTCCTTGTGGGCATTTAAAAAGATAAGTCTCTTAACTTTTCTGGACCTCAATTTTCTAATCTGTAAAAGGGGAATAGCAATACTTCATGGGATTGCAGGGAAGATTAAATGTAATAAGTGAAACCATATGGAAAACAGGAGTCAATAGCTTTTAGTTCAATAGAATCTGATAAATACCATGTGTTTATTCATTAAGAGGAGTTTGATGGTCTGAAGTCTGGACATGTTAAGTAAAATGTCTGCACAGCTATCAAAAATCCTTGTTTCTGATCCCTCACCTACTTAGTAGTCACGAACATCACTGACCAACCCGTTACCTTCCAAATTTTCTGTTAATTTCACATTCTGCAATGAGACTTGATTAAAGGAAAAGAACATATTAAAGGTATGGTTACTTGCTCCCTCCCCTGAAAGCCTGTGGATAATTGATTCATAGACTACCCATTATGAAGTTGAGGTCTCCTTTTTTATACATGATTTATATTTCCAAAATGTATGATCAAAATAAAGCTGGAGAAGGATTCCTTTGCCCCTCCTTCCTGCGATGTCTTTTTGGCACAACTGGTTTGAAAATCAGGTCTCTTTCTCTAGGATCCTTCTCAGTCTTTCCAGCCACTCAAAGCTATTGACAGCTCAACTCACTTATTTTTATTTATTTCACTTATTTAATACCTTCATTGTTCTCCAAGGAATAAAGCCTTTTACCTCCACTAATAATAGAGATTCACCTGCTTCCAAATCTCCATTCTGGGGAGTCCCACATGAGCCTGAGCTCCTTTTCCTACACATGCAGAAGCCAAAAGCTGTACATTTACCTGCCTGGATTCAATGTATTAACAAGTATTTTGCTTGAGGCTTTCAGCCCTTAGCAGGTTCACTATGAATTCAGTGATACCATGAAATGACAATGGAATGTTCCTGGGGTAAAAGGGCTTATACCCAGCTTTATTCTCCCAGAGACAGGTGGAGCAGTAGAATCCTATCTGCATCCAGCAGTCTGCAGGTCTATAATCCTTCTTTGTCTCTGCCTCTGCCCAGAGCATGGGACAGAGCTCTTTGTATAGTGACTCAGTCAGTAATAGCTCATTGCCTATGGGTGTGCAAGCATTAGCCTAGCAGTAGCCCAATTACATCATCAAGTAGTTTAGGGTCAGGTGAGGATCCTGGCCGCAGGAACCCTCATTTTATCTACACCTTGACTCCAATGTTCTCAGTCAAAGCAGATAAGTTTGGTACTTGGTAACCTTGTGAATATAGTTTAGAATTTTTAGTTCTAGAAGTCCCAATACATACATAGAAAGCAAACATAGCCAAGTTTAAGATTATAAACTCCTATTCTTCATAGATTCCATTCTAATGAAACACACATATAAATTAAATCATTTGTCTCTCTCACAACTTTTCTAAACTTCAAACTCTTCTAAACTAACATTCCTTAATATGCACTTTTAGAAAGGTAACAACATTTTGGAAATAATGGCTTTGTCTGACATGAAAGATGCCAGGTAGCAGCCATATGGCATTTTTTTTCCAGGCTTAATGACAACTCTAAAAATAAAAAAAACCCATGTGATGTCATATTTTTAAGATGGTCCATCAACTTAAACTAATTCATTTGAGTAAAAAGTGGTAGTGTGCATTTATAAAAAGGTAAAAAGCATCAGAATGAACCAAAGAAAGCTTCTGGCCAAGATCTTGCTTGAAAATTGGGAGTTGAAGAAGAGGAGGTCTTGGAAAGGAATGGAAAGGCCCGCCATTCTGACAGCTGATGGGAGCTCAGGGACTTGGAAGAAAACAAACCTTCTTAAGCTTCTTATCAGAGGCATCTGGAAAATGATGTCAGTAATGTAGCAGGTGAACTGGCTGGAGCATTTAACTCTCTTTGCCAGAGAAGGAAGAACACACTCCCACAGAGGAGCACACCACAAATCCTTTCAATCAATTCATTTTTTCACCCTGTGTCTCCCCTCAAAAGTTTCTGAAAAGGCCAAGGAAGATTAAAAAGTCCCCAGAAAAATTCAAACACAATCCTGAGCCACACAACCCTTCTCCTCCCCAAAGAAGGGACTGGAGAAGCAGGAAGGCAGAGAGGAAGAAGGTGGAGGAAATAAGAACCAATGAGACAAAATGTCCCCAATTCTTCACACTTCTCACGGAAACATCATTCTTCGGCACTTTAGCTTCTCCGGGAGAAGGTTTAAAGGGATAGGACTGCGTTAGAGGAGGAAAGGAACGCTATGGTGTACTGCCTTACTCTGGGCTGAATGTGGAATTTCAGCTGCGCCAGGTACTCTTGCTGCCCACAGCACCATTCCTGCATCTCTAAGCTCTTCCTTGCACACCAGGTCTCTAAAGCCTAGAAACATCCTTTCCCAGATGCCCTTGCTACTACGTGTCTGATTGGGTCCCACTGGTGAGAGGCACTGGAGTGTGATGGGGAAAGCAGGAGAGAAGGAGAAGCCACTACACTCCAGGAACACCTGGAGGTAGACAACTGGGCGCCAGCATGTGGCAAAGGTGGGGTCTGCCTGTGACATCAGGCTTCTCCTGAGAGCCCTCCCCTTGCTTCACTGCAGGCCCTGCACTTAATTTTTCCTGAATGGGGCTCCCTGGCCTTCCCTCTCAAGGCTCTGCAAGCCTCAAATTCCTGATATTAAACCACTTCCTCTTCAAAATACCTATGGTGGCTTCTGTGACTCCTGACTGATACATTAATCGGTTCCACGCTTCTCAAGTCAGGGTACACATACCAGTGCCTGAGGGCACCAGCATTTACAGGCAAAAAGAAGCATGGTACATATACTTGAGCCGTAATTTTACTTGAGCCATACTTTCATAGTATCTACTTTTAGGAATTTATTTTTATATTAAAATAATCATTGATGTAGTATGGAGGAAAGGGCATTTTAAAATAAATTTTTAGGATAAAATACAAAACTTAAGAGCAAGGAACTCTTGCTAAAGGCCACTTCACACTGCACTCTCATGTTTCTACCCTCTGTACTTATGAGTATCTTGGTCAAACAGTGAGAGACAAAATGCACATCTACCTACCTACCTACATACTGACACTTCTGTGTTCCTGTTCCAGAAGGAGTTTAGCCCCAGGCAGGTTGAAAGTCTGTACACTCTCTGTGAACAGCACAGTCAGGGCAGGCAGTGTTCAATTAACCAAGTTTCCATATATATCCTGTCTTACCTACTGAGATGCAGGATCCTTCATGGCAAGGAGGGCACCACAACCACACAGCTGTGTATTATGCACGGCATGCCTCCAGCAGCGCATGGCCTGCAGTAAGCACACAATATGCATCTCATTCACGGAATCTGAGCAATCAGGGACTGGATGGATAGGTGGATAAATATTTACTTATTGCAAGTGGCAACACGGCACAGAGGTGGAAGTACGTAAAATACGTATTATTAAATGTGTAACCCTAAACAAGTTATTGTGCCTCTAAGCCTTAGGTTCTGCATCAGGAAAATTAGGAAAAAAAGTATACCTGTTTTGTAGGCTTGTTAGAGTTGGAGTGAAGGTTCAAGAGAGATGACACAGGCAAAGTACCCCCAGAAACATTGGCTAGTATTACTACCAATTTTCTCTGGATTTGAATAGCTTAAAATAAACTTAGATTATACCATTATACTGAGTCTAATTCAATCTTTCCTCAATGGTCCAGAGAGCACTAAAGTGCTTCAGCAGGTCATCTGAACAGAAATCGTGCCTCTAGTTCATTAGCCAGAATGGTAGTTAGCAGGGCGCCCTGGTGTCCTTGCTCAGACCCTCACTCCCACAACGGAAGCTGGCTAGGAAAAGCTGATGTTTTGGCCCCATGGCAATTTTCCAAACTGAACTGTTATCTGGGGTAGGATTACAAAATTAGTAGAGAGGAGCACACAGTTAATGAAATAAAATATTTGACTCTAAAAAAGAAACTGATACAGCAGCTCATGAAAGTTTACTCCTTGCATGAAATTCAAACTGGCAGGAGAGTGAAGCTCATCACAGAGGCTAAAACCCGACTAAAGGCAAATGAACAATTATCAGTGATAATGTACATAGTCAGAGGAAGAGCCTGTGGAGACCCTATGGCACCCGTGGTAAGTCCGCTTTTATTTAACATCTTAGTTAATGATCTGGAAGAGAGATAAACAGAAGACTAAAGAGAGAAGCTGAAGTGGACATCTGTTGGTCTTGCCTGCCAGGCACCCGTTCTCCAGTTGGTGGTAACTTGTGCTTTAAGAAATTCCCTCCCCCAATAGAAAGCATCTCCAAGGGACTGTCAAACAAGGTGGCCCATGCTGGGTCAAAAAGATGCCCTCTCCCTAGAGCATGAATCTAAAGCAGTTGTCACAAGGTTTAGAAACCATAGAGCTGTCGAGTATCATTTGTTCTAATAGTGTAGCTCTGCGAGAAAAAAAATTAATTCCTGCCACCTAGGTCATTAGAATGATCCTTTCCCCCTTTCTTTTGCCTTCAAATCTAATGCACTTTTCTTTACCCCCTCAAATTAGTCAACATCATTTCTGTGGACTGCAACCAGAAAGCCCAACTAATAAAGATGCAGCTTCTACCAAATCTGGAGTATGCACCCTATTTACCTGACTCTTCAGCAATTCTCAAAATAGTTTTTAAACATTAGTATAAGAAATACCACTAGATAGAGTAAGCAATTCAAAAAACACAGTGTTTTGATTCAACTTGAAAAAAATTCACATTGACACTTTTCTGGGAAAAAAAGAAATGATTATAAATGTTCACACAATAGAAACAATTGCCTGACCTTAGAACTGAGGTAAAAGCAGAGAACCAGACATGAGATTGCAATGAGGTGAGGCACTTTTAAATGCCATTAAAGCTCTATATGGCAATATGGCATACAGTACAACATATCAGACATTAGCAAAGTAGAGCCATGGTAAGTGACCTCTGGCACACTGTCTGAATTATTAGGTGTATACATTCTTTAAGAGAGAGAAGGGAGAGAAAAATCCCCATGTGGTTTAGAGAAGTGTAACCAAAATGAAGCAGGCTATGCATGGTGAAGGGATGAATGCTAAAGATACCCTACCTTTGTTTCTCCTGGGTGGAGAGCATATACGGAGGCCAAGAGCCCCTCTGTTAAGTGCCATACTTGCTGACTACAAAACACTTGGTGCCCAGGCTCAAAAGAGGAAGTGAGGACTGAGGGTGAGGCTGACCTACCCTCAGCTCCACTGGTTGTTCTCGATCCCCCGCAAGCCCTCCACTGCCTCCATGACAATTCACCTCTGCTGCTTTGGGCCAGAGGAAGCTGCCTGTCAACAGTTAGAAAGTCTTGCATAGAGAATTTGGAAGGGAAGGAGGAATTTTCTTCTTATGATTGAAGAGAATCAAGAACTATTTCCTAGCGCATGAGGAGCAGTGAATCCTACCCCTACTGTTCTTTCCTCCCAGAATCTATGAGCAATGTTTTGGGACCTAGCCAGTGCAACACCCTGGCTGGTGCTTTAGAAAGACCTGAGGTGTACATCGCATACAGCATACAACGGGCGTACATGGTAGTAGGTATATTTTATATGGCATAAGATATCTAATATTGTATCAGGGTCCCGACTGAAAACAGATGGAATCCCAAGCAGGGAGGCTGAGAAGGGTTTAATAGGGAGACTCTGTGTAAGGGTGTGGGCAGAGCCAAGGGAAACCCACAAGGGAGCTGGAACACCTGCGTCAGGCACCGATCACAACAAGCTATCACAGCCCAGGACCCCTGATGATGCAGGGGAAAGTGCTGGCAATGGGGCCCAGCAGGTGCTGGACCTGCGAAGGGGCCAACCTGAGGGACTTACAGCCTGTGGGAGAAGAAGGCAGCCATTCTCAACCCACAGCACAGTGGGGGTGAAGGAAGCTGCGGGAAGAGCCATCCAGGCCCACCCTCCTGAGGCCCTCTCCTGCCGTGCATCCCGTTGGCCGGCACTGTCAGATCAGCAGGGAGGCCCGCTGGTCTGGCAAAGCAGATTCAGCCTCATGGCTTAAAGCAAAGGGAAAGGCTGGAAAGTGGATCTGAAGGGTGCACTATATTGGTATCTCAATGTCGACCTCTCAAACCATGACAACCTTTCACATGTTCCTCCAAAGCATATAATGCCCATTTCCTCTCTTCTACTTCTGTGTAACATCTTTTTAGCCTCTCTGAAAGCTAATATACATTTTCCTTCATGTTCTCGGCTATAAAAATTAGGGGCTAGGGTGCAAAAGTGGTATTTTCTTCTCGCCATCCATATGCCAGCACAGTCATGGACAAAACCTTCCTTAAGATGATAACCATAAAGGAAAAATGAAGGCAGTGATAAAAAATGCTAACTTCCCCCTAATGCATGAAAAGAAAAAGGAAAGCTCTGCTTTAACACATGAAGGGAGAACCCATGTCTCCTCTAGTGTATACCTGAAGCAAAAGCCACCCCTACACTAAGAGGCCAATTAACAATAAAAAACAGAAGAGCTGAAACAGCATCGCCTTCCTGCCTGCCCTGTTCGCCCTGCCCCACCTCGGGGCCGGCGGCTCTCAGGGCTTCCCAGTCTCTGCAGACCAAGTTCAAGGCCTCCTGGATGACAACCCACCCGGGGCTCTGGTCAGATTTCTGCAAAATCCTCTTACACAGCACATGGCAGAGCAAGAAAAACAGGAATAAATTAAGGGGTAATTTAGGAGTGCTGTGCTAGAAAAAAGGCTCTCACAAAGTGAGATCTGTTCTGTCCTGAAAGGACTGCTAAAGGAGGGAGTGCTGTCATTTGGGGGATGTTTGCTGACACATCCTCAAAGCACTGCTTCCATTCTGATTTCCACCATTTCAAAAAGGAACATGTTCACAGCTTGGTCACGGGTAGGTCACCCATTCTATCCCGGCCCCGACAGCGGCACCAGGAGCTGTTTTATGCACGAACTCAATGTCCTGCCCTCCACCGCAGCCTCACACTTTTGTAAAGGACCCCAAATACCCTGAACTTCCCTAGAGACCTTAAAACCAAGGGAGCCCACCAGTCATCTGTTCCACCTTTAATTCCTGACTCTTAAAATTCAAGCATTCTGAAACAGGTTTCTAAGCTATTAAACCTATTAATAGTAAGACTGTGATGAGCTAGTTCCAAGTCACCACTAATGACCTGTTGATGATGTTAATGGTTTTTGCAATAAATACTGCCAATGACCTACTGTTAAAATACAGAATGACCAGCTTTTACATTTTACATTAATCCATTAACTCTTCTCTCATAATTCTTTCCCTAGTAAAATATTTTCTTCCTATCAATTTGAAGAGTCATGAAATTCTCATAGAGAAAACTGAGGTATGCAAAAAGAATAAATTTTCATGACGGAGAACAGCAGGAAGCAACAAAAAAGAGGCATGAATGAGCAAGATTCTGAGTTCCTGTTCAACGGAACTGTGGTTCAGAGAGGAAGTCAGTCCAGTGAGGGCACACTTCGATTGGGGAGAGGGCCGGGGAGGGGCGTAACTTCCAAAGGCAGGAAATGGGAAGGTGATGGCAATGGAACACTGGGTCAGGAACCCTTTAGGGCCTAGCATGTTTAAGGAACAGCGGCTGCACACACTGAACTGCAAAAAGCAACGTCCAACCCTGGTTTGAGTTCCAGGTTCATCTGTTTTGCTCTAGACCTTGCTTCATGTCAGGGCTACTGACCTTGCCTACTGATGTCCCCTCAACAGACCCGAGTCCTCCTGGTTAGTTTTCTCCTTTTCCACTTGAAAGCAGGTACTCAGAACCCACTTTGGGCAATGACTCTCCTGCTCCCGCTCCTCCCTGAAACCATCCTG
Source organism: Smutsia gigantea (assembly GCA_032199065.1). Classification (NCBI taxonomy): domain Eukaryota; kingdom Metazoa; phylum Chordata; class Mammalia; order Pholidota; family Manidae; genus Smutsia; species Smutsia gigantea. The sequence continues at coordinate 29,424 of JAVSCE010016818.1, forward strand.
TCCTCTGGGTAGAACCTGGATGAGAGCAGGGAAGAATGTCCAATCACTGAAGCACCGGGAGCAGAGAAAGTCTGCAGCGAAGGAACAAAGTCAACAACTTTCCCTACCTGGAGCTGCCTATATTTTAAAAAAGACAACTTGTATAGAAGGCATTTAAGGAGGAGTGGGCTTGTATGGGAATTCATGAACCAGGATACGTGGCTCAGGGCATTTGGATGAAAGATAAAACAAGACAGAGGATGATACCCCAGAGAGAGTGGACCACCACGCATCTTAACTTGACAAAGGTCATTGAAAATACTTCTTGAAAGAGATCACAAAACTGGCAGAAAGGCAAGATAAGTTAGTGATAGATTTCAATTATTTAGACAATGCTATAAGTTTAATTCTTTTAAAACAGGGCATCTGATCTTACTACACTGATGGACAGAGACTGCAATGGGGTATGAGGGAGGACTCAATAATAAGGGTGAATGTAATAACCACATTGTTTTTCTTGTGAAACCTTCATAAGAGTGTATATCAATGATCCCTTAATTAAAAAAAAAACAGGTCATTTGACTGTTCCTCCTGACAGCAGTATTGCCCAGAAGATTAAGAAATCTTTGAGGAGAGCTGCCACAGGGGGGTTAATGTTTAATGTTCCTCCTTAAAGAAACCTGAACAACGGGGCAGACACGTGTTTTTCGTAGTGACAGATAGTAAATACTTTACACTTCATGGGCCGCGTGGTCTCTGTCTCTATCATAGCTATTCAACTTTGCCCTTGTAGTGCAAAAGCGGACATAGACAACCTGTAAACAAGTGGATATGGCTGTGTTCCAGTAAAAATGGACTTACCAAAGCGATCAGCAGACTGGATTTGGCCTGCAGGCTGCAGTTTGTCCATCCCTGTCTTGGATGATTTTGTAGAACTAATGACACCCCCACGAGGGAATGAGCACATCCTAGTGGAAGTTACACTAGCAAAGAAAAGGGATATGGTGGACAGTGAGAGGAATTTTGTAGATGATTTCTGAGGGAAAATTACAAGTTGGAAATAATGAATTTGAGCCTATGGACATTTTTAAAAAGGCACTGTGACTCAAAAGAGATGTATTGCTTTAAATGACTTGATTCTGGCTGTATAACAGCTAATAATCCCCATGTAGAAGATATTTAAAAGGGACAATATGGATAACCAGAATGTTCTGTGATTGAATCAAATTATGTAACAAAATGTGTAAGATCAGGATGTACTCATGATATATAAAAACAGGACGATTAAACATAAGGATAAATTTGTAAGAAAAGTCTCCAAAGCTTAAGAGAAAACAGTAAAATGTTTGTTAAAACTGTGTTCAAAAGAAAATGATCCAGGAAAGTGATAGAACCAGTTTTCTGTGGTGATAGAAAGTTAAAAGATGACAGGGAGAAGGCAGAGGTACTCGACTTTCATCTTGCTTTTCATCTCTTCCACCTTCAAACTGAAAAAGGTAAAGCAACGTGGCTAAGACGAAATGGAAACCTTGTATGGGAGAAGACACAGTAAGGAAGCAGTGAGTCCATCAGACCAGGACAGAGGTACCAACCGAGAACAACACAACGCAACCACCACAGCTAGTGTTGACTGACTTCTTAGGCATTCTGCTAAATACCTGATATGCTTTAACTAATTTAATCTCCATGACAATGTTACATATACTATTATCACTTTTTCCTCCTTTATGGATAAATAAGTAAGAGGTTAAAAATGTGTCCATGTTCCCAGCTAGTAAGTATAAAGTTAGGTCTTGAACTCAAGTCTGACTAGTACCAAAGTCATACTTTGAGGAATATTTAAATAACCTGAAGTTTTGTTCAAGAATCATTAACACTAATCCTTTAGAAGGCTAGATCTCTCAACTGGAGACATATTTGACCAGCTCTAACTTGCACAGATTTGTAGAAAAGCTCTAAAACAGACTGTTAAACAAAAAGAAAGATATGGTCACCAGGAATCAGCATAGGTTCCCCGCTGGTCCATTTCTGCCCTAGCCCATCCATCTGCCAGGAATAATAGCATCCTAACAACATAGTCTCTGCCCAGCTCCAGCCCTGAATCTGGGAAAGCCAAGCTCCATGATATGCGGAGGAAGAGCTTCCCTACTTAAGATAGGTTTCTGAAAACAGCCTTCTGCCACTACCTGGTATTACTAGGCTAGGCTTGAACAAAGGCCCGAGTGCCCAAAGACACATGATGCTTCAGCTTTCCTCTATGTCCTATCACCAGTGAACAACTGGGAGTGCCTCAATGACCTGGCCAGGTCCCCACATGCAGGCTCCCAAGACAGGGGTTTGGATCTTAGTTTTGACACTTATAAGCAGTCATGAAACCTGGGGTAAGCTGCTTAACTTCTTTAATGATCAATTTCTTCATCTGCAAAATGAGGCATACTAGCAACACAAGGTCAGTATGATGGGTAAAGTCAGAAAAGTACTCTGAACACCCCAATATGGTGGACAAATATTAATTATCATAAGTTATTATTAATCTTATTTTTTAAATAGAACCTTATCATAATCTTTGTTGATTAACATTGCTAGACTGGTGATTCAGAGAAACGTAAACATAAGGAATCTTGATTTCAGGAGGAAATCTGGCCAAGTTTCTTCCCAGGAGATCTTTGAGGCCATGGCAGAGAGCAGTGAGCAGGACAATAGGGCAGTCAGGGAGGCTCCCAACTGGAGGAGAGGAAATGACCAATCAGCCTGGAAAGAGCTTTGCAGACAAATGCAGGCAAGGACAGCATCCACCTGGCCCTGATCTTGAGCAAGCAGAACCAGGCCCTCTGGCTTTATGGGGCCTTCCTTACTCTTGAATTTTAAGCACAATTCAGCCTTTGACCTGTCTACATTTATATTTAATACATATCAGTAATTTACAATTTATACCCACACACTTCCACAAAACATGTGAAGCAACTAACATGTTTATTAATGACTTCGATGAAAGCATTGGAACCTGCGCAAGAAAGGATGAGATCAATCCCTGAGTGACACAATTTGGACCCAAAACAAACCTGGGCAAGCCAAAGCAGACAAGATGAAGAGCAACAGTGAAAACCACCAGATCCAGCACTTACAGGAGAAACAAAAGTCTGTATAATAACAGCATGGAAAAGCAGCTTTGGAAGAGCTCTTGGAACTCTTCGATGATAACATCAATCAAACATTCGATGTGGTTGTCAAAAAAAAAAAATGAAATGCAATCCATCTTAAGGCTGCAATAATAGATGCAGAATACTTAGAATGAGGGAAGTCATTCTCCTGACGTTTTCTACATGGGACAGATCACACACAGAACTCTGGGCATTTCCTAGAAATGCTTGAGCTCATTGAGAGGTGGTTTGACCTGCTGAAAAAAAAAATTAAAAAATCTGAAAATCTAAAAAGTGTATCATGTTAGGAAGAGTTGGAAGAACCAGCACGTACAGCATGTAGAGTATGTGCAAAGTAAAATGAGGACTGTGGCATTCATCTCCTTATACTTGCAGCACACTCTTTACTCACATTCCATTCTCCCTTTAACCTTCTACTGAAAGGTCACCAATGATTCCCATATCACCAAATCCACTGGCCAATCTATCAGCCCATGTTCCTCTCTCATTTGCATTCCACAGTGTTGACTATCCCTTTATTAGTGAAACACTTTTGCTGTTCAATGACACGCAGTATCCTGCTTTCTCCCTACTTTGGTAGTTAATCTTCACTGTCTCCTTTCTGCTTCTCCTCCTTTTCATAAATTCTAAAAATGGAATGCTCCAGGACTCACTACCTGGTGTGTTTTTTCTTCTAGCTGTCTGGACTCACTCCACAAGCGATCACATACAAATTCATGGCTTCAAATACCATCTCTAGGCTGGTGGCTCCCAAACTGATATCTCCATTCCTGACATCTTCCAACCTGAAGGCTCAGGTAGATTTCTAAATCAAAAATACCTCAAAACAATTCAGACATTAAAATTCTGAATTTTTTTCTGCACTAAATTTACTGTTCCTCACATCTTCCCTAGCTCAGTTAATAGCACCACCACATACCCAACTGCATAGTCATCCACGATTCCTCTCTGTCCTTCACTCCCTCCATTTGCAACCCACCTGCAAGTTAAGTCAGTGCTAGAATGAATATATATCTAGAAATACCAACACTGCCCACCACCTTCACAGCTACTACCTTAATCCCCATAGTGTCTCACCTGGACTATCAAATAGCCACTTACATGTCTTTTGCCCCTCACAGACTGTCTATACTGTAGCTAGATTAAAATATAAATCAGACCATGTCCTCCACTGACTTACTATCACACAGGAAAAAAATCCAAGCCTCTTACCATAGCCTAGAAAGCTCTACATGTTTTAGTCCCTATCTACCTCTCCAATCTCACCTTTTATTATTCTTATGTTTATTACACTCCAATCATATTTGAACTCAGAGGGCCTGTGTGTGTGTGTGTGTGTGTGTGTAATGGCTTCCAGCTGGTACTAGTCCCTGGACTAGTATTCATCACTTCATGTTGAGTCCCCATTTCTTCCCATATCTCTGTATATAGTCAGTTCATCAAAGTCTCTTCAATTAAACCCTTGGAGTGTGCCACTGTGTTCCTGCTGGGACCTTGACTGAAACAATACATGAGGCCTAAAAGATGGCTTCTTTCCCTAGGGCAGCACCTCCTATCCAATCAGTTTAATGTGATAGCCATTTATCTACTTTATTAGTCACTACTTGAACTCCAAGACCAGTAGAATAATTCAACAACAATCTATTTTTGTTTCCAGCTAATTACCTATTGAATCACCGTCACCCCAGGCACCTACCTGACACAGACTCACCCAAATATATTTATAATTCTATCCTAATCTCACTCTCCACCTACCCTGGCTTCCCAAATGCAGCTACATCCATTCCCCTGCATAGTTCAGGTGTTGCTGGTACTTCTGAAGAAAGGATATGGCCCTGGCCAATCACTAAGGCTCAGAAATGGGCCCCTGGCCCAGCAGAGAAATCGGAAAGTAAATCAAGAAAGCAAAGCAGAAGCTCTGTGGTGGAACTGGATAGTAAGTGCTGAAGAAAAGGCCGAGGAACATGGCCCCGGCCTGCTTTGCTAGACTTGGGGCAACTTATCTGTGCCAGATCCTATCAGCAGGAGGGTATAAAGATACCTGCCTGGGAAGAGCCCAGCTTGGGAGTGAACTGATTGATCTAAGCTGACAGAATGAGGTTCACCCTGCCTGAAGGTGTACAGGACTGGTAAAGGTGACAGTGGACATTTACCTCCTCCTCAAACCTGCCCTGTACTCCTCAGTGCCTCCTAGTCACCAGCCTACTCACGCTGCTGACTTTGCTGACCCATCTGTTACCATCGCCTAGCCTCTCCTCTTGTGGACACTGTATGTCCAAACAGGGCCCGAGCTCTGCCTTCTATCTGTGCTACTTTCTCCATAGCATATGGCACAGTACTCAGCGACAGGGGACTTCAGAATATGTCTGTTGACTCACTGCCTCATCTCAGCAGCCCATTTCAGTTACTCTCACAGACTCAAATCTAATATTCCTTGACAACCCCTGCCTGCCCATGCTCTTCCTCTGTGAATGTCTGAATCCCCTTGGCCAACTCATTCCATTCATAATTTTTTCCAAAAACCAGGAAGTTCCCAGTAACTACATTGCCAGAAGTTGCATGCCATTGACTCTCTCACTCTCAGAAAACCATTTAGAGACTAGGTTAGATAATCTAGTTTTCAAATATGTTATTTCATTTTCTCACAATAATCCTTAAGGTTAGTTACAACAGGCACCATGATTCCATTTCAGAACTGATGAAGGCTGAGAAAGGTTAAGAAAGATACCCAACACTCTAGGGCTTATAACTGATTTTTAACTCAGATTTGAACCTAGGTCTCTGTTACCTAATACTGCTCCTCTGTTAGCACCTCTGTCCCCACAGGTCAATGCTGTCTGGCCTCCATAGGCTACTAAATGGTTGTGACATGATGGAAAGACAGAACATCTGGCCATAATTCACCGCTGCATCACTGGTGTGGAGCCAAGACCCCAATACACATGGGCTGAGACCTAAATCTTGGTTTCCCCTTGCCACTGCACACACCAGGGAGTAATGCTCACCAGCCCTTTATATGGAAAGCATGGCCCTCAGTTCTGATGTAATCATAGCCCTGGGTGCTCACACATCCCCATTCCCTGGTCATCTGTCAAGGCAGCCTATGAACAACAGCCAGAAAATAGTGTCTGTTCTTGTGCTCTCCCACATCTGCAGCTAAGAAAATTCAGCCACAAGCACCAGCTTGATGTCTTATTTCTCCTGTTCTTTCCTAACATGAATAGATGAAATACTTCTTCTCATCTGCCCTCTAAAATAAAACCCAAGGTGTCTAATAATGGAAAGCCAGGAAATTCTTGGGACTTTAAGACAGAGGTGACAAAAGGAATAGGTGGTCCATGGATGAGAAAAGGATATGAAAACATAAGATAAGTTTGGGGTTTTCAAGAGCCGTGGCTGAGTGAATTTAGCTCTGCTTTAGCTATTCAAAAGACCAGCATATGTGACCAGTAAGAAATTATATGAGTCCTCTGTATCATACAAATCTTGAAAATAAGCAAGAGTTCGTAATTGTTATGCTAAAACAGGGCTGACAAAACTACCTGACTACACACCAACTTAAGAATATAACATGGCTGCACCTTCCTTTGGGGATTCCCATAAATAAATAGTGCATTTATGAAGCACTTTATCTCATCCTTAGAGGAGGAAAACATTCTGTGTGGTAACATATGACATTGAGTGATACTCCCAGAACACTGGCTATTGTCAAGTCAGGAAGTATGTGCTTTAAAAACATGAACTCTTAAGTCAGATTGTCTGGTTTGAATCCAAACTCTGACCCTTGCTAGCTGGATTTCTTGCCACAATTTACTCAAACCTCTGCATATCAGTTTCCTCACTTATAAAACTGTTATAACAACAGCACCTACTTCATGACCTCATAGTGAGAATTAAAACAGATAATGCATATAAATAGAAGAGTACGCTGCACAGAGTATACATTCAGTAAGTGCTAGCTGTTAGTAAAGATAAAGGAAATTGAAGGCTTCTGCTTTTTTAAATGATGGATTACCTGATATCTGATTAGCTCTCCTACAGAAAACAAGTAAAAAACTAGACAAAATATATGAGGCAACTGTTTCCAGGGAGTAGACAAAAAGCAACACAGGATTTCAATTCCTGTAAAGAGGGAAACTCCTGTGAGCACCCTGGATCTTTGCCTACAGATAATTTCCTGACTGGAGTGCAGAGAGCTGAAGTCCAAGCACAGCACAGTGGTCAAACTGTGGAGGAGGCAGAGGTCAAAGTTCCCAGCAACTAAAGAGGCTGGAATCTGGAGGATGGACTATCAGAGATAAATATAGAGAGGAACCCCATACGTTCAAGATGAGACCCCCTGTAAGTTGTTGGCTGAAGTCTGGGTATATATCACAGGGAAAGACACACAAGATTTTTTAGATAGCAGCTACTACATAGTTGAAAGTAAAACATAGATACTAGAAGTTGAGCACTAATGAGAAAAGGAAATGCTGGAGCTTGTTGGAGTTCCATCCCTGTTGGAGTGGAGATTCCAGAAATGACACTCTTGAATAAGGGCCATACCCTAAAATAAGACTTACTCTAACCTACACTAATAAAGATTAACTCCAAACCCTAACAAGGTCTACAAGGAGACAGAATTAGGAAGTTGAGTTTCACCAAGTTAGAGAGGCTTGGGGGATGTTATGGGCTTTCCATAGATGTGCAATAACAAAGCATAAAACCAAGCCTGAACAAGTTCAAGGTGATTAGCCAGTATTTAAATTGTAAGATAAAACAAGAATTCATACTTTTCCAAGGAAAACAGCAGAATTCAAAGTCTCTATATTATCCACACTGTCTATCAATTTTAAAAAATCACTTATACAAAGTGAAAAGAAAATGTGAACCAGACTGTGGACTTTGTAAGCAAAAACTTTAAAGCAGCTATTAGAAGCTACTATAAATGTGTTAAAGGAAGTTAAAGAGGAAAAGATGTTTAAATAATTAAAGAAAATGTGGTCTTAATGAATGAACAGATAGGGAACCTCAGTAGAATAATACCATTACATAAAGATGCAAATGAAAGTTCTAGAACTAAAAGGTATAATAACTGCACTGAAAACAAAAGTCACTTAATAGGAGATTGGAGGTGGCAGAGGGTTGATGAACTTGAAGACAAATTACTAATATCACTGATTGATTCTTTCCTTTTTTTCATCCTAGCACTCTGCATAGAGACAAATTCCTGACCACAGTAAAGAGAGCTAGAGTCCAAGAACAGCATCAAAATAAAGGAAAAGAGTCGGGGGGAGGGGGGGCTGAATAAAAATGAAAGAGCTATATATTGATATTTGGTATAATATCAAATAATTATATTGGCACAATATCAAATTGATATCATAATACCAAAAGCATATATAGGAATAGATTTTTAAAGATAGAGTGAGACTGAAGCAGAAAAAAATCTGAAGAAATAACAGTAAAAGACTCAAATACAATGAAACACATTGACTTATAGTTCCAAGAACTTCAGAAAACCCCAATCAGAATTAGTAAAAAAGGGAGTCACATTCAGGCACACCATAATAAAAATTCTGAAGACCAAGCTAAAGAAAATGACTGATGATCAGAAGAAAAAGGAACTGTATCTCTAGAGTGCTAAGAGGAAGATGGATAAACTGTCAATCTAGAATTCTATTAATAGCAAAAATAACAGAATAACAGACATTTTAACATAAAGAAAGCTGAATGAAAGGATAGTCTTCAGGTTAAAGGAAAATAATACCAAATTTTAAAAACTCATATCTATTGGAAGAAATGAAAGCCTCCAGAAATGGAAAATAAAAATGAAAAAGATTATATCATTCTTCTCATGATTCACATAAAACAACACTCTTTATTAAAGCAAAAAGGATTATAGTGAAAGCCAAGGTTTATGGAATATATGTAAGTAAAAAATAGAATAAAATCTTATAATGGACAAAGTGTACAGTTGAATGAAATTTTGCTGCTCTAAGGTTACTATAGTAGTGAAATGAAAAGCATGAATCAGAAAACAGGAAGTGGTGATTGGGAAGTGAGAGGTGTAAGTAAGAAGTGAGGAGGGGGAAATAGGCAATATGCAATGCCATATGTAAAGTGTAAAGAGATATAATATTGACTCTAAATAGACTACTGTAATTAAGAATGCATATTATTACCCTTACAGCAACCACTAAAAAATATAATAAGCAGAGGTATAAATAAAAAGTCAATAGAGGAAATAAAATGGAAAACACTAAACAAGCTTATGAATGACTGGAGAAAAAAAATTGAAATCCACAGACTGCATTACCTACTTTCACCAGTCCTCTGAGATGGTTTCAGTTTCACCATTATAAATGAAACCAAAACTTAAGTCATTTGCACTAGCACCTGCCTTTCAGAGCACTCTGTTCCCTCTCAGCTCCCTGTGCCGTTCACACCCAAGGCAGCTGCTGGGAGAGTGACCCAGACATTCTGATCCATTGTGATGAGGTCTACTTAGACTGCTTTATGATTTATGGAAGAGCAGAATAAGGAAACCTCCTACCTTTAAAGAACTCCATGTAGCACAGTCTTCACCCTCCAACCCACCCCTCCCCCAATGGATAAGTCTCCAAACCACCGAAATGATAAAGTGTGAGTAGAGATAGATTTATGAGGGTGATACAAGGGGTATAACTAGGAGATAATGGGGTGAAATTGAGCAAAGGAAAATGTAGGCTGAGTATCAAGAAACATTTGAAACTGAACAGAGTATGAAGCTCCCAGGAGAAGCCAGGGAAGCCCTATGGCTGGAAATCATCAAACACTGATGAGTGGGAAATAATGGGTTGTGGCCATGCTAGGTGGAAACAAGGGAACAGAGGTGAAATGTACATTGCATTAATCCCCTAGACCTGCTCTGCTAAATAAGTCCTTCTGTGAGGAGTGAACGTTCAGTTTCTGTATTCATCCTTTCTGTCTCTGTCTCTGTCTGTGTCTCATTCCCTGACACACACATACACACAACCCCATCTCACAAACATCCACACTCTCCACATACCTTCCAATACCATGACTGGGCCTAGGTATCTCACCAGGTAACTTCCCTGCCCTGCAAGGTTCACACTGACCCTTTCTCTCCTGACTATACTACCTCATCAACCTCATCAACCTCCTCACCTCTCACCATCCATCCAGTCCATGTCTCTTTCTCAGTTTCTCTTCATTTCTCACTCTTTCTTTCATCAACCATTGCATTTATAGCTGATGTCCCTAGGAGTACTGCTGGCCAGGGGAAGGCAGGCACGCACACAAGAAGATGGGCAAGAGGGGGCTGAGTAGGAAGGAGATTCATGCTCTTGGGTGGCTCCCGGAGAAAGTGAAGCCAATTACCAAGAATGATCGTAACAGGATTGCTAGATAGTGAGGATTATCTGATATTCCAATGTCTCCTCCTGTTTTTAATACTTTGAAACCACATTATGTTCCCACTTTGAGCGTGGTCAAAAGCTAAATGCTCCTACAACTAACAGAACTCTCCCGAGACCCTGGGATCAAAAAGTTCTCCAGAAGAAAAACCGACAACCTAGTCACTTGAGTGACAGGCTCGGGCAAGGGCACCAAATCCTCCTGCTGCGAAGATGGACAAGGGGACAAGAGAAAAGGCATACTGCTGCTCTCGTTTCAAACCCCCTGTGAGGCACAGGGTTGGCTATGACCCTTTGTTTCTAAGTCTAAGGTATAAAGCTCTACTGGAGGATGGAGGAGATAACTCTAGGGAGCGTGATTTGCCCGCCCTAGAAAGTCAGAGATAGGCTAGCCATCCCCGTGGCTGAGATTCAGCGGCAGCATCTGCCCTTCACCTTGATCCACTGGGAAGAGGTGAAGGCATGCAGTGCTCACAGCATAACTGAGCATCGCTACAGCTTTCCAGTCTGTTTAGGGTCCCATGAACGGGAGAAAAATGTCACTTCCAGATCTATGTGCGTGCAGACCATGGGAGCCAAAGGCTGAAACCACGAAACATGAGACTGAACACTGATCAGGTGAAAAGGAAAGTGACGCTCAGGAATTCTCTGATGAATTCTACACAGGCTCTTGCAGTGTCTATTAAAGACACCTGGAAAAGCTTCAATGTTGGCATGTTACTGCCCTCTCCTGGGCAAAAGGTCAAAGATGGGACAGATGTGCAAGTCACAACTGGTTCAAGTCTGTAATGTCCCAAGGCAGTCTATCTTTAAACTAGTCTTTCATCAGCCTTTGAAAAGGGGCTGCCTCTGTGACCATCTTCTACAGGCAAACCTCTCTCTCCAAATGCCACCATTTTACCTTTCCCACAAGAACTGAGGACTCCTGAGATCACAGACTTCATTAGTGGGTCATAGGTGCTTGTAGAGAAGGAACTTGGAATAGTCCACTGGGAGGGACAGCCCAGAACTTCATAAAGTCCCACTTATCCACTTTTTAAGCAGCAACCTCTTTCCACTGTTTATCACTCTGGAATTGTTCACCTGGGCCTGGGAAAAATTCTGCCTCCAATCCTCAGCCCACCACACAGCCCATCAACTCAAGCACACACCGTTTTCGAACATAACTTGTACAGCTGAATAACGTAATTAAACCTAATTCATTTGCAAATCTTGAGGGCAAGAATATCTTATCAAAATTAATGAAAACTCAAATCTTTTGGAAGTAATTATTTTATGACTTTTAATGGCTGTACAAATAACATTTTAAATGAAGATACATATGAATACTAAGTAAAATAGGATGAGGCTAATTAATTAACAATGTCCTGATTGGACTAAATTAGGTAATAATCTGTTTTTTTTTTATAAAGTCCTGAGGTAAATCACTTATTTCCAACTCTTCATTTCACACAAAGTATAAAGATCAGGTCTGAATTCATACAAAGTAAAGGAATCCAAATTAATGGGAATTTTTAATACGGTATCTTTCAATAGAAATGATAATCACTTTAAAGGATTCTCATCCTCAACAAATATTTATCCAGGGCCTGCTGTGTACACAGCATCGTACTTGGCGAAAGGGCACAATCTCATTATCATGTCTCCCATAAGGATAAATCACAGAGAGTCCTGAGAGCCTCTGTCAGAGTCACCTGACTTGGCTTGAACCTTGAGCATGTCCCCGAGCCCACGGGTCGCCGCAGAGGCCCTGCCCATCCCTGTTCGTGGGGACAATATCTCCTCAGTGGCAGGTAATAAGGAGTAGTAGTGGAGCAGCAATGAGCGAGCCTGATTTCTCATCTCAGAGCGGCTGCTTCTCCTCTCTGGTAAGAAAAACAGTGGCCACCGGCATCACTGCTCTATGGATGTGCCTGGCAGTACACCAGCCCCTGGGGGATGTTATTTCACTTAATCCTCCAGACATCCCTGTAGATAACAGCTTACCATTCTCCCACCGTATTAAGCTTGAGAAAAAAGGAATATGGCAATTTAAGCATTTTGCCCCAAATTACACAACTTTAAAAACTGGAGTCGAGACTTAGATGCAAGTCTGTCTGAGCTTAAATTTAAAGTCCAGGCCAGTCACTGGTAGACCATAGTACTGCCTTCATTTCCGAAACTGAATCAACCGGTCAGGCATGCTGCACAAATCAAATGACCATTTATAATACAGATTTCTGGATGATAACTTGCTTATGTGAAAGATCATTAAGTCAGATCACATCATGGACCCACTCAAAATTCCCCACTGATTCCCCCACTGAATTTAGAATAAAATCCTAAGTTCTTGCCGTAGGCGCCAAAGCCTTTTTACACACACTGGCTCTTGACTACCTCTGTGACCCAGCTCCCCTATTTCTGCCACATAGTAAAGGTACTCTCAGCACAGCCTCCTTTTGCTTTTTCCTAAAAATGCATATTTCTGCATAAGGGTCTTTGCATTTGTTGTTGCCTCTTTGGAGATACTCTCAGCCCAGCTGTTTAGATGGCCCACCTCCTCACTTGGTTCATGACACCTTATCCAAAAGGCCTATCCTGCCCAATCTATTTGAGAAGCTGGCATCACTCTGTATGCCTCATTTGTCTTCAGTTTTCATAACAGCGCTTACCACTCTCTGGTTCCACGGTACTCAGGTGTGTGTGCTTGCTGTCTCTTCCCTTGCAGTGAGCGCTTCACAAAGACGGGGCCCTGGCCTCGCTGCTCCCTGCTGTATGAACGTAACAGTTCATGGTGCACAGCAGATACTCAATAAATACAGAATTAGTGTATAAATGAATGAACCTAAATTCCTCTATCAGTATATCCAGATTTGTCTCCTTTTCTTTAATTTTCATTTGTAAGGCAAATCTAGAAAGGACAACCTCAGTTCCATGCAGTTGGGTCTATTCATTTACCCACTCTATCTAATTTTCTCCATTCCCATCTAGATCTTCTCATGCATCACTCCTCAAAATGAGAATACTGTTTTCTGAAGTGCCACACACCCTGTTCCCTCAAGGGCCTTCAATGATCTCTGAAAAACCCTTCTCCAACCACATGCTAATGAGGACAGATGACAGTTTCAAGGCCACTATCTCAGTCACACAACCCAACCTTTTCCAGGCTGAAACACCAAATGACTACCGAGGGCTGCTACAGGTGGACTCCCTGCCCCTGCTGGGGCCCCCCAACAGCAGCAGAGCTGTGCAAGTCGGCCTCACGTCATTAGCTGGGTGGCCTACCGCACCTCTGTGCCCCGGGTTCTAGCACAGCCCCAGGCAGCCAGAGACACAAATGAAGATGAGGAGGAAAACAGTAATAATCGCTCAGTGCCTCTTTGCATTTCCACACTCACTGCCTCGAGTCCTCTCACCTATGAAGGCAGACTTTGTACTCTTCATTTTCAGATGATGAAATTAAGTATCACTTGCCTAAGGTCATGAAGTGAGTTAGGGACAGTGATACGAATCCAGATCGGACTTGAGTCCAAGGAAGAGTATTTCCTTCAGTTTTAAGAGGGAAATATTAAGGCTTTTACCTAATTACTCAAGCATTTTTCATGTAGTTACTGCATATCTCGGACTGTGATAGGTAACCCAGAATACAGAAGAAATATAAGGTATCCCAGCCGAGAGGGAGAGCTCTGCACCATCCGTTCAGTTGCCTATTTTCTTATATGCTTGGAGCTTTAATTTTTCTAAGTTCTAAACTATTGGGTAAATGAATCGGAATGGTTCCTGCGAACCATGAGCTGTTGATCATATATCACTTCCCAGATGGCCCTGGCCAGAAAACTAACTGCTTTTCTTTTATTATGTGCTTTTCAAGAATTGAAGGATTCGATACAGTTCCTAAGTTTACACTAATAACAAGCAGGGGCTCAGAGGTGTAAGGTCTGAACAGACTGCGGCAGGCCAGAAAAAAACAAAAACAAAAGAGCTGCAGACCCACCAAACCAAATGCGTCTGAGCACCTGCCCCTCTTCTCGTTCTAGCAGCTTAACCCACTGACTGGATGGTCGCCGTGCCCTGAGTGAGAGTGAGGAGTGGCAGGGTAAGCATTTTCACAAGCTGTTACAATTTTTTAACAACCTACACTTCCCTTCTAAAGGCTGTGTTTCCTGTATCACTACAGATTCCTGCTGCATTCCTGGGTGTCACCGCCCCAGTCTGTGTGATCCTGGAGAGAGCTCCTTCAGGAACTCCTGCAGCTGCCACCACCTGAACCTTGGTCTCACCTGTGAGAACAGTGCTAAATTCCTGTGCACACAATGGCAGCAGACTTCCTATATACCACCTCCACTCCTCCCTCTCCAGAGCCAGCCTTCCCACAGACAGAGCAGACAGTGCCTGCGCCTGAGGTGAGGCACTCCTACAGCGAGACGGGCTGGGGAGGGCCAGCGAGGAGGGTTTAGATGCCCATGAGGGCTACGACAGTCCATTTGTCCGAAGAACGGAATCGACAGTCCGAGGGCTGTGTCAGATACAGGTCCGTCCAACCCCAATGAAGTCTCTGAGATCTGGCAACACTAAAAGCAGGTTCTTCACCTGACTTTGATTTCAGGGGCTTCATATGAGGCATTGATACTTGGAAGTAAACTGTTTCTCACTAGACTTCATTCCAGGGACTGACTGTGCAGAGGCCAAGCAGGGTAGCCTAGGATGCTAAACCACAGCCTGTATTAGAACAACATGGTGATGCAAGGGTAGGTGGGGGACGAATATGCCTGATTAGGGAATCGGGATGTGCAGCTCTGTGGGGCGCTCAGAGGAGGAGGCGCAGCATGCCACAGAGACACAGAAGAACATCGGTGTGTCAAAGAAGGAAATAAGGAAAGTCGGGTTTTGAAATTAACATAAGTACATAAAAACTTGGGTTGGGGGAAGCTGTATGAATAGTGTCTTTAAATTTTTTGGTCTAGTTACCCACTAAAGGGATTCTTGAGCACTCTGTACCTCTGTGCCCATTTTTAAACTGACATTTTCATTTTGTTTTTTCATCACAATCTAGATGGTTGCAAAGGATACAACTTCTGGCATATAGTAAATAGGAACATCTTAAAATAAACTGTTAACTCTTTTAAATGTATTCAGTGGAACATAAATACCATAGTAACTTGATAACTTTTAAAACACAAGATTCTCTTCTTTAAGTGTCACACCTTTTTTATCATTCCTTTTTTCCCTGACCTCTTAAGGTATTTCTCTCTCATTTCCCCAAGATTCTGTGATAATGTGATGTATATTATACTTGAAAATACTAATGATCTCTCTCATACTTCTTTGCAAACAAAAATATGTATATAAATTGAAGTTTATGATGATTTTGCATTACATGTACTACAGCCACTAAGTTTTTTTTCCTGGACTCAAACAGCATTACAATTATTATCTGTAAACATTTGGTGAAACTAATATAAAGTATAAATTTTGATGGATGAATATTAAACATAAATAGCAAAATCTTATTAGATTGTATGTGTATTTTATCACAATTTAAAAAATGTATGTGAAAAACTTTATTACAAGGATTTCTCTATTTAATAAACTATATATAGGGGTAGTTTATGAGGTCTTGAATAAACCAAATTTCCTCTAACACTATTATTTCTAATCATCCCTTCCTGTGGCCCTCCCCTGGAAGTTTTTCCATCTTAGGGCAACGTATATAGTAAAATTCTGGGTAACTGAGAGAGATAGTTTCCTTCTGTAAAGTGAGAAAAGGGGAACCACCGAAGGTGAGGTAGCACTTGCTCAGGCAGATCCGTTTTAGGGAAAAATACACTAGAAAAGTGAAGATCTGGAAATTAAGTCCCTTAAAATCATGCATGCCTTCATACTATGTGGAAGCCTTTGTGTACTCACAAAAGTTTCTGTTCTCCAGTTTGAAGGATGCTGTGTTTGAGAACTTCTGGAACCCTGCAGGCCTGTTGCTTTTCCCACTGATTATGGTCTGGTCAGTGTAGCTAATACATCATGAAGTCATACATACATTCCCCCGTCTATGCACATACCCACAATAGGAAAAGGCTAAGGCTCACTGTGTGAATTATTCTGGGATTACACCAATCTAGGCTGTGTGTTGCTTTCCTCTCCTCATTGTCTCCCAATAGGGGAGAGTCCACAGCTTTACCCAACAAAGCCTGACGATCAACCTTTGCCAGGGCAGTTGTAACACCCTCCAAATCACGCTTCCCCTCACTGGAGGGCTATAGTCAGTGAGAGGAGCAAGACAGCCACAACCCACACACATTTTCCCCTCACATCCAATAGCAATGCTATCCCCCATCCTGCAACGTAATATGACACCATCTTCACGGACATGCTCCACCCTGTATTTGTATGTTCAGTGATCCATTCCAGCCTCTCCTTTTCACCCTGAAAACCTAACATAAAAGGTGGCCCCTGATCCTATAGGACCTCACCTGTGGCTGTGGCTCGTTTCTCAGTGGTAGCCCAAATCCTCTGCCGATGACCCAAAACCATCATCATGGCAACCGTCACTGACATACAGCGCAGAGGGCAAAGCAGGAATTTTTCTCCAAACCACTTCCACAATGTTAAACTCTTGTCATCTATCACCCTCCAGGCTCACTGGCTTATTCCGGAGCCAAGGAAGCCGCATATGGTTTTTTTTTTTTATTCAGTGATGCTTTTCAGTAAGCTGTTTTCATTAAAAAGTAATATGAACAAATTTTAAATATTTAGAAGAGAAGAAAAAGGTTCCTTATAATCCCACTATGCTAAAATATCTGCTCTTAGCATTGTGGTCTTTGAAGCAGTACACTGAAATCTTTCACTCTTCTCAGGACATCTTTACAAGAAAGCTATGGCCAAAGTTGCCACAGTTCCACCCAGACCCTCAAAGTATGGCATTTATTCATTCAAGAGCCAACTGTCTTTTGGTTAAATGTAGACTAAGCCCTATTGGGGGAGGAGATGATGATACCCAAAACTAGCACATGGGCAAATATAATCCAAAGTGCCAAACTGCTGTTGAATGGAGATGAAAAAAGAAGGTTCTGGGGCAAATATAGCCCCATCACCTCATAGCAAAAGCCTAAAGAAAGTCCCTGCCAGGGGGCACCCTTCATGTAAATGCTTTCTTTTCCTAAGGATCAATCCATCCCTGCCCCTGATGTTTAAATGCTAAACTCAAAAACGTACTGTGATAAAAGAACAGCAAACCTTTGTTTGCCCCCCGGGGGGATGAAAGACACTGAAATGTGTGCCTTACTGGGGCTGCACTGTAAATAGCAAAGAAGTCCTAGTTTCCTTTGTTCACACAGCGCAGTCCTAGAGATTTGGGTCTTGGGTTTCTTTTTATATCCTCTCAAATTCGTTTTTGCCAGAGTCATCTGGTTCTGCTCTGATGCCAAAACTGTAACACAGCCAGCGGTGGTACTGCCAATGCGGGTGACTTAACAAGGACTGTTTGTCCAAAGCCATGTTTCTGACGGGAAGAGGAGGCTCAGACTTAACACACTTGGATTCTGCCAGGAGCAACTGCACCTCTGGTTATAAAATGTGAAATTCCTCTGAATGTCGGTCACATCAACCCCATCAGCATACCAACGATAGTGTGTCTCGATGCACGATAAAGACTCAGGAGGTGCGGCCCTCAGACAGGCAGCCTGAAGGTGAGGAATGCAAGGAAGAATGGGAATTCTGTGGACACATGAACGTTTGGAGTCACCAGCAAACTGATGGGCAGCCGCTCAGGAAACCCATGGACCATAGACTCGCCATACTACTGCAGACCACTTCTTTGAAAGAACTAAGTGCTTAGGAAAGGAGGGTTTGGCTAAATCAGCCTACAGAGGGTGCTCCCAGAAGTCCTACTACTTTTCCTTATCTCAGCTCCCCAGCAGGGCTGGCCATTCGTCCTCCTGAGGGCAGTAGCAGAAATATCTGTCTGGTTGCTGGACACTGGGGGATCCTTATTTCAACCCCAAAAGCACTCAGGGGTGCAGGTCCAGGCTGAAGAACCCAGAGCTCTGGGGAAGACGTCAGGGGGGAAGGCAGCTGCTGACTGCATTTCAGCCCAGACAGCAAGCAAACCCCAGCTAGGAGAAAAGGCTATCAGGCCCCTCAGAGGCTCCTGGCTGCCACCGAAGTTTCAGGAAGAGAGTTCCCACCTGTTCCAAGTCCAAGGCTCTCCCACACCCTCCAGGTCCTCTGAAATCAACAGCAGAAACTTTCCTCTCCTTTTTCTTGTCTCTTTTACCCAAGGCTGCTGCAGGTTTCCAAGACCACCGATCTGAATACTCCACCAGAGGACAACGGGTCCCCCTAAAGTCTTTAAAGGACTTAAAGCATGAAAGCCACAGGGGCATTCTGTAGTCAGCCCAAAGCCACTGACAAGGGCTGCTTCAGCTACGGGGAGCGCTACAGTCCTAAGGTCACACCACCTATGATATCTGCACTGTCACTGGCCTCTAAACCAGGGGTCAGGCATCCCATCATGGACAGAGGATTATTAATAAAGCTTTTTATTCATGTACATGTCCAGCTTTGGTTGAGGAAGATTGTATACCATGATATCAAGAAGGTGGTACATTCAGCACGATACATATTGGTGGGCAAAGAGACAAATAAGAGATGGATACAGCTTGAAGGGAATCAGCAAAGCCTACCTTTTGATATGTACCGGGCTGTGCTGTGTTTCCATACAGAAGATAGCAAGCTCCAAGACAGTCAAATTCATGTTTTCTGTGTAATTGAGGAGGAATTCAAAAGAGAACAACCAAAGGGATTCTGCGTTAGGAAATAGGCACTTGAAATATCTCCGGTCACGATGTGGCAGGATCTGTGAGGAAAGACTGAGAGATGGCTGAAGGACAAAGAAAATCTCCCACTTGATAGAGAAGATACTGATCAGTCTGCTATTTCCACTGAAGCTAAGAAATGGCTTTATACTGCAGAGGAAA
This sequence comes from Smutsia gigantea, assembly GCA_032199065.1. NCBI lineage: Eukaryota > Metazoa > Chordata > Mammalia > Pholidota > Manidae > Smutsia > Smutsia gigantea. Next base: position 48,912 of record JAVSCE010016818.1, read on the forward strand.
AACACTGTATTAATATATGAAAGAGTAGCCTGTCAGAATGGGGCTTCACGCACTAGAAGACATCATTGAAGAGGTTACAAAAGATCTGTCCCTGTGAGAAATCACTAAAACAGACTAGCCAAATCAACCCCCAGGTGCTTACTGAGACCCCAGCCCAGGCCTAACACCCTGTGGTGTAGCACTGCAGTTGAAAGGGGGAGCTCTTTCTTCTGAAGAACCTGGGTTCAAATCCCAGCTTGGCCACTTACTGGCCATGTGACCTTGGGCAAGTCATTCAACTGCTTTAAGTCTTCCCTTGGAAAATGAGGGTGATAAGAATAGTTAGCTCGTTAAATTACTGTGAACATTAAATGAGAACATGAATAGAAAGCATTTAGCATGATGTCTGCCATGAACAACGTGCTCCATAAATTATTGTCAGTGCTTGTATTTGACTCCTCGCCTATCTAGAAGCTCCTTGCCCAGGGATCTAGTGTACCAGATCACAGTCAACAACAAGAAATGAACAAAAAGGATTTCTCATCTCTCAGAGAGGTTGCCTCACATGTCTCGGGGGCCCCTGCAGGACACAGAATGCCCTTTGCTCCCCTGGGCCTACAATCCTGCCTCTGACTCCTGCTTCAGGCCTAATTCCTCATAAAGAACTTCCATTTGAAGTTTACAGAGAAAAAAAGTTTTAGGTACAATATCACTGGGGTAGAACGGTTCACCCAAAGGCCAGGTTTTTAATATCACCAGAGTCTATATCAGAAATAAGCCCAGCACAGTTGCTCTGATTGACAGGCCTAGCCACATGCAACATAGAAAAAAAGCTAAGCTTGATCAGGAAAGAGGAAAACGAAGGACAAAATCTCCACTCCAGACGTGGTGCTTCTAGAGATAAAAGCTGCAAACACTTTCCACTCCCTGGTGAACACTTCCAGAAGAGGAAGCCAAGGGAGAGCAGGAAAATGGCTTTCCAGATAAAATACAGGACATCCAGTTAAATTTGAATTTCAATGATAAGCTGCAAATACTTTAAGTATAAGTATGTAAATACTGCAATATTTGGAATATACTTACATTAAAAAATTTTTGTTGTTCATCTGAAATTCAGATTTAACTGAGTATCCCATGTTTTGATTTGCTAAATCTGACAACTCAAAACATGGTATACTGAGCCTCCTGTATGCAGGCTGACCAGGGCCAGAATGAACTAGAAATGATGAAAAAAAACAGAATGATCCCTGGATAGTCTTTCTGCCTGGTAGACAGGCTAGTGAGAATTTATCCCAGGGGTAGACAGGAACCTTGAAGCCAGAATAAAAAAATCCAATGTGAAAAGCATTTAGCCTAAATGTAAGGGGTGAACAGGTTCCCTTGGGCAAATTAGCTTATCTCATTAACAGGATATTCAAGTCAAATAATCCAGTGTGTATGTAGAAAGCTCACTGCATAAGCCCATGCAATTCATGGCTGGTAGAGCTGGATAATTGCCTCCATTTGTCAAAACTCTAGGAAGACCTCATGGAAACGAAGGGTGCATCCCACATGCTCTCGAGAACACTGTACCTACTTCCCTCCAGCACTCACCACACAGAACAGAATCACCCATTCATCTGTCTGTCTCTCCCTCTAGACTAGGAGTCCTCAAGGGCAGGGACAGAGTCTCATTTTCCATGAAACCACACCCCAAACAGTGGCTGACCACCTCACAATACAGCTGGTTGACTGACCAGCATGGTTCTTGTAAGACAATTCATACTAAGAAGGTGCTAAATAGATTTTTTTTGGGGGGTGGCAGGGGAAATAAGTCAAAGAAAGGGAAAGAGAAAAAGAAGAAAGAAATTCATTTTCATTAATTCCCCTGAATCCTCTCAATAGATTAGCTATGTTATTTTACAGGTTTTATATATATATTTGTGTTAACAGTAGATCTGAGTATATATAGCAATAAGAAAAAAGAATTCCAAAGATATTTGTTGAGTTCTTTTTTGGAGGGAAGTGGAGTGGTGAAGGAAGAGATCCACATGTATATAATGATATAAAAATTTAAATGTACATAAGGACCTTAAGTGTGTGTCTGTATGTACATAGCATGTGCACATACAGAATATACTGCAGGTTCCTTATAGGGAGTGAGAGATATTTGAAAAAATATTCAACCTGCTCTCTTCCTAAAAACATTCAGACCTCTGAGGCACTCAGCTCTAGAATCAGCTCTCAGTATTAGCTCCCATGGTGTTCATGAAACTGTAACCCAACGTTGCTATCCACTAACTATTATACAGTACCCCCAGGAATCCACACTGGGATATGGAAATGGTCCTCGTGAATGGCATCCCAGAAATGAAACCAAATACTCTCAAAGCTTCATACTGCCTCAGGACAAGTCTCCGTCAGGAGCTCTGTTTTCCCTCATACCTTCTCTGGGCACCTCCTCAGTATGTCTTTCTTCCCCACCTATCTTTCTTCCTCACAAATTCTTGAGTAGTTATTGGCTATTTAGAAGGCCAGAAATATCACTTTGGCCTTGTATATAAAGTATAGAATAATGTGTGATCTCCGACACCCCAGGAGCTGGGCAAGACGATTTACTAGGTATGGGAAGAAAATGTAAGACCTTCTATTTACATGTAATTTCATCACACCCATTTTTAATTTTTGTCATTGTGTGTGCCTAATAATGGACATGACATATCAGACACTATGCACATAATTATATCCTGGTCACTCATTTATATACTGCTATATAACAAACCACTCCAAAACTTATGGTATAAAATAACCATCTTATTATGCTCACAAATTCTGAGGGTTAGGAGCTTGGACAGGACACAGTAGGACTGCCTTTCTCAACTCCATGACTTTTGGGGCCTCAGTTGGGAACTCAAACAGCTTGGAGGTTACTCCACGGGCTGAGTGCTGGAATCACCTGGAACTTCATAACCTACGTGGCAGGCACTGGGCTCAGCTGGGACTATCTACTGGAAAGCCCACATGTGGTCCCTCCATGGGGCCTTTCACAGCTTGGCAGCCAGGAGGTCTACAGAGCAAGCATACAAGAGGGTGAAGTGGAAGGTCTATGGCCTTTTCTGACTAGTCTCAGCAGTCACCTAGTGTTACTTTCTCCATATGCAATTGATAGAAGCAGTCATAAAGCTGCCCAGCTCCAGAAGAGGGAACTAGGCTCTGCCCCACGACGGGGAGTAGCCCCGTCACATTGCAGAAGAACATGTGGGATGGGAGCTACTGTTCCGGTCACCTTTGGAAGGTAATGTGCCTCAGCTTTCTTGTTGGCCTGAAATCTGCTCCTCTCCTCCCTCCTCTGCACAGCTCTGGGCTGCAGGGGCAAAGCCTGCAGACCACATTTCCTGGGCTCTGTGGCCAAACAGATGCTGGTTAGGTTTAAACCAAGAAATACTGCCAAGAGATTGAATTGGTGCCAAAGAAAGGAGAAGTGAGGATAGTGTGCATTGCTCAGCATCTTCCCAGTGCCTGTGTCTCCTCCATGGTTTCCATTCTCTGCTAACTCCTGATCTGAGGTTGCATGTGGGGTTGGCCATTCCCTGTTTAGCTTTCAGCTCTTGCAACCTCTTTCTAACTAATTCTCCATATTAAAATCTCCCATCCCACTACTTAAGGCAAACTCTGTTTTCCTATGTAATAAATATACACATATTGGGGGACAATATCCCCAAATGCTTTACTAAAAAAGACATAAAATCAAAAAAGTATGTAGACCATTGATGTAGTTTGAAAAGCTCTGCAACAGGAGTCAGGTTCTGGCTCTGGATTAGGCATCAGCTGTATACTTTGACTTTTGCTTAGTCCATAGGCTTTAGTGTCCTTGCCACACAATGAGTTGTCCTTTCCACACTGACATTCTAAGATTCTTATTCTTATTCTTATTCTTTCCAATAGGATCTGGCCACTAGGTCCAGGCCTAATATACTCTGACTTTGAGTCTGAATGTCACACTTCAGCACTAAAAAAAAAAAAAAAAATGACCGGAACAAACAAACATAATTTTGCTACATGATTCAACAAAGGGACTGGGTGGTCTAGATGGCCGTAGAGACAGGCCCACAGCACTGACGGGCCCTGACAATGCACTGAGGGTAAGGCAGGAGGGTGGAGCTAGGTGTCAGGTTAGGCCAAGCGCTCCATTACCAGCTCAGGGAGTTCTGGCTCCTTGGCTCCGGGTGAGAGCCAGTGCCTGCAACTGGGCCCTGCCCAGGAAGCCTGGCCATCAGCAGACTGAACCCCATCCAAGCTCAGGCGAACCACCACTTGGTTCCAAACCATGTAACAAAGAACTTTTCTTCTTTAAAGGGAAAAAAAAAATCTTATGACATAAAAGGAGCACAGTTTGTTGCAAAAGTAAAGAAAAACTGCAACTTAGCCTGCCAAGTACCCCATCACAGGGCAGATTCCACTTTAGAGAAATGCCTTCATGGAAGAGCTGAGAAAGAGGGACAAATCAGGCTGGTGCCCTGCATATCCTTCAGGGTGAATAGAAAGGATTCTTCCCCCAATTCACTCTTCCCCTGTCTCCTTCCCATCCCTGGAGAAGAGGACTTAATAAAACTGATGGTAGATTTAACAAAACATCTGTAAGATATTTGAAGGAAATGAAATACTGCAATGAACTATCAATAATTTGACCACAAATTTTAAATCCAAAACCTCTATGCAATTGAATGTTATTTGAGACAAACGAGTTATATGTTGAGACCTGGCTTTCTTTGATGTAGAGAGATTTTCATTTTTGAGCTACTTCTTGTAACAGGATTTGACCTGTAAATAAGTCTAAATACTATTCAGGATCCCAATTAAAGAAAATGCACATTCAAAAACCAATACACTGAAATGACATTAAGGACACTGAAAGGCGAAGAAGAACTAAAGGTTCACCACATGTCTGCAGCAGGCTTCCAGGCTGGCTTACGTCACTCCCCTGGTGCTGTCTGAACAGAACAGAACCTGTGAGGCATTCAAATCTGAAACTTTGCTTTGATGATTTGAAAGAGTGAGAAGCAAGCTGAAACAGTTTTAACTGAAGCCGGGTGTATTTATTCTACGTAACTTTGTTACGTAGAATAAATATACGTGTTCTGTATCAAATGATTTTGAGAAGACCTAGGCAGAAACCATCACGTCCACAGGCTGTCATATTCCTTTCCTGGATTCCATATTTGGGCCTGCCCAGATTAACCAATCCTTAGTAACAACGGACCAGGTATATACAAAGCAAATGAAAAGACAGAGGGAAGCAACCAGCAGTTTCCATTAAGAAACCAGAACAATACCACTTAATGAGCCTACTGTATGCAACATACTTTTTCTAGATTCCATGCAGAATAGGAAGCTGAACAGGACACAGCCAGGCCCCCCAAAGGCCTTCCGTCAAGTGGTGGAGTCAGGCTTATATATTAATAACTGAAATAAGACCTGGAGGTACCAAGCGCCAGGGAGAATACAGAGTGATGCGTGAGAATCTGGGAGGGAGAAGTGTGCTGCCTGACGGAAGGCTGTAGGAAGGCTTCTCAAAGGAGGCGGGTCTCCAGTGGGACCTTTGAGAACAGTGAGAATTCTGACAAAGCTGGGGTGGAGGGTCTGAGGAGGATGAACCTGACTGAAGGAGCAAAGGGAAGACTTGGGCAGAGCCAAGGAAGGCTGTCAAGGGCGCACACCGAGCACACATATGAAGAAAGCAGCATGGTAGAGGCTGCCTAGGCCCCAGGAGAGCCAGTGGGGGGCAGTGAGGACTCCATTCTGCACTGATAATGAACCATTAAAGGTTTCAAAGAAGGCAGATGAGATTAGATCTCTGATTTAAAAGACAACTCGTGGCAATTTGAGTTATGTTCTTAAAATCCATATTCTTCAGGGAAAATTTTGCAAAAATCTCTTATCAGGGCAATAACCCTTTCTCTCTGTCACAGCTGCCCTGAATGCTCCTACCCTCCCTCTGTTTTAAAAGCCTCAGTCAGAAAACGAGTGCCTTGTTCTCCAAGTCACGGCCTCCCCCTGTTCATTCCGTATGGACTCTGGATGCCCTGGGTGGTGTCACAATTGTCTGCCCAGCAACGAGCTGTGGCCCAAGAGCAAAACCTGGGGTGTCTCCTGAGGGTTTACCAGGAAGCCCATGAACTGAAGAACAACTTCTAATTTCCTATAAATATACATGACCATAAAGAGCAAAAGGATACATTTTTACATGGGTGAGTAGCACCTATGCCTCTTTAACACTTAATTTCAAGATTAATGTGTTCCACAATTTCTCTGGACTCAGAGAATCAGAACACAGAACCCTCCCTCACAACCTGTAATTAAGACTTAATTTCTAAGGAAAGTTCTTTCTCCTGCCACCTTTCATTTCCATGCATAAACAGACTCAATTTATCCAGGATAAAAGCTCCCAATGCCTTATGTCCCATAAGGTTAAAGAGAGCTCAGTGGTTTTTCTTTTTTTCTTGTAGGCATAAAAATTAACTAGATTAAAATTCAAGTTGAGCAGAATATATGAACAAGAAAGGAGGAAAAAACAAGCAAAGAGAGGGTCAGGCCATCCCAAGTCATCCCATCACCCTCTCGCTCTCAGCAGCTATTCCCTTGGGGGTTTGTCATTTTCTGATGTTGCCCCTGAACTCGGCAGTAATAAGGGTGCCATGGGAGCTGATTCTGAGGGCCCGGCCTCAGTAAATACAGTAACTAGTCCTTTAGAAGCAATGCAAGATATGAGAAGAAAGGGATGTGTATACACACACTGACACGTACAAACAGCCCACAGAGCGACAGCGAGGGAGAGTGCCTAAAGACACTTCAACCACAGGGTACTTCTGAGGTGGTTTTCAGTGGAAATTAAAGACAGAAGCACCGAATGAACTTGTTTACATCCCCTTAATAGCCTTTCACTGGACAACTTGGAGAAGGCTGGCCAACTGCCAACAAGGCCACATCAGGGCCCCCTCGCTGCCAGCCTCTGAGGGGCAGCTCAGCGCCCTCCCTAGGCCTGTCTCCCACGGGCAGAGGCTGAGGCTCCCACAGCTTTGCAAGCAGAGCTCAGTGGGTTGCTGGGAGGGAAGAGACCCCAGAACTGGCAGTTTTTACTCCACAGATGCTTCTCACTCCAGTCGCAGCCAGCTTTTTCATCTCCTCTCCCTCTCTTTCTCTCTCTCTCTGTCTCTGCCTCTCTCTCTCAGATGGGCCAGGCTTTGAACATGCTGATCCCCAGCAAGCACCCACATTGTGGCTCCTCATGGTTTGCCGTGACCTCCCGGCAGGTGAAAGGGAAGGGAGATGAAGTGAAAACCCAGATTAAGCAAATTACTAATTCCGACAAGTGTAAAAAGACAGTGAGTCTAGAGCTGTGATGTTCAGTGTGGAAACCACCAGTCACACATGACTGTTTAAATTTAAATTCTCTAGTCACACTGGACATGTGTGGCTAGTGGCTACCACACTGGAAAGCAAAGATACAGATGACTTCCATCACGGTGGAAAATTCTCCGGGACAGCACTGGTCTCAATGTTGTTACAAACAGGTCTACTGCACCTCGGATTAGGAATAGAAATGTAGTGTTGGCGATAAAGTGAAGAGAACACTAAATAGGAGCTCATTCAAGGCCCAGCTTTATTTATCATGAGCTTTCATGCCATCAGGGAACCAGCCCAATCTGTAAAACAGAAGTTTTGACCTGGACAGTTGACCCGCAAATTCTAACCTTACAGAATACGATGAGCAGGGTGCAAAGGGAATACCTGAGTTCACAGCAGTCCTGAGTTCTGGGGCCAGTCCCCTAACTTCTCCTGGCCTGAGTCTCCTCAACTGCAGAATTTAATGTTACCATCTACCTCACAAATCAATGGACATAACATATTTAAGATTGTCCTGTTTGCTGCAAAATGCTACACAGTAGCTATTACCTGAATAAGTTAAAGCACAGAGTACACGGTGCTTTAAGATTTCTACTTCGCTTTATGCCTTTGAGGGCTTTCCTTTATCAAGTGCCCAGGCCCAGTCCCAGTGTGTTTCTCACACCACATCCTTGCTCCCGCTGGCAGCCTCTTTAGCAGAACATTTTGTTGCCTATGTCTCGCAAACGCAGCTTTTCCTCCTACTCCTCGGCCTCGTCCTCAGCTCCTCCTCCTCCTCCCACCCACCACCAACACGACCACAAGGAGCAGAGCAGGTTATTTCAAAGTCACCTTTGGGGTTCCTCCTGTGCATTGGGGGAGGGAAAAAAGACAGTTACACAGACATCATTTACTGAAGCCCTTCTATATCCAGGGCACTTTGAGAATTAGCTTTAAAAAAAAAGAGTTACTGGGATTAAAGATGGCGGCGTGACAGGTGAGACACAGGCTTCCTCCTAAAACTGCATATAACACGAAAATATAATTAATACAACTAATCCTGAAAAAGCAACAGGAAAGAGGACTGTGCCAGACTGCCTACACCTGGAGAAAAGAGGAGACCTCACAGAACAGGGTAACATACCAAAGCTGTGGCCCAGTGGGACCAAAGGCCTTCCCCCACCCCGCTCACCGGTGGGAGGAAGAGACACCGAGCAGGGAGGGAGTGGAGGCCTGGGACTGCTGAATACCCAACTCTGGAGATCTGCTCTGGGAGCACAAACCTACAATTCATGGTGCCTGCATGATACTCTCATGATTACAGGGTTGGAAAGCTAAGACAGGCAGAATTCCTGGAGAGACTGAGATTCCAGCTGCTTGTGGAAAGCAGGGATCTATATCTAGCTGCTCTGGGTCAAAAGAAAGGTGGGCAGTCTGAGAGACTTCCTAACAAGGAAGCACTTAGCAAGAGGACTGCTAAAGGGGCAAGGATTGCACAGAGCTTACTGCTCAGGAGAAAGGACAGGTAGACAAAATTGTCCACGTGCACTCTGCCAAGCAGGTTGGGAGCTTTGCCAGATAGACTCTCATACTTAAGGAGGAAAAAAGAAATCGTCCTCCGTAGACGTTCTTCAAGTGTTCCAGCTCCCTGGCTGCTACACAGCTCCAAGGACCCCGTCTGTGATACGCAGCCTACTGCACCTTTCTCCCACTCAGCCCCACCTGGCTTGCAAACCGGCAAACCCTACCCTGGCATTAGGCCAGCCAGAGGGAAGATCTGTCTACAGCAACTACAAACGCAAAGCACAGAGGCTTATACCTGTGTGTTCAGCTCACTGGTTCAGACAGTGGAGACAGGCATAGCAGCCGGGTAGCAGGAAACAGCTCTTTCCTCCTCCCAGGCACCAATACCACTCCCCTGCAACCCCCGACATTGCTTCAGGGGCTGAGCAGCTCCAGGGAGTAGAGCTTCTGGGCACTAGAGGGCGCCATATACAAATATGAAACGCCAAAGGAATCCGGTTCAGAGTAAAATTATTAATACCACTTCTGAGAAAGATTTAAATAACATTGACCTCATGACTTCCTGAAAGGGAGTTCAAAATAAAAATCATTAACATGCCCATGGAGGTATGGAAAGATATTCAAGAACTCAGGAATGAATTCCGGTAGTAGATCCAATCATTGAAGAGCACAATGGATGGTATTAAAAGGAGGTTGGATACGGTGGAGGAGACGATAAATGAAATAGAACTAGAGAAGAGGAATACAAAGAAGCTGAGGCACAGAGAGAAAAAAGGATCTCTAAGATTGAAAGAATATTGAGAGAACGGTGTGACCAACCCAAACGGAACAATATTCGCATTACAGGGGTACCAGAAGAAGAAGAGAGAGAAAAAGGGATAGAAAGTGTCTTTGAGGAGGTAATTGCTGAAAACTTCCCCAATCTTGGGAAGGAGATAGTCTCTCAGGGCATGGAGATGCACAGATCTCCCAACACAAGGGACCCAAAGAAGGCAACACCAAGACATATAGTAATTAAAATGGCAAAGATCAAGGATAAGGACAGACTATTAAAAGCAGCCAGAGAGAGAAATAAGATCACATACAAAGGAAAGCCCATCAGACTTCTCAGAAGAAACCTTACAGGTCAGAAGGGAGTGGCATGATATATTTAATGCAATAAGGCAGAAGGGCCTTGAATAAGAATACTTTATCCAGTAAGATTATCATTTATATTTGAGGGAGGGATTAAATAATTTCCAGATAAGCAAAAGCTGAGAGAATTAACCTTCCACAAACAATCTCTACAGTGTATTTGGAGGGACTGTTATAGATGGAAGTGTTCCTAAGGCTTAATAGCTGTCACCAGAGGAGATAAAACCACAGTAAAGAAAGTAGAACAGCTAATAACTAAGCAAATGCAAAAATTAAAATAACTATCTCCAAAGTCAATCAAGGGATAGACAAAGAGTAATGAATATGATACCTAATATAAGAATGGAGGAGGAAGAAAAAGGAGGAAGAAAAGAAAGAACCTTTAGATTGTGTTTGTAATAGCATATTAAGTGAGATAAGTTAGACTCTTAGACAGTAAGAAAGTTAACCTTGAACCTTTGGTAACCACGAATCTAAAGCCAGCAATGGCAATAAGTACATATATATTGATAATCACCCTAAATGTAAATGGACTGAATGCACCAATCAAAAGACAGAGTCACTGAATGGATAAAAAAACAAGACCCATCTATATGCTGCCTACAAGAGACTCACATTAAACCCAGACATACACAGACTAAAAGTGGAGGGATGGAAAAAGATATTTCATGCAACTAATAGGGAGAAAAAAGCAGGTGTTGCAGTACTTGTATCAGACAAAATAGACTTCAAAACAAAGAAAGTCACAAGAGACAAAGAAGGACATTACATAATGATAAAAGGGTCAATCCATCAAGAAGATATAACATTATAAATATCTATGTGCCTAACACAGGGGCACTTACATATGTGAAACAAATACTAACAGAATAAAAAGGAGAAATAGAATGCAATGCAGTCATTCTAGGAGACTTCAACACTCCACTCACTCCACAGGACAGATCAACCAGACAGAAAATAAGAAGATAGAGGCACTGAACAAAACAATAGAACAGATGGACCTAACAGACATCTACAGAACTCTACACCCAAAAGCAGCAGAATATTCATTCTTCTCAAGTGCACATGGAACATTTTCAAGAATAGATCATATACTGGGCCACAAAAAGAGCCTCAGTAAATTCAGAATGATTGAAATTGTACCAAACAGTTTCTCAGACCGCAAAGGTATGAAACTAGAAATCAATTATGCAAAGAAAATGAAAAATCCCACAAACACATGGAGGCTTCACAACATGCTCCTAAATAACCAATAGATGAATGACCAAATAAAAACAGAGATCAAGCAATATATGGAGACAAATGACAACAATAATTCAACACTGCAAAATCTATAGGACATAGTGAAGGCTGTGTTAAGAGGAAAGTATATTGCAATACACGCCTACCTCAGGAAAAAAGAACCATCCCATATGAGCAGTCTAAACTCACAATTTATTGAAACTAGAGAAAGAAGAACTAATGAAGCCCAAAGTCAGTAGAAGGAGGAACATAACAAAGATTAGAGCAGAAATAAACAAAATCCAGAAGAATAAAACAATAGAAAGAATCAATGAAAGGAGATGGTTCTTCGAGAAAATAAACAAAATAGATAAACCCCTGTAGATTGCTTTAGGCAGGATGGCCATTTTGACAATATTAATTCTTCCTATCCATGAGTACGGGATGTGTTTCCATTTATTGGTATCTTCTTTCAAGAAAAAAAGAGAGTCTGCACACATAAACAGAATCAGAAATGAGAAAGGAAAAATCACTATGGACACCACAGAAATACAAAGAATTGTTAGAGAATACTATAAAAAATTATATGCTAACAAACTGGATAACCTAGATGAAATGGACAACTTTCTAGAAAAATACAACCTTCCAAGGTTGACCCAGAAAGAAACAGAAAATCTGAACAGACCAATTAACAGCAATGAAATTGAACTGGTAATCAAAAATCTACCTAAGAACAAAACTCCTGGACCAGATGGCTTCACCACTGAATTTTATCAAACATTTAGTGAAGACCTAATACCCATCCTCCTTAAAGTTTTCCAAAGAGTAGAAGAAGATGGAATACTTCCAAACTCATTCTATGAGGCCAGAACCACTCTAACACCAAAACCAGGCAAAGACACCACAAAAAAAGAAAATTGCAGACCAATACCCCTGATGAACATAGAGGCAAAAATACTCAACAAAATATGAGCAAACCGAATTAAAAAATACATCAAAAAGATCATCCATCATGATCAAGTGGGATTTATTGCAGGGATGCAAGGGCAGTACAACATTCGAAAATCCATCAACATCATCCAGCACATCAACAAAAAGAAGGACAAAAACCACATCATCATCTCCATAGATGCTGAAAAAGCAATTGACAAAATTCAACATCCATTCATGATAAAAACTCTCTACAAAATGGGTGTAGAGGGCAAGTACCGTGACATAATAAAGGCCATATATGACAAACCCACAGCCAACATTATACTTAACAGTGAGAAGCTGAAAGCTTTTCTTTAATATCGGGAATAAGACAAGGATGCCCACTCTCCCCACTTCTATTCAACATAGTTCTGGAGGTCCGAGCTACGTCAGTCAGACAACACAAAGAAATAAAAGGCATCCAGATTTGCAAGGAAGAAGTTAAACTGTCCCTGTTTGCAGATGACATGACGTGATATTGTACATAAAAAACCCTATGGAATCCACTCCAAAACTACTAGGTCTAATAATCTGAACTCAGCAAAGTTGCAGGATACAAAATTAATACACAGAAATCTGTGGCATTCCTATACACTAACAATGAACTAGCAGAGAGAGAAATCAGGAAAACAATTCCATTCACAGTTACATCAAAAAGAATAAAATATCTAGGAATAAACCTAACCAAGGAAGTGAAAAACCTATACTCTGAAAACTTCAAGACACTCATGAGAGAAATTAAAGAAGATACCAATAAATGGAAACACATCCCGTACTCATGGATAGGAAGAATTAATATTGTCAAAATGGCCATCCTGCCTAAAGCAATCTACAGATTCAATGCAATTCCTATCAAAATACCAACAGCATTCTTCAACGAACTAGAGAAAATCATTCTAAAATTCATATGGAACCACAAAAGACCCTGAATAGCCAAAGCAATTCAGAGAAGGAAGAATAAAGCTGGGGGATTATGCTCCCCAACTTCAGTCTCTACTACAAAGCCACAGTAATCAAGACAATTTGGTAATGGCACAAGAACAGACCCATAGACCAATGGAACAGACTAGAGAGCCTGATATAAACCCAACCATATATGGTCAATTAATATATGATATAGGAGCCATGGACATACAATGGGGAAATGACAGCCTCTTCAACAGCTGGTGTTGGCAAACCTGGACAGCTACATGTAAGAGAATGAAACTGGATTATTGTTTAACCCCATACACAAAAGTAAACTCAAAATGGTTCAAGGACCTGAATGTAAGTCCTGAAACCATAAAACTCTTAGAAGACAACATAGGCAAAAATCTCCTGAATATAAGCATGAGTGACTTCTTCCTGAACACATCTCCTTGAGCAAGGAAAACAAAAGCAAAAATGAACTCATGGGACTACATCAAACTAAAAATTTCTGTACAGCAAAGGACACCATCAACAGAACAAAAAGGCATCCTACAGTATGGGAGAATATATTTGTAGAAGACATATCTGACAAGGGGTTAACATCCAAAATATATAAAGAACTTACACGCCTCAAGACCCAAAAAGCAAAAAACCCAATTAATAAATGGGCAGAGCAGATGAAGAGACAGTTCTCCAAAAAAGAAATTCAGATGGCCAACAGACACATGAAAAGATGCTCCACATCACTAATCATCAGGGAAATGCAAATTAAAACCACAGTGAGATATAACCTCACAGCAGTAAGGATGGCCAGCATTCAAAAGACTAAGAACAACAAATGCTGGCAAGGATGAGGAGAAAGGGGAACCCTCCTATACTGCTGGTGGGAATGTAAGCTAGTTCAACCATTGTGGAAAGCAATATGGAGGTTTCTCAAAAAATTAAAAATAGAAATACCGTTTGACCTGGGAATCCCACTCCTTGGAATTTACCCAAAGAATACAATTTCTCAGATTCAAGAAGACATATGCACCCCTATGTTTATCGCAGCACTTTTTACAATAGCCAAGACATGAAAGCAACCTAAGTGTCCATCAGTAGATGAATGGATAAAGAAGAGGTGGTACATATACACAATGGAATACTATTTAGCCATAAGAAGGAAACAAATCCTGCCATTTGCAACAACATGGATGGAGCTGGAGTATATTATGCTCAGTGAAATAAGCCAGGCAGAGAAAGACAAGTACCAAATGATTTCCCTCATTTGTGGAGTATAACAACGAAGCAAAACTGAAGGAACAAAATAGCAGCTGACTTACAGATTCCAAGAAGGAAGTAGTTGTTACCAAAGGGGAGGGGTGTGGTAGGGTGGGTGGGGAGGGTGGGAGAAGGGGATTGAGGGGTATTTTGTTTAGTACATATGGTGTGGGGGATCACGGGAATAACAGTGTATCACAGAGAAGGCAGTGAATCTGTGTCATCTTACTACACCCAAGGACAGTGACTGCATTGTGGTATGGGTGGGGACTTGATGATATGGGTAAATGTAGTGACCACATTTTTTTTCATGTGAAACCTTCATAAGAATGTATATCAATAATACCTTAATAAAAAAAAGAGGTACTACTGAAAAAGGTGGGGGGATAAAACACACATTTGGAAATCTTTAATACTTAGGGATTCTTTATATACATCAGCAGGTGTAAATTAATGGAGGCTGGGTCTAATAGTATTTAAAACCAAAATGAGATATTGGGTAACAGGACAAGGAGAATCTGGTGGATTATTCAGGTAGGTTTCCTAGGGGAGCTCATAATCCAGCCCGCTTCTGAAAGAAGTGATGGACATGGTTTGCAAAAAGGAGAGAAGAAGGCTTACCAGGGAGGGAAATTATAAAACACCAGGGCATAAAGACAAGGACAACAGGAGCTCCACCCGGTGAGGGCCCAGAAACCCGTAGGGAGTAACACACATGCTGGGAGGGTCCAGGGCGGGAGGCCCAAGGCGAGAGGGAGGTCAGGCCAATAGGGAGTAACACATATGCTGGCAGTGGCTGGGGGGAGGCCGGAGCCGAGAGGGAGGTCAAGCCATACAGGGCTTCATGGAGAATCCCCTTTGGCTAGTAAGTAGCAATGGAGAGCCACTGCGGATTCTCGAGCAGAGGAAAACAGTGCTTCCTGAAGACAGTTCCAGCAGCCATGCAGAGGACGGAGGAGAGGAGGCCAGCCAGAGTCCTGCACTAGCCATGGAAATGGAAATGAGGATCAAAGGAACTTCAACAAACTAGAGAAAATCATTCTAAAATTCATATGGAACCACAAAAGACCCCGAATAGCCAAAGCAATCCTGAGAAGGAAGAATAAAGCTGGGGGGATTATGCTCCCCAACTTCAAGCTCTAATACAAAGCCACAGTGATCAAGACAATCTGGTACTGGCCCAAGAACAGACCCATAGAAGGGGAAGAACTGGCAGAAAGTGGTGCAGCCTGGAAATGGAGGCTTTTGGCAAGATGGCCAGCGGGAACCAGGGCCAGGATGGTGTGCCACTGGCAACAGGGGAGACGTAGGGAAAGGATGGCCATCTGGATGGAGAAGAGAGAGAGAAACACCGGGTCTTTTTTTTCTCTCCCTTTAGCATTTTCCAGTATCGAACATGCCAGGAGACATTTTCTAAAGAACCACTGGAGACATAATTCAGGAGGCTGGAAATGGAGATTTCAGAACCACTGAAATGAGTTTGTAACTGAAACCATGTGATAAAATGAGCTTTCCAAAGAGTTAAGGACCGAAAAAAAAAACAAGAACAAGAACAGAAATGGGTACCAGAGTACATATTGAGGAAATGGTGGCAGTTTCTGGGGCCAAAATGAAGAGCAGTGTTTCACAGCCTCATCATGACTGGCATTTGGGCTGGATGATTGTTTCCGGGGGCTGTCCTGTCCACCGTAAGACATTTCGCAGCATCGCTGGCCTCTATCCACTAAATGACGCTGGCCTCCCTTTCCTCGAGTCATGAAATTCAAGAACATCTCAGAACATTGTGAAATTCCCCAGAGAGGCAAAATGACCCCTGGTTGAGAACCATCCATATCGCAGTAATAGTAAGATCTGGCATTTATTTGTTAAACACTCACGGTGTGCCAGGCACTGTTCTAAGTATGTCACATGTATTAATTTATTTAAGCCTCAAAACAACATTTTGAAACAAGTGCATTATTACTATTACAGCCATTATATAAATAAGGAAACCAAGACTCAGAGAGGTATGTGATTTTTCAAAGGTCCCACCACTAGGACCTGACAGCAGGCAGTTCCGCTCCAAGGTCCATGATCTTTACCACAAGGCCCTACCGTCTTTTTGTGGAAAGGAGGAATCATATGCAAAAGCACTGTGAAGACACATTCCATGGTGGCCATCTGGGGCTGGGGAGAGGGCCTTGTGGTACACAAGGTCCCTGAATGCCCGGCCTGAGGCCCCGGGGGAATGCTGGTACTGGCCAAGAAATAGGGACCTCAGAAAGAGGGGCTGCTTGGGGGAAAATGTGAATTTTGTTTTGAACAAATAAAGGTTTTAAGGCAATTGCGTTGAACACAGCTATGAAGAAGCAGTAGGTAAACAGATTTTCATCATGTCAGGAAAGGTGGGGGGTCTTGGTTGTGACCTCAAGACTCCTAATGAAAAGAAGGCTTGGGTCAGAAACAAAGGCTGTCAAAGTTGTGAAAGATGGAATAGAGGCCCCTCTGAAGTTTCCAGCAAACAATGATAGACATGAATTTCATGTTGGAGAGAGAGCGACTATGGCCATTTCCATCAGGGAATGCTGATCACAGCCAACTGTGATGAGAGCATCCGCTGTGAGCAGGAAGGCTCAGGGAGGGGATGTTTCACGGACGGGGCGGGCATGTGATCCTGGGGCTCATAAACAAAGGCCAGTCCCCCATCACTCAGGGTGACAATAGCATTCTGGAAGGAAGGACTCTGAAGCAGGCTGGGTGAGCTCCCTTCTGGGACTTTCTTCCTCTGACCCCGGGAAGCTAACTCATCCCTAGATATTGTTCTCCAGGACATGCGTTACAAGTTGATAGGTCAATAGCGGAGCACTTAAATTCGAGTGGATAAAACATGAAGTGGCAGAATAGGGAGGGGAGGGAAGCAATAAGAGATTCCACATTGACAAGCTAAGGCCAAGCGATCTAAGTGAAGGAGGGAAGCAAGCCTGAAGGTCAAAATGAGGGCAAATCCAGGTCTTGGGTTGGGGGATCTGAGAAACACTATAATTTAGGGAAGGAACATTGCTGGAGATCTGGATAGAAGTGCAATGTGGATGAGGGGGAGGATGCATCTTAGCTGGTAAGTTGATGTGCAGTAGGAATGTGCACGAATCCAACACATTAAAAACTTCCTTAGTGTATATTTTGAAATACAGTGGAAAATGCAATCAAGAGCAAAAATGTTGAGTATTTTAACTGCATAACTAAATAAACACTGTTTTATTAAAACTAGAGAAAGTTCTTTCCCTCTGAGAAATCTGAACCATCCACTTAACAATGAAAAATCTAAGAACAGTTATTTCCACAGCATGAGCAGCTGTGTGCACACAATGGC
Organism: Smutsia gigantea; assembly: GCA_032199065.1. NCBI lineage: Eukaryota > Metazoa > Chordata > Mammalia > Pholidota > Manidae > Smutsia > Smutsia gigantea. Next base: position 66,622 of record JAVSCE010016818.1, read on the forward strand.
AGGGTTAAGAGCCATTATTTAATCAAGCCACTGTGTCTTCCGAAACATGGGTTCATTGCAGCAGCAAGTGAAAATGGCCAGGAGTTTCAAGAAATCAAGGACTGTCTTCCTCCCTTAGAGGAGATGTTGCAAGTGGCCCTGTTGGAAGTGAAGCGGAACGCTGCATGCCTAAGACAAAGGAGCAGGTGTGGGAGAGCCCGGCAGAGGGTCTGGAACAGCAGCTCTCAAACCTGGCTGTACATTAAGAACCACCTGGGAAGCAATTCAAATATATATTGTTGCCAGGTAGGAAATCAGAATCAGTGCCCTTGTGATGATTCTCTAAAGTTTCTTGTATCCTGAGAAGGAATGATTTCTCATTTATATTCTCACATTCTCTCTGCCTCTCTCTCTTACACACACACACACACATGTGCATGCGTGCACACCCGTACGCACGCACGCATGTACATGCATGCGATGAGCTGGCTCTTCGACACAGCGAGCAGCAGGGTACACAGCTTTGCTTGGCAGGAGCTTCGTCCTCCAGCTGTATATGGCCTGGAGCCCAAGCGCACCAAGGAGCAGGCTCCCTTGGCTCTTCTTGCCTCCACACCCACCTCATTCCCACCTGATTCCTACATCAAGGGGAGCCCAGGACCCAGGGCCTTCAATATATACCATCCCTTTCCCCACGGAAACAGAAGGGCTTCACAGAGACCACTATCCCACCAGCCTGCAGTTATCAAACTCAGATTTTAGCAAACTGCATTCATTTGGTATAACATTAACCCTAAATTGCCTACATGACTTCGTAGACACTACAGTACAAATTACCTAACACCAAGGAAAATTCAAAATTGACTTATATTTGCCATTTGAGTGCTTGACATTCTGTGAACTCCTAATGCTAATTCCTTCCCAAAATGTCTGTTTGCCACCATTTAGAGGCAGGAGTAAGACAAAGAGATGTACACAGAGCAAGTTAGAGACAGCACACAGCTGCTCAGCGCCAACTGGACTGTCATCGTGACTTGACACCCAAGGAAGCCAGGGAGGGGCTGGCTGACCTCCGCAAAGAGGTCGCAGAGCTCCCCAGAGTCCAGACTTCTGTTCCCAGGGTGGCAGAGCAGCTGTTGCTTTCTGACTCTCCCCCAGAAGTGTGCCAAACCTACTGATGACTCCATCATTGTCACGGCCAGGCTCAGACGGTGGACACAGGCAGTGGGCACTGGCCCTCTCTGGGGACCACAGTTAGGGGCTATGTTAGCATGAGCCCTGTCCCCATTGTCTGGGAAGTGGATGCCTCCTCTCATCCCACCCGCTCTATCCTTGCCTTTCCACCCTTCTTCTTCCTTTTCTCTCCCCCTCCCTGTTTTCTGCCTCAACACACACAGTGGAGGAAGAGCCAGACGACTTGGTTGGAGTTGATATCCTGGCTATGGCACTTTCCCCTCTTTTAGCAATCTCTCCTTTTTTCTCTCTCCCTTTCCCTGCTCCTGCCATTCATCTCTCATAACCCCAGGATCTCAGCCCCCTGGTCTCTACACTGCTCCCCCTGGATACACCTACTTTCAGGACTTAGTCTGAGTCAGCCCCCCAGTCCCCGAAATCGTCTTGGGCCACCGGATTTTGTCCATATCACTGTGTCTCCCTCATAAGCAGAAACAAACATATCCAGCTTCTCTATTTCTTCTCTTTGCAAGAGAGCCATGGTGGGGACGGCCGAGGAATAGGCTGGGCTAGGCGGTCACGGAGGAGAGATGGCAGATGGAGAAGGCCAGCAAGGCCACCACTTTCTCTTTCTCCCGCCTCCTGAGAACTTCCCGGCACTGCTCACAGGACGCCGGGGGAGAGGAAAGGGAACCAAGTGTCAGGCACGTTATACACTTGACCTCAGCTAACCTTCACATAACCTGCATTGGACAGAAGAGGAAAGTTGAGGATCAAAAAATAAAATGCCTTATCCAAGGTCACTTGGTGGCAAGTAGCAAATTCAGGATTCTGAAGTGCCTCTGACATCAAAGATCTGGCTCTTGAGTCCCACAGGCTGCTTCTCTGGGCAGTGGTGACGGGGCCTCGCCATTTACCTCCAGGCTTTCGCTATTCAAAATCTAGGATGGCCTTGGGGCAGAAGGCACCGCAGTTCCAGCCTAGAAATCCTGAGGGTACTGGCCCTCAGACCTCCTGGAAAGGCACTGCCTGATGCCCAGGAGAAAACAGAGACAAAGGTCTATTGTGAGAAGAAGAAGGGGGGATCCGGAAAGGTATTCTCCACTGAATGTCCACTTTGTCAGGAAGAGAGGATGATCCTATCAGGAATCTTACATCTTCACTGTGGAGTCTCAAAAGGGAGTCTACCTCTGGCCAGAATTTGTTCTCAGGGCCTGAGACAAGACTCAAGGAGTCAGCTGGGGCAGGCTGGCAGAGGGCCAACACCGCAGAGAGTAATGAAGCTGGTGTTCACTTATGCCAGCTCCGTCTGAAATACAGTCACCTCCTCCAGAGTACTCAAACCCCCAGCTCCCCGGGGGCCGCGCTGGCTCGCTCGTGGCAAGGCCAGATGGCCAGTGCTTCCACATCACTTGGCTTAGACCACTTTAAAGACACTTAAGTCCTGCCTCCTTCTCCAGCCATTTCTGCACATGTCTCAGCTCTTACAGGACAAGCACAACGCCTGATTCCTCAGCAAAGACAGCCTGGAGCCCCTCATTTGGTGGCCAACCTTCATAAACATTCTGTGACTGAATCCAAGAGGCTGGTTATTCCTGGAAGAATAAAGGAGTCGGGGTCTCAAGGGGAAAATTCTTCCCCATGGTCCCTGCCTTCCAGAGACAACTAACCGGAGGGATATCTGCCAGAGCGCACCCTCACCACATGGTCTAGAGTGAGGCTTCTCAACCTGGCATCCACACACGGGCTTCAGGGATCCTAAGCCCCTACTTCAAGTAGAATTTGGGGAGTTAGCATAAAAGTAGGTTTTCTGGGAAGATGATTCAGAGCACACATTTTAGGAATCACTGATCACATGCATGCGTGGCCTGGGAGTGGGCAGGTGGCAAAGATAAAGCAGGGAGCAGGGTGGGCAGTGGCTGTGAATGGCTGTGTACCACGGCTGCCAAGCCAACTCAGGCCGAACACCTCCTCACCCCTCGGCCAGGAGCACAGCCCTCCTTCTTGGGCCATGAGAGGCAGGCCTAGCACTTCACCGTCCCCATCTTGTTCACGGAGGCTGACTTCAGGTCTCCCCAGGTGAGTGAGCACCAGTCGCTCTTGCATGGCATCACCCTAGCTGGCAGCCACCGCCCGTCACTGCATTTTGAGAGCCATCTATTTAACCCACCCTTTTTCCCTGTTTAAAAAGTAGACTCTCAGGGGAAGGTGGGTGTAAAACTTTCATTACTTTTTCTTAATTACACGTAGTCCTATAGCCTGCCAAGCCTGTCCTCAAAAAATCACAGATCTAATAGGTTTGTTCTTTACAAAGTCCATTTGATGGTTACTACCTGTAGTTCATTAATCAAAATGTTGGTTAACGAACTACAGGTGAATCTCAGCAATACTGTGGGTTTGGCTCCGAGACCATTGCAATCAAGTGAATAAGAGCACAATAAGTGAATCAGAAGAAATTTTGGTTTTCCAGTGCTTATAAAAGTTACACTTATACTTTACTGTTGTCTATGAACTCTATGTCTAAGAAAACAGTACAGACCTTAATTTAAAAGTAGATTATTACTACATAATGCTAACTATCATCTGAACTTTCAAGAAGGAATCAGTGATCATAGATCACCAGAACAAAAATAATAAGAAATTAAAAAGTTTGACATATTGCACAAATTACGAAAATGTGATGCAGAGACACCAAGTGAGTGCAAATGCTGTTGGAAAAATGCCGCCGTAGACTTGCTCAGGCCTGGGGTGCCATAAACCTTTGATTTGTAAAAAAGGCAGTATCAGACCGGGAAACACAATAAAGCAAAGTGCAATTAAATGAAGTTTGCCTTAACTAGGTTCAATTTTTTTCCAATTTAACACTTATGCTGATGAGTTTGTAATTTCCAGCCATCATATCTTTTTTGAAAAGGTTATATGCTGGCTCTCAGATATCACTCCAGTCCTCTGTGATTTTCTCAAATGGCAGCCTTTGGCCTTGCAGTGACCAGTTCCTTGTTAGAGGCACTTTAGAATCCATCATTAAGACCTGAGGTTATTTACTGTACTCTCCTTAATTATTGTTTTAAAGTTCTCTGCAATGTTACTGGTTTTGTGTTCCCTAGCCCATGGCAGAATACAGATTATACACACACATACATGTACCCATAAACCCACACATGTGTGTGATTGTATGTTAGTAACCAGTTCCCAGTTATATTTCTAAGAAAGTAAGGATACAGAAATCACTTTTACCCCTCTATCTTTACCTAATTCCTGAATAATTAAAGTTCCTATTTTTTATTTCCCATCTCATCTGTTCTGATTTATGAAAACAATGTACTTCACTGTAGAAATTTTGGAAAGAAAAACATAAAGAAATAAAATAACTCACTTTCCCCAAGCCCTTGTATCTGTTGTATAATAGATTGACCTTGTCTTTCCAGATGCCACATTTACTCTTTCTAAATATGCTCACCTGCCCACCAAAGTCATTTTTCTATTTTAGAGTAAATTCTTTCTTCACTTAGGCTTCCTCCAAACTTTCTCTGCCAAGGTAACAAGCTGCTCTCCTCAGTGCTCTCAAGGCTGAGGAAGAGAAGAAAGAGCCCTTGATCTGGGGTCAGAAAAGCTGGCATTAAACTCAAACTCTTTTTTCTTCTTGACTGTACAATTTGGGGCAATCCCTAGAGCACTTTGTACCTCAATTTCTCTAACTGTAAAATGGGGATAATAGTCCCTGTCTAGAATTCCTCTTAATGGGTTCTTAAGATCAAAAGTCTGTTGGGAAGAAAATCTATAAGAGAGTCTTTGGTAAACTATAAGGCACTCCAGAAATGTGAGCAATTATTATCACACCCAAGTTGTTTTGTCTTTCACTCCATTATCTTCTTTCATTGAAAACTTTCCTTTTCCAAAACTTATAGTTGTTGACAGGTTTCCTTACAACTATTCTCTTTATCCCATGTTTGATCAGTTTATGGTCACTTTGCCCAAAGCTCCCTTCAATGTTTAAATCCTAGATTAATTGGCTCCTAGTTGTGGGTATCTTTTGCATTTTCTGTACTAAGAATTCATGTTCTCTCAATTTTACAGGAACATGTCAGTTCAGGGCCTTACTTTGTTCTCTTGCCAGCTATGATTTGCTGACATACTCAAAGTCCTCAATGCCAGTCTTGATCTGGGAGCCTCTGATTCAGAAGTGACTGCCCCACACATGGGTCACTACACGTTACATCCATGGCCACCCAGACTGCCTCTGACTAGGCTGAGACCAGGGACTGGCATAGTAATTAATACTTACTGAATGCTTACTCTGTAACAAGTACTGTTCAAAGTGAAATAACTCACTTAATCCTCACAATAACTGAAAAGCCAGAATTATTAAAACTTCACCTTATAGATAAGGAATCTGGGGAGACAGAGAAGTGAAGACATTTGCCTAGTACACTAAGAAGGGGCAGAAGAAACTCTGGCTGGCTGACTCTCCTGAGTTCTCTGCTCTCAACCACTGTTTTCTATACGTGCCACGGTGTTAGGCCCCAGTAAAAGGATGGAGGGATATGCAGATCAGTAGCTCCGCCAACACTCCTCCAGTGCTGCTGGAGGAGATGGTGGACAGGTAAACGTAAGGAACTGAAAGGTGAGGGCAAGCGTGGGCAGTACAAGTGCCGGAAATAAACCCATTCCATCCTCTACAAGACTCAGCAACAATCACACTAGCCACATTGCCAGGCATTTCTGGAAGGCGGTCCCAGGTGTGTCCTCCAGCTAAATCATCAGCACATCAGGAGAACAAGGGCCACAGACATTCATACAAATGCAAACCCTAACTACACCTCAAGATCTGCAGTGTCCTCTCTTCTCTTCCTTCCACTATCCTCATTTCTAGAACCAAACACACAATATGCTTCTTCCTCAGTCTCTAACCGTTCGAGTCAATCAAAAGCATTTACTACAAAGCCATAGAGCAGAAAGCTTAAAAGAGTGTGAGCTTGAGCCAGATGGCTGGGTTCAAATCCTGGCTCTGTCACTTGAGTTAAACAAGTTTTGACTTCTTCGTGCATCAGAATCCTCATCCATAAAGTGTAGGTATAATTATACGTACCTCCTAGGGTGGTTGTTGAATTCATTAATGCACCTAAAGCACTAAGTGCAAGGCCTATAAGCACTCCCACCATGTTAGCAGCTGTTTATTACACGGCTACTGTGTGCCACCACTCTGTTAGGCATGCACAGGGTAGAGGGCAGAGGCTGTCCTGTCCTTGAGAAAGTCACGTTGCAGGGCGGGCAGGGTAGAGACACAAGACTCATTTCAAACCGGGGTCTACGGGAGCATGAAGAAGGTGGCAACTCCAGCCAGCCTGCGGGGACAGGACCTGGAGTGGAGGATCCCTGAGCCGAATCTTGGAGTTAGAAATGGAGGGAAGAAGGTGAGGTTGGTAAGGTGGGGAGAGAATCAAAGTCGGCGCGGGAGGCATAAGCAAAGAAAGGCCTGGAGTGTAAAGCGGCCTCTTGCAGTATTCTTCTCCCCGGTTTGTGTCACCATCTCCATCTCCACTCTTCTTGGGTCATGTGAAGATAAAAGATAAGCCTGGAAAAAAATAGTTCTATACATAAAGCTAGAAAGATTAGTCTTGCTCTCCTTTCTGCCAAGTATGTGTCTAGTTTTCTAGATAAATGCTGTGAAAGAGAAGCTGGGAAGGAGACACAGACCACAGATTAAAGACCCAGTGACGCTGACCTGATGCTGCTCTGCGTCCACAACACTGGTGCGTTTGTCACTGGGGCCGGCTTTCCCAGCAGAGGCGTTCCATTCTCTTGCCCACTGGGAGTGAATGTGCTTCACTAAAAGCCATTGGAAAGCTGTTAATTTTGAGCAGGATGGAGTTTTTAATAATCATATATGTGTGCACATTAAACTTACGGTTTGAGGGGATTCCTTATGTTTCCTCCTTTGAGCCACAAAACTGCCTCCCCCTAAGACTTTAATCTACGGATGAGGAAATAAGTTCAGCAAGGTTTGTAACTTGCCTGAAATCGCACAGAGCCGCGGTGGGCCCGAGATGGAACCCAGTTTCCTGGGCCCTTGGCCAGTGTTCCTTCCAACACCACTTTGCTTCAAATTACTGAAAAGCAGTTTAAAAACATACATGTGGCAAAACCAGGGCCCCAGAACTCTATGTGGCACCATGAGACAGCCTATTACCTTTGGTAGAAAAATTAAAACATAGGAAATTTAACCTTTGCATTGTGTGTGTCTTTTACATAAAGCTGCCCTCTGAGACAAGAGTTGATGCAGATATTTGAAACAAAACTAGTTCCTTCAAGTTTCTGGAATGAGGCAAGTATAGCTCATTGAACAATAATAATGATTCCTGTTAATCAAAAACCCAACAACTCAGCATATTCCTGATTGCCATTCTCACATGCTAATCACTGGTCTCCACTCAGAAGTAGTTCACAAATGGGCTTAAGAAAGAAATAGGTACCAGAATATGGGTAATCTTCAAACTTTCCAAGGTTAAACAGTAAAGAGGAAATGACTTCCTCTCCAAGAGCGAAGTGCCCTGAAGTTTGGAGGTGAAGTGTATTTACAGAACAGTAGGAAGAGGCAAGGGAGAGGGTGCCTAAGCTTTAACCATCATGTAAAATAAAAGATGCTGATTGCCAGGGCCAGGAATTTCTCACCTTTGGACCTCAAGGAATTAAATTAAGGTCCAGAAACTGACTACTTTGTAGCAATCCATTTTTCCATTTGAAAATAACTTTACCTTTTGCCAAGAGCAGAGCCCAAAGAGAAGGGATCTAGAAGAAAGTCACTTTGGCTGACGTTTCAAAGTGCATGGCAACTGACAGCGTCCTCTGCATACAATGAAAGCCTGATCTTTTACAAGGAGATGGTTCTGTATAATTTATGGGTCGGGTTAGAATTGGAGGACATGCTGGAATCGTGGCTTGCTGCTCACAGCTGTGTGACCTTGTACTCTCTAATCCTCACTCTGATCATCTGAGAAACAAAATAATAATGTCAGCCTAGTCGTAAGGATTAAATGAGATAATATATGTTAACATAACCTGGAATATAATGGGCATACCACAAACAGCTGTGACCAATTCAAGGCCAAATTTCAACAGAAAATTGTCTTAAGCAAAGGTGAGGCAGTTCCTCTTGAACAACTGTAACATTTGGGCTCAGAGCTGTCATTTTCAGCATGTTTGTCTCACTACTTATCTCTAAAATGGTTACAAATTCCAGCTACCTAATTCCAGGACCCTCTCACAGCCTTCCCTAATCATAAATGCAGATTTATCAATAAACAAAATTCCTGGCTATGATGATGGAAAGATCATTCATACATTTCAGAGTCATCTCAGGGTCAAAGCATCTCTGTAAAGAGCTATAGAATAAAAAGGAGAAGTTGAGAAGGTGACTAACCATGCTATTTATTCCAGAAAGCCCAGTGCAAGGAAGGGGACTGAGATAGAAAGGCCCAAAAGCCAGCATAAGAGAAGGGTGAGGAACAGAGGGAAAACAGAAATCGTACGTGAAAAAATGGCCTGGGAGAGCTGATTTCTTGCTGGAAAGGTCAAGATGTCATGGATGAGACAGCCTTGGAGATGAACTTGAAGAATAGACAGTATCACCTCAAATCTGAAGGGGCGGGGAAAAGCATAATTAGTGGTGAGGGAGAGCTTTTTTGAAGAAATACCCTAATGGAGCACAATGCAAGATAAAGCTCAGACAAGGAAGGCTCCAAGAAATGGGCATATTTTCTTTCTGCCAGCTTCCAGCTAGCATGAAAGAGACTCTCACCCACTCACTAGAATAAAATTCAAGAAGGCATCAAGAGGTGCTTACATGGCAAGGAAATGAAAACATAAAAGGTATAAGTATGTCATCCTCCAAACAAATATGTTATCCTCCATGTACATTCATTTCCTTCATCATCTACAACCAGCATTTTCTAAGCATGCCACTGAGGACATAAAATGACCTAAAAGCATGGGACATGTCCTCATGGAAAAATGACCAATTCATCAACCAAAAGTGGTTTCTCTTCCATATGCAGGCTCCAAGAAAACCCATTCAGTATTTTTTCCTTCAAAAATCCAAGGGGTCAACATTCCGCTACCTGAGAAAGACCGTCCAAACCTGAGCACCTGTATTTGGCCAGAGTAGGATTCCTTCTGGAGTCCTTCTTCCCATGTGACCTGAAGGGAAAAAGCAGGACCCAGATGTAGATGGAACCAAATAAGGACCAAAATTTTCCCTTTCCCCTTTAAGCCCAGAAACAACCCTCGAGTTTCTAGCAAGGGGACAGAAAGGAGAGCCACGAACCTTGAAGATATCCATGCAGGCTTCACAGGAACTCGTGGAAAAAGCTGACCTGCACAGCAACAAAGCCCAGGGAAAAGGCAGAAGTATGTCAATGATTTGGGTGTGTTTCTTACATAGGGCCAACCAACAGCTGTTTGGGAATTCAGAGCAGGGAGTACACTTCTCAGGTTTCCACTAAAGAGTCAGTGCCTTACACCTCTGCATATCCCACCAAACACCCCCAGGAGTCCAAGCTATACTCATAACCTTTCTCTTGCATCTCCAACTGCTATTAGCAGATGTCCAAAAGGAATCCGTTTGTCTCTGATGGTTTATCTTCTTAAAGGAACACAGATCCCTACATGCTTCTTTCTCCTTCTGTGCATTTAGGTTCACATTTATTTAAAAATGGGAGGGAGGGAGTCAAAAAGGAAAGATATGAGCAAACTCTGAACCCAACCAGCCTAATAATCAGTGACTAAAGTTGCAGGCAGAGAAGAACGAAGCTTACTGCCTCCTACCCTCTTCCTCCTCTTTGTGCCTTTATGATTCTACTTCAGGCACTGAGAGGGAGGGTAACACAGCTAGTGAATTCCAACCAGCACAAAGATAATTGCACCATTCACACCCTCACCAGTCAGTCAGGGTCTGCTCATCCAGCCCCATTTATTAATAGTTTTCCTGCATTTACAGTGTTACAAAGGAGAGCAATGAGGCCTTCTCTCCAAAACAAGAAATGGGGCACCCTCAGGAAAGACGAAGTGGAACAGAGGGTGTTTGCAGAGCCAAGGGCCACTCGCCCTATTTGCAGCCATACCTGTGTCAAGGGTGTCAGGGAAAGCAGCTCCCTAACTTTCCAGCCCTGGGTCAAGGCTGAGAGCATTCAGGCACAGGGGGGGAGAGGGGGACAGCCTGCTCCCACCCCTCCGCAGCCCAGCCTGTGCACACTCTGCAAGCACAACCCCTCACACCCCAACCACTTCTCTGGACCTCTGGCGCAGGGCCCTCTGCTGGGCGTGGACCAGGTCCACAGCGACAGGGCCTCACTCCACACGTTAGGTGCCAGGACTGCATGCTGGCGGCTAATGGGTGCCCAGTCATCTCGCCCTGCAGTTCTCACATCCGGCCCCACGTTAGAATCCCTGGGGAATGTTCTTAGACAATCACAGCGGGATCCGTGCCTCGGAGGGTTTAATGTGGGGAGGCTGGGGGGTGGGGGGACTGCGGCCCAGGCATGGACATGGTCATTTCTTTGCTGTTGTTGCCCAGTTTTTTGCATTTAGTTTTGGTGAAACTCTGCATGTGGTTTGTCATTGACCTGGCTTGCTCGAGCCTGTTTCACTGTCGCAGAAATGAGAAAACCAAGGCCCAGTGTTAGAGGCTTGCACAGTCACAAAAGACAGCACAAGAGTGGGAACCAAGGAGCTCTGGCTCCCGAAGCCACCCCCCCCCAGTGTTATTTATGCTGCTACTGGATACCCTGGGAAGCCTTGGCATTTCTGAGTACCCACTACACACCAAGGATGAACCATGGGTTCTGCAGATATGTGGGTAAGGTAATGCTCACCTCCAGCTGCTCAAGGAACATGCATTCCAAGGGGGCTGGGGGGCTGCAGTGGCAGGGAAAGCGCTAGAAAGAGGTTCAGTGGCTGTGCCTCTGCCACACGTACATGGCTTTAGACCACGTGGCCAACTTGAGAACTATTTCCACAGCTTTAAAATGGTGATTGCAGAGAAAGATGGATGATCTCCAAGGTGCCTGTCACATTAATATTCTTATTATCCCATGTCACACATACACACACACACACACACATACACACACGTGCATGACTGTACCTAAACTCCACACATTTAATGTACTATGTTGCACACCTGAAACCAATGTATCACATATCAACAATACTTTAATACAAAATTTTTAGATTTTTTTAAAGACTATTTTTGACTACTGTATTTGGTAGGTAAGTCACTGCACAAATACACCCTTATGTACATAGTCTAATGTGTGCGGTGTGTGTTCTGGACACACACGGAATACACTGATCTCTAAACCAAAGACACCAGCTACTGGTAGCTGAGTGACGAGGCTGAGGCCCCTAAACGGAGGGAGAGCTGCTGCCGAAGGTCCAGGCATCCTCACAGAGTATGATTCACTTGGGAAGAGGGTTACAGACGTCTCCTCAACTTCAGCTTCCTTTCGAGACTCTCTCTTTCTCCCCTCTGGCAATGTAGTGCCTTCATCAAGCCATTGTTTTTAAGTCCCGCATCTCTTGTTTGTCACAAAGAAACAAGATCTGATTTCCTAAGAAATTCTAACCAGCCAAAGCCCAGACAGGGTCGATATAAAGATTAATGAGAAATTTAAATTTGACATTTCTTTCTAAAGAAGAAAACTCATGGTCTGAGTACGGCAGAGAACAAAGACGTAGAGGACTGCAGGTGTAGAGCATAGCTTGGCTTTTACGAGGCAAGTGAGTTAATTAGTCGACACCTTAAATTGTCCTCATCTGGGAAGCTCTCTGCTACACACGTTCCCTCCCTATAAAGCCAGACTCCCAGCAGGACCAACGCCCACGGCGGCCTTTTCCTTCCAGGTCTGCCACCGCCTCCGGTCTGGCTTTACTTCTCCTCCTCTCCCCTCTCCCTGTTCCTCTAGTCACAGCCTTGTCACTATTTCTCCACCACCGTGCCCCTCAGGTCACTTTGGAATGAATGTCCCTTCAGTCAGCCAGTGGTGGCATCTGCTCACCCACATGCCTCCATACCTAGAATGCTCTCTTTGCAGGTAGCTGCTCTTTAAAAGCTGTCCAGCCAAGCTTAGGGTCCTGTTGTTAATGAAATGAAGACAAACCACAATATGCAGAGAAATGGTGGTGGAGGGTAGAAGGATGGGGAACAGAAAAAGATGCAAATAAAATTCAGAGGAACATGCATTTCAAACCCGTCTTCCCCCCAGGTGCAAATGCTAGAGCTTCATCAAGTGAAAGCTGAAGGTGTCTTCCCATCATTTCTGCCTGGCCATACCCAGGAAGAATACGTCTAAAGCACTGGGCCATCAGAAAAGGCTACCAAGAAAGCATCTTTTGAACTCCCTGGGACTGGTAGAGGTCTTCTTCTTCCACCACTCCCCTTTGCCACTAAAGAAAGCAGCTGGTGTCTGAATGACAGGGCAACTCTCTACCTCACTACTCTAGAAACACCTGGGGCTAGGCCGGTCCTTCATTCTGAGCAGCTTGGCTTGGGCAAGGATCCAGCTCTCTCCTTGGCCACAGACCAGCAACAGCTGTCCCCTTCTGTACAGTGGCCGTCAGCAAAGTTAGCTGCAGTCCAGTAGTCCAAGTTGAAAACTGTATCATGTCTCAATTCTAGAGGCAAGCCTAATAGCCTAGTAAACAGGGCTAGGATTCATTAACTACAGAATCATTAAAGCAGAAGTTAGATCCTCTTTTCTCTCCTTTTTAGAAGACCCTGACTTCTTTCTCTGGCCTTATCATTTGGAATTAAAAATTCCTAATCAATGAACCAGCACATGACTGTGTTCTCTTCTCCCCAAGTTAAGGGATCTAAAGAAGAGGAGGCTTGCCCTTTTATACCAACTTGCCTCTCTATTTGCTCTCTGTCCTCCTAAAGTGACCATTCCCTCTTTCCCCTACAAAACTCCCATTCACTCCTGAAAACATAGTTTAAATGTCAACTCCTTCATGAAGCTGAATGAAACACACCTCATTCTTCTAGGCTTCTCTTCTTTATAGAGCTTACCTATTATAGGATGACCCCCTTATATTTCTCCCCCATGAAATCATGAGCTACTAGAAGGTACAGACCACTGCTAATTCTTTTTCATAGCACCGTGTTTGACAAATATTGGTTCTTAACTAATGTTTGTTGAATAACTGAGCAGAGAAAAAGACATAAAAATAAATAAGAGATAACATGAAAGAAAAGAGACTAAGAGACATTAGTAAATAGATAAACTTAGAAGCAAGAGAACATAAAAAGAAAAAAAAACAATTAATTATGAGAAGGACCAGAGTAAGAATTCACAGAGGATGAAAGAAGAGGCTGATGACATGCAAGGGTGGAAGAGTGAAAGGAGAGAGGACATGGATGAACTTAAACACATAGGTTCCTTGCTGACATTTTTTTTCTTTTTAAGAAAAAAAAAAAACAGAAATGCCAGAAGTCCCAAAAGCCACACATCTGTGTGGAACTGCCGATGTTAACCATGATAAAGAATTAGCTTCAGGAATGATGTAGACCCCCGACGCATGGTCCAGCAACTTCAGCATCACCTGAGAGGTGGCAGGAATGCAGAATCTCAGGTCCCACCCTAGATATACTGAATCAGAATGAACAAGATCCCCTGGGGGCTCCTACATACAATCAAGTTTGAGAAGGACTGATGTAGGCAGCTGCGATCCACAGATAACCTCCATATCTCACTCTAACCAACAGTGTGGTTCACAAAGCATTGGCCCTAGCAGCTACACAACCTTAAACAAATCACTTGCTATTTCCAGATCTCAGTCTCTTCATCTATTAAATGAAAAGGGCAGAGTAGATGCGTTCTCAAGTGTCACAAAGCTCTGATATTCTTTACCTCATCTAGCATCCTACCTTCAAACAGCTACCATGCCCACCAGAACGAACAACAAAGAGCTTCATCCACTAATTAATCCTTCACTTCCTCTCTTCGCTCATTCGTTTAGTATTTTCTCAAATATCTGTTATGCATCAGTCACTAAGTTAAGAACAAATGATTCCATGATGAATAAGCATCCCTCCCTGTCCTCGAGGAGCTCACAAACTTCTTAGGGGAACAGCGCATATAAACAAAATTAGGGTATTGCTAATAATCATGAGCATGCACAATGCAGAACAACTGCTCTGCCAGGGGCAGTCATGGAGGGTTTCAACAAGGGGTCAACATATGCACCACATCCCTTCTCTGCCAACCTCAGCTAAAAGCACTAGAAAATGAAAAGACAAAAACAAGGTGGCTGGAGAGCATCAGGGAACCAACTTCAGGTTCTTGAACACACCTTTCTGGGCTCATGGAGCCTCAAGAGCTCCTCCACACAATGGATTTTGTGTAAAGGCTACAGACATGCCATTAACAGCCACAGTGCATTCTAGAAACCCACCTACTCTGAGTTATGCCTACTCCCTCATCCTGACTACATTCTATTCTTCTATCTTCTGCATCCCTTTGAAAGATATCAATTCAACCGCTAATCTACTCTCCCTGGAGAGTTCTTGTGGTTGTGAAGAGGGGATGCACTTTAATAAATGTGAACAATTCATTAGACCAGTAACTCTTTTGATCTATATTTATTTATAGAGAGAGACGATACTGGTACCCAACAGTATGCACAGTAACAGAGACTGAATATGTAATTTACAGAAAGGAAGAAATTTCTAGAATTCTTAAGTAGGGTATAGACAGAATGGCTATAGCGAGGAAGAGGAGATTAACTTTTCCACCATATTCAGTCCTGACCCAGCAAGTTACATGAAATGAGTTGTTTTGTCAGCCCCGGTCTTCATTATTAAGGAAAG
Source organism: Smutsia gigantea (assembly GCA_032199065.1). Taxonomy (NCBI): domain Eukaryota; kingdom Metazoa; phylum Chordata; class Mammalia; order Pholidota; family Manidae; genus Smutsia; species Smutsia gigantea. The sequence goes on from JAVSCE010016818.1 coordinate 81,638, forward strand.
AAGTAAATCGTTCAAAACAATAGTTTTCCAACCTTTAGTGTGGTGAGTTCCACCTCGGCCTCTTTCCCATCCCTGGCTTCTACAGGCTGATTTTTTGTTATGGATTCTTCACAAACAACCTGTCCTTTTGCCAGTTTCCTATATTTCACAGTCCATAAATATTAACTAAATTTTTGCTTTAACTTGTTAGTAGTAGTGGACATGTCACCTTTGTTTTCATATTCTTGAACAAGAAAATAGGGGGAAAAAATCTGCATCCAGGTTCACCATATTCACGGAGGAGATGGGAGGATGCTCTACAAGGTAATGATGTGTCCAGGCACTGGATCAGCTGAGTCCTGTTTCTCCCTGTCAAGCACCATCCCCTGACCCGATTTCAGTCCATGAGTCCACCCCCCAGGTGCCCACTGTCCCTCCCCACACAAGGCTGGGTGCGTGTATGTGAAGGTCAAGAAAGATGGTCAAGGTTTTGAAGCCATATTTCTAGAAAGGAGGCAGGAATACAAAATCAAGCTACCTGCTGTTCATCCCTTCACCAGAGGAAGTCGCTCTTCCTGCTCAGCCTGAAAGGCACTTGGTGTGCAAAGTAGTGGCTGCAGGAAATTTTTTCTTCCTCCTCCTTCCCTGTCATTCACTTCCTTACTTCTCTTTGCCTACATTTACTCCTGCCATTAATTCCATATAGACAGACTCCTCAGACAGATAGACTTTCCAGGGATGGAAATAAGGGAAAAAAGAAATCAGCCAAGCCTGCTGCTCTCCTGGCATGTTAACATCTACCTCTCAGCTGCCGTATGGGTCTGGTTTCAAAGACTCATCATGCTTTGCTACACCTGAAACACACAGAGAGAAGACAACCATGTTGTTCTGCTCCCCTTGAAATCTCCAGTCTGACATCCTCAACCACGCTCTCCTGGGAAGTCTTTAGTTCCCATTAGTGCTTTTTCTTAATTGCATGTCATGGAGGATCCTTGACTGCAATTACATTTGCTCTCCCTCCCCACCACCAGCAGCCACATTTCTTTCCCACGGAGCCCATACTGTACGGGGGTGGGTGGCAGAAGGACAGAAGACAAAATAGAACCCAGTCAGCTCTTTGTGCTGTGAGGAAAAAAGAAGAGAACAATGGCCCAGACACCACTGAGTCACTGCCTCCCGATGATGGGGGACACCTGCCTCCTCCCCAGGGCCTCCAGAAAGGCTGCGGGTGTGGAACAGGTGCACAGCCTGTGGTCATTCCTCCTTGAATCCTAGCAAGCCCCTTCCATTTGGAATGTGTCTCCTTCTCTGTTGCTTCCCCACAGCCTGGTCCTCCTCCTTCTCAGCACCCTCCCCCTTTAACCTGGTTTTAGGGCCCAAAATGATGGCAGGACCTGGCTTAATCCCATTAACATTCAAGGGAATGTGGCTGAGACTGTCAAATGGCCTCCTGTCAACCTCGTCCCAGCCAAACATGACAAAGGACCTAGTCCGTGTAAAGCCCTGCTGTAGGCACCAGGAACGCAGGAGGACATGTGCCCAGTGGACATCCACTCTGCCTTGCTCATCTGTACAAACGAAATCATTACACATGGAGCCGCTTTTCTCACCCATACCTCTGTTCCATTCTGACGTCAAATGAAGGGTGTATCCTCCCACCTGAAGGAGTAGAAGCCAGTGGGGAACCAGCTCAGGTGTCTGTCTAAGGTGAGCACACACCAGATAACCTCAGCTTCTTGTAGACCTGGTGAGAACATGGTTCAAAGTGGGACTGCACCGTCTCAGTCAGAGAACACTATGCTTACAGATCAGCATTTAAGCAATAAACGCTCAAAAGAATGAAACCTGGGGAAGGGAGTAGTGAATCTGGATCATATCCATCCTTTCCGGACAATGAAGAACTATCTTCTACTGATGTTGAGGGGCAAGGACCTCCTGCTGCTTTCCCCACATTCCTTTAGTATTTTGGATTATTTCAAAGTATTGTTATAAAAAAAATGCCAGGAAAAAAGATTTGGGGGGAGAGTACTTTCAAAAAGACGATTGATGCTGGTGATTCTGCCACATTATTTTGAGGATCTTTATCTCAACCCAGTTCCTGCATTTGGGCACCTTCAGAGTTTGGGCATGTATGGCCAGTGGACCAAGGAGAGGAGCAGCCAGCTCACCATCATGGCCCTCCAGCCTGTGGATGCACTGATCTCCTCTGGAGTTGTCTTGGATTGCACGAGTGACTAGCTGAAGAGTCATTAGCTAAGTCTTTTCCATTTCTCCTGCTATTTCTCTTTTCAAGTGTATGAAAATACTGCCTGGCCACATTTCATGTATTGTAAAAACTGATGAGAGGGAAAAAAAATTAAAGTATTAATTCTATTTTGAGGGTACAAGACGAACACATGCAAACGGCACATCTCTTTGTTTAACACAAAGACTCACGTGTCGAATTCTGCACCCCTTCCACATGCACAGCATTTTAGAACTCTGCAAGATAGCCATTTTGCAAGAGTGTGGAAGTAACAGTTTGCTGGGAGGATGTGTGGGTATAAATAGATGTGTAGCAGAAGGAGAAATTTACAGCTCAAAAATAATAGCACATGAAAAAATACAAATTAAAAGCATAATATCGACTGTATTCCTTCTTTCCAAGCTTAAAATTTAAGTCCTCTTAACCTGCAGCAGCCTTCAGTCCCAGGTGTTCTTAGACCAGCCTGATTCCCCACCTCTACCTGTCCCTCTGCAGTAGGCCTCCCGGGATTTGTGGGCCCAGTGTCAACCCTTTAGACAGCAAGTGGACTTCAGGGCAACAGATACAGTCATCTCGATCATTATTTTCATATTTTAATGGGCATAAAAAGGCTGTTTCTCTCTTCAAGTGTATGAAAATAATGCCTGGCTGCAGAAGGGAGACTCAGAAAATAGAGAGGCAAGGGGGAAAAGCCAGCCTAGGGGGGGGGAAAAATTTCTAGATTCCCGTAAAAATCAGAGCTCTAGCTTGGGTGAATAAAATGATATTTAACTCGAAAAGCACACAGGTCTCTCAGCCGTGTCTGCATACATATACCCTTAATGCCATCCAACACCTTCTGTCCCTGCATGCATCCCACCCCCTACTGCCTCAGAAAAACCCAAAACCTGTTTGATGAGGAAGGCAAAGAAATAACATGGGAGATTTCCCCCTTTGTAACATTTTTTCCCCCAAAACAGCAAATTTTTATCTTGTTACCTTTCTTCCAAAAAAAAATCCACTTGAGGGATTTGGAGAGAGAGATAAATAAAGAATCCCTACCCCAAGTGAGAAGAAAATGAAACAGAAGTGCCCTACCTTGGTTTGTAGAAGCCGAACCTCTAGACGGACAGATTAAGGGAGTGAGCATGGTGGGGGTGTCCAGTCTCCTCTTCTCGCTTGCATATCCACATAAGAGACGAAGGGTAAATGAGAGGAAGGTAATTTAAAATCCAATTTAGCGTGAATTTTGTTTTAATCTTGTGTCTTGAAGAGATGCAAGTGCAAAGAAAAAAAGATTGAATTCAAAGGTAATTCAGGGTATGCAGGGCAGCTCACAATGCAGGATCCAGTGATTTTTCCATTTGCATGTGAGGTTAGTGGCTGGACTATTTTTTTTTTAATGATTCTTCCGGCAATTACGGGTTTTGATTTTTGGAGCTTTAGTGGAGGAAGCTCTGTGTCGAGAAGCCGGGGGCCGGCTCTGTCCCTCCGTACAGCATGGTCATTCCCAAAGCGTCCCCTTCCTACGGGGGAAAAAGAGCCGGTCAGGGTTTGATTGGAGTGTCCCCCGGAGGGTGCGAGAAATACATTCCGAAAAAGAGATCAATTTGTCTTAAGGAAAAGGGGGAGGAGACCCCGCATTTCCCACAGAGTGCACACGAGAGGAATAGAAAACAGCTGGCACCGGTCTATAAATAATTCAGAAAAGGTCTGGCTATACCATTCCTGGGACAGGCATGGCTGAGAGGTGGGAAAGCCAACCTGAATGGAAGAGGAAAGAGAGAGGGAGGGAGCGGAGGAGGGAAGTGGGAAGGCAGGAGGAAGGGAGGGAGAAGCGGCCCCGCACAGCAACACACTCACACACACGCAGAAACACAGTCCCCACTTCGCTTGCCAGCGCGTGCGGCCCCCAGCCCCATCTGCAGTGCTGCCGACACGTCTGTCTCGCTCTCCCCATCGCCTCCAGCAGCGGCGCCGCCTCCCACCCCGGGCTGGTGCTGAATGGGTTCTGATTGTGCACTGGGTGCACACTGGGCATTTCTTGGAAGGGGCACACTGACACGCGCGCACTCACGCCCCCGGCGCGCACGCGCCCCCGCGCGCACTCACACTCACCCCCGCGCACACTCACCCCGCGCACACTCACGCCGCCGCCGCGCTGCTGTGCAGCGCACAGAGCTTCACCTGCAAACGTGTCGATTGGACGGATGGTCGCGGCGCGTGGCTCCGACCGGGGCCACCGATACCCAACCTCCCTGCTCGCTAAAGGGGTTAATACCCCACCGCTGAAAAGACCAGAGAGCGCTCTACCACTTCACCCTAAAAAAAAAAATCTTAAAAAAACCCCACGTCCAAATGGCAAGCGCCGGGTGTGCTGGATTTTAAGAGCTTTACTGAATACCAGGTTGGTTAACAGTTCCACTGCTTCGACCTTTATCTTCCTGACACCCGCAAACCCCCAAATTGAGACTCTAGCCTCCAAAGCGGATATTTACGTACCGGCTCTGAGCGCCTCGGCGATTGCAGTCTCCAGGAGGGGTGGCCGGGGATTGAGGGTTTTCCTTTCCTGCAAAGCAGGATTAATAATCCGTCTCGGGGGGTTTGAAGTTCACGACTCTCCTTTGCAAAGCAAAAGAAAATGTATTCGGACGCCAGCACTTCTGGGTGGTGGTGATCAGAAATCACCCTGACGAGCACTTTGCATAGAGCAAAGCCCCGAGATTTCCTAGAGGTGAAGCCGAAGGAAGCGGTTTTTGAAAAGGGGTGGGGGAACCTTCCTTTCTCAAAAAAAGGTCGGGTGGGGGGGGGGGGGGTGGAGAGGCAGGAGCCCAGATCCCAGTTGGTGAGGATCGGAGCCGGGGGAGGGGAAGCGGGCGGGAGCAGGCTGTGCGAGTCAGCCGCGCGGCCGCGGGAGAGGAAGGGGAGGGGAGGAGGGGGGCGAGTGAGAAAATGGGTGCTAATCACCGGGGCCGCGGGGACGGCGGGAGATCGCAGGTCGCCTGGTCTGGATGTAAGTCTCACACCCAAAACGTGCCACACACACACACACACACACACACACACACACACACACACCCCTGCCTCTCACACACTGGCTCTGGTGGGAGGAGAAACCCACGAAGCTAGGGAAGGTGTTTCTGTTCCCAGGGTGTGTGTGTGCGCGCGCGTGGCCTCTTTCTCCACACCCCCACCCCACCCCCAAACCCCTTCACCCACTCACTCCTATGCTAAGTCTCTGGTGAAGGCAGCCTCCCACGTTATATGCCGGGGGAAGTGGGGTAGGGATGGGGAAAAGCCTTAACCCAAGTCCGTGGCGCCTCCTGCTGGCCGCAGCGGGGAACAGCAATGAGGAAGGGCAGTTTAAGGGGTAGGGGGAGCCCTACAGTGCCCCCGTGGGCGGCCGCGCTGGGCTGCGGGAAGCAGCTCAAAGGCGGAGCTCCTGTTTGAAATTTAAAACCCTTGCTTTATTTTCTGTGAATCAGCCCCTTTGCCTCGTCTGTGCATCCAGTGTACTGGGCGCGGTTTAACCTGCGTTCTTGCCTTCAAGGAGCTTAAGATCTATTTTGAGCGCCTGAGGCTGAACGCGTAAAAGAGTGGGAAACAAATCAAGGCAAATGTAAGGACTAAAGAATACAGTGTAGATTATATGTGTGCTTTACTGAGTGCTAGTGACGGTTTGAGGAATTTGGAATTTTTATTAAAGTAGATCTTGTTATTTAAAGACCTCGAGAAGAGAAGGTGATTAGACCTGTGAATAATCCCTAATGAAACTAGATTTCGTGGCATTTAGAAACCCACCCTCTTGTGAAAGGCAAACATCCCTTCATTTCTCTCCCTCTTAAGCTGTTTTCTATTTTAACAGCAGTTATCACCAGCTGTAGTATTGTTTATTTAATACGAGTATTATTGTGTATGCATCATTTTTATTCTGATCTGTTGTCTTTTTAAAAATCCAGAATATTAGAGGTGGAGCATTTTCATATTAGTTATATCATGCCCTTCTCCCCAGTATTCCTGAGCGGCAACTACATAGATGACAATCCTGTGGGAAGTGGTTCCACCTAGTAGCTTGGAGCTTTCAGCTGTAGAATATATCAGATGTGTATTGCAGTCCTGTAGACCAGACAGCACTCCTAACATATCTGAACTAATCTTTCATGTTTCCTCATTTTTGTTAGGCTTAATCATTGAATCCACAATTTTTAAGAGACACACAAACACACAAGCATTATATGAAAGCAAATACAGTTGTTCACATGAAAATTATTCTTGTTCAGTAATTATATTGCTGTTTTTTCTAAGACAGGGTAAGGCTGATCTTCCACCTCTTTGGAGAACTGCAGAACCACCCCCGAGTTGCTGTGCCCTTGGTACACAACAGCCAACCAACCCCAAGCCCTTCCATGTGCAGATTTCCAATTGTTAAGACATGAATTTCAGAAGGGGCATTGGATGCAGAAAACAAGGGCCCCATAGGTTTTCCTGAAACACTCTTCCCTGAGTCTTCCAGGAATACCTATTATTACCTTCCGAATAAGATCTAAACTCACTCAAGAGTTGATCTTTAATTTTTTTTTAACCTCAGAGCCCACCTCTTCCCTCCTGTTCACCAAAATTAAGCCATTCTCTTCTGTTTTCTTCTCTTCCCTTCCTGGACCCACAATTCTGTTCTAACCTGTTCACTCTTGCAAGTGTAGAGGGAAGAATGAACTCTCAGGCCCCCTTCCCCTAATTAAATCCACCCTTCCCTTTAATTTCCAGCTCAAGTTCCACTTCCTCTAAGTATATTTTCAGTAAACCAAGCCTGAACTGATTTCTGTAACAATCTCAAGGATTTATAAATGACACATGACACCTCACCGTCAGCTCCTTGGCCCCCACCCCTCACTAGGAAATGTGTAGAGGAATCTACACGGCCAGTGATCAAGTGACAGGGTGATGCCATGGGCATGTGTCATCCAGGCCCCTGAGGCACTACTTGCTCCAAACTAGGCATTTGGTCCTGCCCTATAAAGCACTGGCCCAAAAAGAAAATATTACTTCCATAAGCTATTTACATTGAACAACATTAAACTCTTGGTAATCAATCATATGTACTTGCCAGTAATATGAAAAAAACATTACTGACCTACAATAAAAGGCATTTTCATGAGGTTAAATTTAACAACTGTATTCTTAGGTATATCTCCTGTCTTCCCAATTTGTTTAACTATTTAAGAAGATAAACCAGACCCAGTAATTCCACTTCTAGGAATTTACCCAAAGAAAACAAAATCCTTGATTCAAAAAGATACATGTGCTCCTACGTTTACTATCACATTATTCACAACAGCCAAGATATGGAAGCGACCTAAGTGCCCATCAACAGATGAATGGATGCAGAAGATGTGGTACATATAACAGAATGGAAATATTCAACCCCATAAAAGAAAGAAATCCTGCCATTCGCAACATCATGGATGGACCTAGAGGGTATTATGCTAAATGAAGTAAGCCAGGGGGAGACAGACAAATACCAAAAGATTTCACTTATTTGTGGAACATAAAAACAAAGCAAAACAAAATTAACAAAACTCATAGATACTGAGAAATAACTGGTGGTTACCATGGGGGAGCGGTTGGGGTGGGCAGGTGGGGAAAATAAGGATAATGGGGCACAAAAATTCTCAGTCATAATATGTTGATCACAGAGAAGGTAGTACAGCATGGAGAATAGAGCCAGTGATTTTGTAACATCTATGTTGACAGATAGTAACTGCACTCGTTGAGTGAGGATTTAATAATGTGGGTAACTGTTGAACCATTGTGTTGTATACTTGAAACCAATATAGGATTGTATATCAATGATACTTCAATTAAAAAAAGAGGAAGGAGATAGACTGGAGTCTAGGGTATCCATATATTCCCAGCACCTGGCTGTGGTTATCAAACCTCAGGAGCTCTCCCAGTGAAATTTGAAATTGGCCCCTTCTGTTTGTGGAGGGCAAAGAGAGTCTCAACAAAGAGGCAGACCACTCCAGATTGGTAGGTGGCAGGTTTAATACGCAAGGGAACTTACATCCAAGACATGTCTTGAGTGGCCACAAGATCAGTAGACCTCTGCACCTGCCTGCCAGAATCTTAAGTTTATAAATGTAGAGGCCTTAACTGGGTTCAGTCATAGATACCAACCATCTGGATATACCAACGCCACATTGCTCTTTCAAGGCTGCGTCCTTGAAGTGGCTTCTAGAGTGAGAACAGTGGGTAAAGTGTATGTTCCACAGACAGGGAAGGGTGTAAGTCTCCCTTGACTGTGTGGGTCCAGTTCACAGGTCAACTGGTGGTCACATCCTATCAATGACCTCCTTCAACAGTGGCACAATTCCAGACATGAGGCAGTGGGGGTTGGGAGAGGGGTGGGTGTTAATAAATATTAAGGTTTTTGAATGACTATTAGAAACCACCTTCCCAAGCAGTCTTACTGACTCTGGAAAAGCTAGTTCTAGGGATCATGCAGCTTGTGGGTGGGAGGTGGTATCCTTTCTCCATGGTATTCAGTGTCCATTACCCATTCAATGGAAGAAGACCTTTCTCCTTATTTCTCAGATTCCCTGTCACTCACTTGCACTACCATGAACAACCTTTGCCTCCAAGGACTACAAACCTTTCAATAAAACTATTTTCAAGGATCACCAAGATTCATGAACTTTGAAACACCATTTCTCAATGTTGCAAATACGCGTTTCCTAACTCCTAGTCAGGCAGTACAGAAAGCAATATCCTGACCAGACAAGATGTCGGATTATATTTCACAGCATTGTTTACTGAGGTAAAAGCTCTTGCCTGAGGCTGCTAATGATACAGTTGGAGGTATTCAGCCAGGTCGCTTGACCCAAAAGGGCTTCCAGGAGATGAGAACACTCTTGTCCATGGCCCTATCAGCAGGTGCAAAGCCCATGCCTTGCCTGGTAGAGGGGGGAAAAAAATTTATCTCACATCTTTCAGATCAACCAGTGTTTAATGGTATAATGGGCCTGAAGTTTACAATTTGGGGTCCCTCTTTAAGGAAAACTGTAGAGAATTTGATGCAAAAGTGAGTAAACACTTAAAATGATAAAATAAATCATGACAATTAAAAAATTCTTTGACAATAAATACATTTTTTGATTAATAATTTTATCAGTTACTGCCTGATGTTAATACTTGCTTTTCTATACATTTTGACTTTATACTCTTTGAGCACCTCTTCACATTATGATTCATAGTATCACTTTCTATGGAAATAATGGAAAGAATCCAGTCTGTTCTTTACGATATATGTTCAAAAATTGTTTTCCTTACTTACCAGTAGTAATGCCATGTAGAATTATTGTCAAGTTAGTGAAAACCTTTATCAAATTTCTCTTATTTGTAAGTTGTCAGGTTTCATGGATCCAAGTTTTGTTGTGCAGTGACTGATCTTAAATGTTCCTTGGACTAATGGCACTCATTAACCGGTTTGCAAATGTATTATACGTTTTATATTATCTTTGTCAATGTCAGTATTTTGTCTCAAAACAGCCAGAAATTTACATTTTTCCCAGTGTGTTCATTTGTTTGACTCTTCTTCATTAACTGGATTATCAAACAATCCAGAAGCCTATTCGTTATGTCCACTCAAAATTTCTCTTTTCTTTAAAGAATTACAGTCTTGGTATGATTTGAAAAAAAAATGTTGCAACTAGCTTTTCAATATCAGATTGATTTCCAATGATTAGAATGTTAATGTTTATCTTTTTTGTTTCATATTCTATTAATTAATATCTGAATTTTCTTTCAGTCCTTTAATAATAATTGTAAATAATAAAGGAAGGAGCTCTTTAAACATGTCCCAAACAGCAGTCTGTTTTATTTCCCATTTGTTTTATTAAACTGTCTCAAAATGTCTATCCAATTGCAGGTGAAGTGACACAGTCATGTGTTATCAGCTTTTTGAATAAACTTTTTTTTGCATTTCTACATGCAGATTTCCTTTTCCAGCCTATGAAAAATTTTAGAAACTTAAGGTTGATGTACTTATGTTACAAAGCTTGGACAGCTTTCGAATGGGAAACATTACACTTTGATTCTTTAAAGAAAATTCTAAGTTGTGACATACTCTATTTGTGAGACAAATCTGAGAGGAAAGAAAAGTGTTAGAAAATAAGAAAGTGGTCAACAACTTCAGGTAAGGTGGAAGCAGCTTTTTCTCCAACAAGAATAAGGGGATGACCCACAGAGTGCATGTTCTATGAGCCTTCGGAGCCACACTACTGAGTGATGGCATGGAAAAAGATGGCACAAGGGGCTCTCCTGGAAGGTTTTTCTTCATTGGAAAGCTGGCAATAACTTACCTCTACAGGAAAATAATTGCAAGCCGCATAAATAATAGCTCACTAAGCCCAAATTCAATTATACCCAACTCAACTTCCTCCTAGCTTCACCTCAGTAACGCTCACTGCCACACCAGTGACACCCAGTGTGAAGGGAAATCCCACCGAGAAAGCTGGGTGGAAAGAGAGAGCCATCTTAAATGATTGCAATTAAAATACACAATGTCTGCAAATTTTACTAAAACATTTGGACACGTTATTAGCACCTTTCCCACAGTCTTAGGAAGGGCCCCAAGTGAGAGGCTGGGACTCCAAAGCTGTATTAGCTTCAAAGTCGTTGGCCCCTGCTCGTTACCTAGTGTGAAAACAGACTACCAAATTTCTAGAGAAAATACTTTAATGTTTTTATCTTTGAAAAAATAAATTTGTTAAAGGCTGAGTTGGCAACATGCATATTAATGCCTTCTGGTGACTCCAATCCATCTTCTGCTTGCAATTCCTGAAGTGTACAGGAAATACAGGCAAAGCATTCAATTTTAATAACTCTCACAAGCATACTAAGATCCTGACTCTAGCATCATTACTCTTTTGAAAGTATCTCTATTTTGTTCTTATCATGACATTAGTTATTCAAGTCCGGCAGTCTTTTCTCAAAGGGAAAACCACCTTCACCCCCTGTCTGAAGACCTGCTGGTGCTCCAACGATGGGAAAAAATCTTCATTATTCACTGCATTTTAGTGAGCCCATTGTGCACATTGTAACAATACACTTCTACGCATTCACATTGTGTACTCAGGGAAACATGATTTTAATACTTCCCTAAATGGGCCCCTTTCTTTTCTAAATTATATAAGGGGGCAGAAGGGAGGAGAAAAAGTGGAGGGTAAATAAGACTTACGGAGAGAAGAATAATTGAATCTAGAAAGTAGGAGCTGTGAGATGCGATGTGAGAGTAAGTGTTCTCTGTAACAGGGAAAGGGTTTGCATGGTGTTATTTCCAGCATCACTCAACTCCTGTGCGAACACACCCTGAATGGAAATAACCCCCTATTAAGCACAGTTAGAGCTGGCACTGACTTACTGTTTTTTTTTCCTCCTCCAACATAGCAAAGATAGGACAACATTGTATCTTACCCAGATATTTTTTAAAAGAAACTCTTGGAATCTTGATTTTATCTACCTGAACAGTTCTTTTTCTTCTTTTTTTTCCATTTATACACTTTGGGGGGAAAAAACTGTCTCTCGCCTCACCATTGTGATGTAGAGAAGATGCTCTTCCGGTGTTTCAGTATCAGCTCATTCGAGCTTCTAGAGAAATGTGCCCTAATTTCTTTCACTACAGACAATATGGATGGATGAGAGACTCCCTCTCCATCTGAAGGCATTTTGGAACACCTTATTACCAAAGGTGTAATGACGCAAATGATAAAACAAAATGGAAAGGAATTTTACATCTTTCCTCTCATAGTTTCCGTCTCTTGTCACTTCGTGTCCTTCTCTGAAATTCCATAAGGTTTCTCTTTGTGAGCCATGTTTCAGTGCCCACAATGTTCTTTTCCTGCTTTAGCATCTGCCTCCTTCGTGCGGGCCTTTGCACCTGGAACAGTCTGTTTCTCTAGGGATAGGCCACCTGTTTGCCACACCCCCTTCAGAGAGTCCTTGTATCTCCCAAGCAGCTTCTGTTCCCATCATCCTGCACCGTTCCCATTCACAGCCACCACATTACATGGAGCCCAATTAAAGGAAATAAGGACAAAGCAGCTTAGAGATCTAATGCCTGATTGAGGGAACCATGAGCCAGCAGGGAGGCCTGGGAAGGCTGTTGAGGGGACACAGTCACAGGGCTGTATGACAATCACATGTGGAGACAGTTGTCCCACAGATCATATGTGAAATTAATGTGAATTAAGCTGGATTTAATTAGGGTGTGTACACACACACACACACACACACACACACACACACACTAATGCTTTGAGAGAATTCTAAGGTGCCAGTCTGAAGCAAGGTGGTGGAGAGAGGTGCGGTTATTTGACGTGTGTCTCAAATCCAAATAATTACCCTGACAGGTAGGTAGGTAACATAAGCCCCACGAGGGCAGGGGTCTGATCCATTTTGTTCACCTCAACCTTCCCAGCACCCAAAGCAGTGCTTGAATGAATGACTTCTTCAAGAATCTAAAGAATGAGGTCAGTAAGTATTTAAAGAGGCTTTTCTCTGTCTCTGTAAGCCCCGCATCACAAAGACTCTGCCTGAACTTCTCAGCAGGTTCCCCACCAGTGGGATTTTGTGCAAGCCCTCCCGGACATGCTGGTTCCTTCACAGGCTGGCCCGTTTCCCTCTCCTCTGTATGTCTTCATAACATGTACTTATTTTTTATTTTGTTTTTAAATTGGGACATATTTTCTTCTTCAAATTTAGAGTTTAGTCAAAGTGAAACTGAAGGAACAAAGCAGCAGACTCACAGACTCAAAGAAGGGACTAGTGGTTACCAGGTTGCCAAAGGGAAGGGTTTGTGGAGTAGGTGGGGAGGGAGGGAGAAGGGGATTAAGGGGCACTAAAATTCACAATCACAGTATTGGTAGGTCACGGGGAAGGCAGTATAGCACAGAGAAGACAAGTAATGACTCTATGGCATCTTACTACACTGATGGACAGTGACTGTGGTGGGGTGGGGAGACTTGATAATATGAGTGAATGTTGAAACCACAATGTTATTCATGTGAAACATTTATAAGATTGTATATCAATGATACTTTAATAAAAATAATTTAGAGTTTAGTTTTATCAAAGTTCTGTAAGCAAAGAGTTTAAGATAATCATGAAGTTCAACAGTAGTGCTCTGACCTCTGGCCACCACCATTTCCACCCCTAAAGGCCACTGATTTCAGCTCTTAATTGAAACGGTTTAAAATGTGTACACAAAAGCTCTTCTTTACAAATATTCTAGTTAGTAAATGCTGCAGGAAAGATAAAATTGAAGGATCACTATTGCACAATCTTCAGTGTGACAATTTGAGCACTTACCCAGCTCAAAAATGACACCTTATATAATGCAAGTCCTTAAGATTTTAATTCATTCATTACCTAGGGACCTTATTCTATGGAAGATAAGAGTATTCCTCTCTTTCACAAACAAAAACAAAAAGTTATGTACCACATATGTGCATATTTCCTATCATCGTATCCTCCAATATACATATATCATGATTATACTTAAATCAATACTCAGAGTTTACAGGCATCCCATAAATGTCCCTTATCAGATTCGGTTGTCCTACCTCTTTAGTCTCCTTTAATCTAAAATAGTCCCTCCATCTTATTTTGCCTTTCATGATATTAACATTTTTGGATAGTCTAGGCCAGTTATCTTACAGAATACTTCAAAATCTGGAATTATCTGATCGTTTTCCTCATGAACAGATTAAAGATAAACATTTTTGGCAAAGTGATGTTGTGAACTTGTCGGATGCACTGTGTCAGGAGATATGTAATGCCTGTGTGTCCCATTACTGATGATGCCAAATTTGATCAATTTGGGGGTATTACCAGATCTCTCAATTGTAAAGGTATATTTTCCTCTTTGTAATTACTACATAATCTATTGGGTGAAAATTTGAGGCTATCTCCTACATTCCTATTTCCTAATAACCGAAGGACAAAGTGTTAAAAAGAAATTTTAAACTTCAAATAGAGTGTTTGTTGGTAGTGGCATTAGTGCAATAATTATGGACAGAAATAAAAAATTACACACACACACACTGTCCACTAAAAGGACTTTAAGCAGTGATATCCCAATAACAATGAGTGTACCTAGCACCCAGATCCTGGTTTCTCAATACCATTCTCCACTAAAGGAACCCGGGATCCTTGGATAAATGGCTGATTCTGTGCTGAGTCAGGGAAATGCAAGGTGAGCGGAAAACATCTTGTTTGGTCTGAGAGCAAGGAAGTGCTCTGAAACTAATGGAGACATGTCAAAAGGACACAGGATCTAGCTTAAAGAGTCTCTTTAATTTGGGACTAATGTAGCATTACAAAAAGAATAATGACCGTTATTGACTATGACACACTGAATTAAAAAAAAAAAAGACTCCATTTAGTCCACAGGGATGCTCAAAGAAAACGGTAGTGGGTGGAGGGAAGAAAAGCTCATCTTTACAAATACTCTAGTTAGTAAATGCTGAAGGAAAGACAGAATTAGAGGATCACTATTGCACAATCTCCAGTGTAACAAGGGATCATTTGTGAACACTGATACATGCTTTTTTCATGATGATCTTTGGCAAATCACAATTATACAATGTGCTTACTCTTAACCCATAAAAGTTATTATGCCCTTTATACCTTCTCTCAGATCTTACAAATACCCCTTCACCTCCATCCATGTTTACTAATATATTTCAAAAACCCTTCCAAATTTCCTTTTATGTGAAATTTCTCTTTTATCCATTCATAGAGGGTTGTAAGCACTGATTCCTATATAATTTAGTGCCTAGAGAAAAGAATCTTTTAGCCTCTGTTTAGGAGTAATTCCTGAATTTCTTCTCTGAACAAAAACATTTCACAAATTTATTTTTACAAAATGCTAAAGCATCTCTAAGTTAGCAGGTTTACTCAAAATTTTAAAATACTACCTTGCAAACCATTAACCAAACACTACGTGTGAAGCAGAGTGCTAAGTATGGTTGGATAAACTAGAATAAGAAAACCTCATCCTTGCCTTCCAGAAGGTAACCACCTAAAGAAAGGAAAAGAAACAATGCAATGCAGAACTCTTTAACCCCTAAAACAGAGGTAGAATTAAGATGTTAAGACCCCAATAGTGTGGAGGACTGCTTTAGTGGCCCCAATTCTTCGTTTCTTCATGTCACCACACTCTTTGCCATATAACTCTGCAACACCCTCCTGTTACAGGAGGACATTCTTCCCTACACCTTGACTTGGGATGTGATAATGTGACTTGCTTTAACTAGCAGGAGGAGGCAGATTTAATGGAGTGTCAGTTCCACATGCAGGTCTCAGGAAACCTGCCTCAAGCTCCCCAGTCTCTGCCATTGCTGTGAAAAGAGCATGTCTAGGCGAACATGTTTGTCCTAGGGAGAAAGGAGAAACATGTGGAATGAAACTGAGATGACCTAATTCAGCCCAGGCCTACTTCAATCTTGAGCCAACCCATAGATCTGTGGAAATAAATTCTTGGTGTCTTAAGCCACTAAGTTTTAGCGTCATTTATGGGGCAGCAATTTTATGGCAATAGCTAACTGATACACAGGCAGAAAGGAAATATTGCACCTCAGAGGATGTGACATGAGTTTGAAACTTAGAAGAAGTAGACATTTTTATTGATATAATTGACATATAACATTATTATTAGTTTCAGGCATAGAACATAATGGCTTGATTATTTGTATATATTGCAAAATGATCACTATAATAAGTCTAGTTAACATCCATCACCACACATTGTTCCATTTCTTTTTCTTGTAATGAGAACTTTTAAGGTCTACTCTCTTTGTAACTTTCAAATATACAATACAGTATTATTAACTATAATCACCATGCAATTAGATCATTCTAAGCTATAAAAAAAAAGCATAGGCAGAATTTCAAGGGCATATTCAAGTAATACCAAGGAATGGAATGCACAGTCCAAGGAGAAGTATTGAGGCAGGTTCTGGAAGCTACTGAATGTCTTACTAAGGAATCTGAATTTTATTTTACACTCTATGGTTCTGAAGAGGAGAGGAATTTGATCTGGCCTAGAATTTTGGAAAATAATGTTGGGAACAATTTGGGCCAAATGTAATGGAGCAAAAGGAATCAAATTAAGAATGATTGATTACCTACTATGTACTGAGCGCTTTACCGTAATTATCTAATATAATCTCTCAACAATCCTATGAAGCAAATATTGATATCCCTTTATATAAATGAATAAATGACATTAAATAACTTTCCCCAAGTCCAACAGCTGGCAAGAGGTAGAGCTGGGGTTGCATGATAAAAGGGTCCTGTTGCATTCTCTTTCTACCATGATCATTCTACTTCCCAAGTATTGGGTGCAGACAGACAAATTAGGATGCTATTGCTATATTCTAGGCAGTGGTAATGAATTCTGACAGTGGCAATGAGAAAAGAAAAAAGGGAATATATTTTAGAGAAATTATACAGTTGTTTTTATTTATTTATATTGCCAAAGTAATATTGCCAGGATACAGCAACTGGCTAAATATGTCTGGTAATGGATCATGATAAGAAGATTCCACATCTTTACCTGAAATGTTGCAATACCTCTAAGATAGGGGACACAGGAAAACCAAATTTGGTGGTAAGAAACAAAAGACACTAAATGTAATTATCATCTTGGGAAGCTTTCTGACTAGTATTAATAATATAATAATAACTCCCACTGAGTGTTCTTCTAAGGCACGGCTCTTAGTGTTTTGCCTAAATTAGTTCACTCATCCGCAACAATGACCCTATGAGGAAGGTGGTGTTATTAACCCATATTATTGATAAGAAAAACATGGAACTGAGAAGTTAAGGAGCTTGCTCAAGGAGCAATGATGCGTGGATATGAACACAGGCAATCTGGCTTCAGGGCCATGCTCTTGACAACAACTACACTCTTGAGTGAGTCAATAAAGGTTCTTCCAGCATGTCAGGCCCCAGCCCGAAACTGTACTTATCAAGATACTCAAGGTTATGCTGCAGTGAAAAGTCCCCAAACCACAGAGACGTAACAAAACAAAAGATTACTTCTTGCACTCTCAAAATTCACTACAGATCCAAGCCACCCATTAGGTAGAGCTCTCCGTGTACTGATAAATATTCCCTGTTGCCTCAATCTTCTGTCACCTCCACTGCCGCACGTGCTACCAAGATAGCAGCCGTAAGAAAGGAGAGGAATGGCGTTTCTTGAACTGGCAGCTAAATGTGTTTTTCCTAAATGAGATATCTCTCATTCCTGCCCACAACCCATCAGTCAGAACTAGTCCTGTAGCCAAGCCCAAGTAGGACGGGGAAGTGCAACCTGAGATAGAAGGAGTGAAGCCCTAAATATTGCTGAACAGCAATGACATCTACTTTCTCAACTCTATGGCTTCTTATAACATGCCAGGAATTAGACATTAGGGTCTTAAACCTCAAAGTAAAGGTGAAAGCAGTAATTTGAAAGGCATTTGAATAAGCATATGCATACTTATGTAGCCTAATTTGTACCTCCCTTCTCTGAATCCAGGTGTTCATGCTCATCCCTCTCACCACTCCTATCCAAGGAGATTGAAAAGATCAAATGACATAATCCACATGCCTTGCAAACTTTAAAGCACATCATGAACAGTGCTATTCTCTCTGATGTTGGGATCTTTACTGACTCTCACTCACCCATTAGCCAGTCATTCAATAGTCACAAAGCAGGTAGACTAAAGGCATTCTACTGGGCCCCGTGAAGACACAAAGTTGTATAATACCTATCCCTGTCCTCAAGGAGTTACAATTTAATTAAGAAACCAAGGGGTATCCAGGAAATGTTAATAAACATAAGCAAGGCAGCAGCAAACATATGACAATGAGCATTTGTGGTAGGAAATACTATCCCAGACATCAGTGAAGAAAAAAGTGTGACATGCTTTGAAACAGTTTTATGAGAGTATCTTAACGGTTAAAGAAATGGTGAACTCAAATGTATGAAGTAGCCAGGTGTGAGGATGGTGGGACTTGCAGAGAGCTATCAAAAAAGGCTTTCAAATCCTGGGGTGGGGGAAATACAAACACTGTGTGAAACAAACAAAACATAATTTCATGGCAGTATCTAACTGTGTAACTGTGACCTCTGGTTTACAGTTCCTCTCCAGGGATAGTTTTGTGTTAATTAATAGCAAAGCCTTACATAAAAAAGGTAAATTTCAGACAGTGACAGCTCATGTGGTTCACAGACAGTTCATTAAGAGGAAAGGTAGATTGGAGAGGGGTGGTCTTCAGAATCTCTCTGCTGCCCTTGAGAAATTCTGCCACAAGAGAGTTTGCCTGGTCTAGTAAAACTAGTCACGATGTTAATACATAGAGAACTGAAATACATCTTGCCTAAATTATCACAAATTCCAGCTTAGTAAGGTCAAATTAATGAGGTTTCCCTGTACTTTGAAATCATATTTGATGACATGATAAATGTTTGAACGACAAACTTATCAACTGTCTAATAATGTCAACATTTCAAGGAAGAACAAGGGGAGAAAAATTAGCTAACATGATTGCAGAAGGAACAATAGGTTGACTTAATTAAGACCTTACAAAGACACATGTTATCACACTATAGATTTTCTAAGTTTTTTTCAAGGTGTGCATTTACTCTTGATACCAAGGCTCTCAGAATTTGGTTAAGCAGAACATCCACTTTTATGTCTTATCTTGCCCTCTGACCCCTAAAAATGAGTGACCATCCCATTTAATTTGAAAGGAACTTCAATTTAAAACTATTAATAAAGGTTCAAAAATATTTTCTTCTGTATTGTATTAGTACTTTAACTACTTTATATTTAAAGACCTCTTTAGCTTTGACCTTAGAACACTAGCTGTTTATGTCACTTGTCTCAATCTTTTTATAGGTATATGTGGATATATTTAAATTTTATGCAGTCAGAATATAGTGATTATGGTACTTGTGCTCTTTTTTCATTTAAATCTACTTTTTATATAATTTTCTAGGTATCTACATAGATTACATATTTATTAAGATAAAGGTTGTAATTTGGTAATTCATCCCTTAAATTTTGTTTGCAATTTTTCAATATGATGACTACTTTGCTATGACTAAAAAATCCAGACTAAAAAATTCAATTTTTTTCTTACAAATATTTACTTCAGATGCATCCCCCAAGTGTGATCATTGATCATTGAGAAATGCAATATTTATTGCTTTCATTTCCATTTTTTTCTAGGAAAATTTTACAGGTTTGCAAAATCTTACTTATACTTCTTTATTTATTGCCCTACAAACTTGGTTTTTATTATTTTGTTCATTTTTGTTTATATTATATGTATTATATGTGCTGTAGTTATCATGAAGCGTATTGATTTATTGTTCATTATTTCATGTGTGCAAATGGTTGCTCCTCTTTGGCCAATCATTCTGTGGAGAAGAAAAATTAACTTTATGTATCTATAATTGTAATATATAGTTATTTATATATTAATTATAATATGATTAATCATACTAATACATAATAGATTGATATTAATTATGGTATTACTATGCATATTAATTCTAAGTTAATATACTGATTATAATATGTAGCTATTATGTATCTATAATTATTCTCTCTACATTTGTATATTCAAATTACACCCATCACATTTATTTTGCACATTGCACCTACTATAAAGTCTTAATTTTAAAGATTTCCTATTAAAAATATATTTAAATACTTATCACAGAAGCACTTAAAGAAATTACTCTCATACTCTACCCTCCCAGGAACTTGATCCACATTGGCCTAAGTTAGTCCCAATTCAGTGCTAAAAGTCTGACCAGCTCCAACTTTCCTTGCAATGTGGCTTTAGCATTCTGACTTTGCGAATTACCCAGGCAGACCAGTATTATAGATATTGAGTAAGGTTGGACCTTATACACAGCCAGGGGTTGTGCTTTTATAAAATTGATAAATATACTATGGAAAAGGCATGCCTATGGTAGCTCTCCATTATATAAGTGGAGACCATATAATTTGTGGTATCACACAACTACCTAAATCCATACTATTATAGCAAGGATACATTAGTGGCCAATACTTCAGTAGCCATTCCAGAAGCATCAAGGTCTCACCAGAAATGGAGATATATAAAAATTCACAATGACTGAGCACTTTGAGGAAAGGGCCACAGTTCCTTTTTGCAACAATGTTAACTACCTCTCTTTCCTTTGACAGCAGTAGCCATCTACCACTTCAAAGTTAAAGGAACAAAAGCCTTATCTTGAGAAATTCCCTGTACTTTCTAAAGCTTCATCCTTATTATGGAAGAAAAAAAAATACTGCCTTAGGAAGTTCACTTAAGTAAGACTATTCCCTTTGCAAGAATTTATCTCCTATTAATCTCATCTATTCCCACGGTTTCCAACACCAATTGTACAACAGTGATTTCCAAATCTATATCCTAGGCCCAGCCTTTCATCTTGACTTGAGATCTACATTTTCAAATGCACTGGAATTGCCACCTAGATGGGAACTATGTCTTTCAGGCACTCAACAGTCCTACCCTTATCCTCATTCTTTCTTCTCTTGTTCAATCTACTTCCCCTACTATTTTCTCTCTATTGTGGATAATATCAACATTTACCCAGTGGTCCAAGCCACAGTTGTGAGGATGGATCTGACTTGTCCCACTCTCGGACTTCTCAGACTGATTCAGTTTTCCTTATAAATACCTCCTGAATCATATCATCCTTTGCTTCCGAACCCTCACTATTTCATTCTAAGCTCTCCATAGATTTTCCCTAAATGATTGCAGTAGACTCTTAATTGTTCTTCCACTTTCCAGACTCAACTGTCTCCTATCCATCCTGCACACAGCATCAGAGACATCTTTAAGGAACATACATTGATCAAGGCACCTCCACTTTTAAATCTTTTATCTCTCATCACATACAGGATAAAATCTAAACTGCTTAGTCTGACACCAACTTTTGTGGGATGTTTGTTATTGGCAAAATCCTACCAAAGGATAGATAAAGACTTAAATTTTTGATTGTAGAGTAATGATGAATACACTATGTCAATCACATCCTCATGTGCTCACAGCCCTATAGTTAATAATACAGATCTTATATGGCTAAGTGGAAATAGGTTGCATTCCACATTTCTTTGTGCTTTCATTTTAGGAATAGAGTTATATTCTTTAATATAATTTCTCTATTTTTTGGAGTGGAAGCTTATAAAATGTTATACAAATTATAATGATCGTTATTAACTCAATAGCAGATGCACTTATCAACACACTGAACTTTAATTTTGTGGCTATTTGATATATCATAGATGGCAATAAATGCATTGACTCTGATAAGGAAAAATTCTGAAATGTCCTAAATTAAGTGACATAAGGGCAGGAGAATGAGGAAGAGAGACATGGGAAGGTTATCAGCTATGGGCCATTGCTAACCCAAAACTCCATGTTCTGGTATGAAATCATTTCAGCCATCATCAACAATCAATCCATGTGCCTTCTCTATGGACTAAACACCTGTCTCTGAACTTTCCCCACTTCACATTAGCCCACCTTCATTATCTGTAGCCAGTGTGAATTTAAAGGACTTTCTTTCCTTGAAACCCTCATAAATGTGCCCAATTTCTTTGAGTCTGACAGACAAGTTGTTTCTGGTTAACTGGCCTTGCTGCTAATGATGCAGAACCTGCCTGTCCCAGGACTCAATTGTATTCTGGCTAGCATCAGTAATGGCTCAATAAACCCTTTATTTCAGATCTCTTGGTCTCTAGAGTTTTTGATGTGTCACCTCCATCTCATGGTGCATATGGCTTATATGCAAATCACACAATACCAAAATTCCACTAATTGGAATGACAAAGCAAATCAATGGGTCTTTAAATCACAGTGAAACCTCAGAAAGAATAGGAAAAATTTTTTTTTAAATTGGGTGTGTTCTGTCAACTTTAGTACTTCAAAATAAATTGCTAGTTACACATGTAAAAAATTTCTTTTAAAATATTATTAATTTCCGAACAGCAAAACTCCCTTTACCTTCATCAAATTTTATTCTAAGATCTCTTCCAAGACTTAACTTCTTCTCCACTTGGACAATTTCCTATTGTAGTATTTCTTTTCTTAAATAGAACATATGCAAAGAACCAGCCCATTCAAGGGCCAAGAAATGACAAAATTTTTCCTGTGCTTAAAATAAAAATGCACATTTTAGATATTCTGGGTCACCCCTCATATGACTTGCCTGGGAACATGTGCCTCTAAAATACACGTTAAATACACATATTTTGTAGGGTTTTCTTTATTCCTGTCACTTGGTCTTTCTTTCCTTGTGCTCACTCTAAGGATCTGAAAGAGATGAAAATTCAGGAGATGACTGACCTGGGAGTGTGTTTTCCCTGCTCACACCCCCTCCAGATTCTCCTGTCCCTACTATATTTGAGGACTGTTTCCCTGTTTATGTTGAAGAAGGAACCCTCTTTGTTCTGCCACAGAGGTCCTAACCTCCCTCCTCCTTCATGGAGTCATGTGTCCTGAGAATTCTAAGAATTTGCAGCAAAAAATCTATGTACAATATTTTCCCTAAACTTCAGCTCTTATTTTACTCTCCAAATAGTGACATGAGGCTCAGTTTTTTAAATAAAGATGTAATTCAGAATTGCATCCAAGGCTGGAGTTATCTTTGAGGCAGAGGGTCTCATTTTCATTAAAAAGGGTGTAAATGTGCACTTCTCAGAGGATTGGGACTGTCCCTCGGTCCTGAACATTGCTCCCTGTCACTTTCAAAAATTATTGTCTCAGGTCTGAGGATATTATCTTCCCGGTAATTCTTACTCACTACACAGATCTGATATGAATAACAAATAAAGAATGTTATAAAGTCTTCCACAAGCATCGCACACTCTACATATGCTTAATAATTTTAGCGTCGATAATTCTGGAATGAAATTTATAACAAGAAATGAATCCCACATGTTTTAGCGCCATCTCAAAGTTTGAAAGGCAACTGTAACTTAGACATAACCAAGCCCAACAGAATTAATTCACACAATAAGTTTTATAGATTAACTCATAAAAACATTTTTTTTAATTTCTACATTTATGTGTTGATCTGATATTAATTTATAAAAGAATGAAGAAACAGTGACTAAAATAAAACAGCTGACAAAAAGGACAGCTTTGGGCTTGTAAGGTAAATTACAAGCTTTCAACAGGGTGTTCAAAAATGCCACAAATTTAGGATTGTTATACGTGTTCAATTATTAAGGTCATGTTTGAAAAACAAACAAAAAATCATTTTTAATAATAGAACAGTGCATGTAGTTTTTCCAAATGAGCTGCTAGAAACTCTAACTCTGACTCTGTTACAGTAAATGATCTGGGGGAAGCCATTTTGCCTACTTTTACTTTCAGGATGTTTTCAAAAGAAGAAAAGTGGGGCGCTGACAAAATTCTTGCTTCCACTCTCTTGTGCTATCTTCTGGGCCCCAATGCTATTCAGACTCAAAAAAAGAAGACAAAGAGATACTTTTTCATGTCAGCTTAAAGGTCATCCTCACTTCGTGAACTCACTTCACTTTCATTTATGCTTTTATGCTTCTACATCCTCTCATACACTTTTATTTCTATCTTCCGCCTTCAAAAAAGTCCTGGATATAAGAATATTATACAGTGGCCAGAGAAACATTCAAAAGAAAGGAGTCAACAGACCCACATTCATCATTTTATCAACTCACTAGAAACAATAGTACTTGCTTTGTTCCTTGCTCTGTTGAGAAAAGTATAAAAACAATTACCAGGTTATCAGTTCCAATTTTGAACTGGGAGTTTCAAATTCCTGCCCAGTGGTGAACGTGCCTCACTGGCCCATTAACTCTGTTGACATTCCTAACTGGAGACCTGAGTAGATTGGACTGACTGGGTTCAGAGCACTAGTCAGTTCCAGATGAAGTGATGAATTGCTGTTTGCCAAATGAATAGTTCTCTGATTCTGCATACTTCAGCCTAACCCTCCAGGGCATTCATCCTACCTAGAAAACATGTCTCTGGATTGTTTCTTCCCTATTCCCTAGAAAAGTGAAATGAATAACAATTTTTATAAAAACTCTCAGGTTAAAAACACACAAAACTCAATATTATCTGGCCTAAAATAGCCTTTCCTAATATCTTACATCTCCCTTTAGCAAAAGAAATAAAGATTTTCTTTACATTTAATCTAGAAAGCTGTAAGGCAGGCTAGATTTCTCTCTCTCTGACTTATTTCCTCTTGTCTTGCTTGTAACAGTCAGGTCACATTAGGCTTTGAAAAGACAAAGGAGACGCGGAATAGGGTAAGTCAGACAAATTCCTTCAAATAATAGATTCTTCTAAATAATATTTACTTAAAAATATCCCCAAAACACACACCTATCATTATGATTAAATAGAAGTAAAATCCTGATCTATAACTAAATGTTTCACAAAAATATTCATTGGTTCCTTTTTTTCTTCAAACAGAAGAAGAACCATCACTTGGTAGCATGGATTAAAAATGTTATGATTTGAAAAACTGGGACATTCGGCGGGTTGTTACCGTGCTCCAGCATGTGTACAGTACTCCTGTGCCATTAAATAAATGCTCAGTGAGAGGAAACCCAGCAGCCGTCCAGAAGCTGTTACTTACAAGTGGGTAGTACAAAAGTGGAGGCAACACAGGGGTCATTTTCATTTTAGTATCATTTTATAAGAGCAAAATGGAAGCTTCAATAGCTTTATGCTACCAAATATGTTTTAATGATCTCTTTGAATTAAGAAAAAGCTTGAAGAATATGCAAATGAGATGGGAAGGGTGAGACTAGATTTTAATCATAAGGAGTTTGAGAATAAGGTAGGTGGTGGTCATGGGAAGAAGGTCTGGACACAGAGTTCCCTTACCTAATGTTTATGTCCACTTCCTCACATCTTTTTAGGAAGGTAAGTGAACGTGCTGGTGTTCTAACAGCTGTTTCTTAGATGTATCCTTACATCCCTTCTTTCTGGTGATGCCCCCATGCAGTGAGGACAACTTCCTGTGCACAACTACCAAGTCAGCAGAATCTGGTTGATCCAGAAAGGTGAAACCACACAACTGTTCCCTCTCTCTAGCTCCTCATCTGCTCCTTGGTCCTGCCCAGGGACATCTCAGTCTTCTGATGGGCATGAGTAAGGAGGGGCAATGCCTTCACTGCCTTCCCACCTGGCATCTGTGATCCAGGATATGTGGCCAGTGTTATAGTAAGGTATCCACTTTGCCTTTGTTACATAAGAACAGAGAGAAATTCAGGTATATAAATCATGGACTAATGCGTGACTATTCCCACCAATAGAGCTGACCCTTCTTGCCATCTTCTGGTATGCAGGAATTGTGCAGAACTGAAATTGCAGTCTGTTCATTTCAACACAGATTTGAGGAGACCTTGTCACAGGGAATGTAACCCCTTCTTTGAAAAAGTACTGCTGTAACTAAAATCTTTCTGGAGAGTAAAGTTTTCCTAACATTAAAACTGGTCAAAGATATAAAACCACACAAGTTACATTTGTACAATGAAAAATGTGCTTGAGCGGTGACTGGAATGTAGTCTTGCAGGATAATAAGTTCCTCACTCTGGCTCGCTTATCAGTGAATGCCACATCCATGCACCATTGAAGCCGGGGACCACCTCCCACTTCAGAAGAAATGCCAAGATTTTAAGAATTTTGAGGCTTGCATATTTCTGAAGTACAAAGCAACTAGACCCCATTGTTCTGTTCAAAAAATGGTTGTTTTTAAATCCCTCAAATGACACCTGCCATGCAAAATGGTGTTATTCCTGTTGAAATCATTTTAATATTTGATTAAATAAATGCATCTCCTAGAATAATCCCCCTACTCTGTCCCACCTTTCAGTGCTATTTCCTGAAAGAGGAAACCCTGTTTTTGTATCCCTAAAGTCTGCCATGAAATTGACAGTATTCCCTAGAATGGAATTATTTCACATTTGAGAAATAGGATGAAGACAAATGAAAAGAACTAGATGATTTTCCATAGAGTGAATAGGCTAAGAGATGGCTTAGTAACAGTATTCAAGGATATAAATGTTTACCCTAAGAAAGATGACAAGCTTAACTTCATTCCTCTAGGGATAGGGTAAAAGAAAATGGACTTAAAACTGCACCGAGAAATGTGTTGTGTATGCATAAATATTTACATGCACACACAATGTAAATGCAAGTCTGTGTGTATTTGATTTTCTTTTCCCCATGCATCTTAAAGTTTAATAACTTAGTTTGGGATTATCATAGGAGTAACCTATGCAGAAGTTCAAAAGTGAACTTACTAAATTCTAGGACAACCATATTATGCAGTTATAAAAACACACACTTATTTCAGGTCCTGTAACAAATAACGTAGTGGCTGCCATAAACAGGAAGATAGAGAACCTTGGCTCTGGAATGAGAGTCCATATCATTTTTTAGAAGAACCTTTATTTCGACTTTATATGATATATATATACATTGCCTCTGTCATCCCTACAACCCAACTTATTTAATTTTAAAAAGCTGTACAAAGCCATTATGAAGTACCTCTACATCTTTGAGTATGAGAATATTCTAATGTAGAGGACAAGTCCAAAAGAAAATAAAGGTTTGCCAACACCTTAGAGTCCCAAGGAAATATTTGGTTTTGCTGTTTTCTAACCTCAATCTTGTTTGAGTAATCGTGTCATTTCCTAAAACTATTTAAGAAACAATACTTTTTCTTCTATCTTCTCATGTATAATTCTCCCTCATCCTCCTTTGAAAACGATTCCTTCCCTCCATATCCTTTAGATGTTGAGTCTTAAAGGATAACTAGGTGCCCTCCTACATGTATGAAGTTGGAGAGGACAGTAGGGAGAAGAGAACATTCAAAACAGTTGAAGAGCCAGGGTCTGAGTACAGGGATATGGAACATGTTTAGGGGAATGCAAGAACGTGGGTATGGCTGGGTTCCTGTTGCTTGCTCAATGGGGAAAGGTAGTAAAAGATCAGGACATGATGTTGAATAACAGATAAAAACAGGTATACAGACTAAGGAGGCCTCATCTGCCACTTTCAGAGGTTTTAAGCACCCCCTCTGAACAATGGGTAGCTAGTGATGGGTTTTTTGCAGAGCACTGGGGTCATCAAATTAGGATTTTAGAAAAACCACTTTTGCCATGGTGTGGAGGATTCCCTGGAGAATAAGCATGACCATAGGCAGAAAGGACCATTTGGAGACTGACTTAAAGCAGGAGTGGAGGGAATAGAAAGGGAGGTAGTCTGAAAGAAATTGAGAGGAAATTTATAGGACTTAGTAGTAATTGAATGAGAAGTGAAGTGGGAGGGTGGGATCAGGGATGACTCTGAGGGTTCAGAATCAATAGATGAGGTGTTTGATGGACCATGCATTGAGGTAAGATCTAGAACAAAAACAAAAATAGACAGAAAGAGGAGATAACATGTGGAAGAGAAAAATGATTGGACAGCAACTTCTGTACAGTTCAGAGTTTCCAGCCTGTTGTCATGCCCTGCAGATTTGGGACTAGCCAGCCAGCACAGTCACATAAGCCAATTTCATGAGATAGGTAGGTGATAGACAGATGTTACAGGATTTCTGTATCTCCTACTTCTTCTCTTTCTCTGGTAGAACTCTGACTAACACAGATTCTGGCATTTGAGAAGTGAGGCGCTGCTGTAACAAACACCTTAAAATGTAGCAGGGGCTTTCGATCTGGGTTTGAGTAGAGGCTGAAAGGATTTTTGAGGTCCTTGATAGAAAAAAATCCTTGATTGCTTTCTGGAGATGATTGGTGGAAATATGGACATTAAACATACTCTGGTGGAAATGAGGGTGTGCTATTGGAAACTGGAGGAAAGGTGATCCTTGTTAAAAAGTGGCAGAACTTGGCTGAACTGTGTTGTACTTTGGAAAAGCAGAACTTACAAGAGATGAACTTTTACAAGCAGAGGATATTTCCAAGAAAATTTTTGAAGGTGCCACCTGGTTTTTCCTTGCTGCTTATAGTAAGATACAAGAGGAAACAACTAAGGAAGTAACGGTTAAACAACAAGGAATCAGCACTTGATTTGAGAGGTTCTCAGTCTGCCCATATTGCAAAGGATGCTAAAAATAGGAAATTTTCTGTTGAGAAACCCTGCTCAAGACAGAAAGCTAAGCTAGACCTTTTGCTGAAGAAATTAGGTGTGTGACTCATTTTCCAATCACCCATCTCAGCAGAAGCCTGGAATAGAGATGAGGTTATCCAGGAAGAATCTGTGCAGAACCTTTTTGTCTGATGGTGTGGATCCCCTTAAGACATATGGGAGGCCCACAAGGCTTTGATGATATACCAGCACAAACACTGCCAGCGTGGACTGAACAGGGACAGAGACTGGACAACAAGGAAGAAGGCTGTCTGCTCCTAGAGTTTTACAGGCAGGAAATGGGCTCATAACTCAGTTGAAGTCATGTACTAGTCTTAAGAAAAAGGAAGAATGGTTCAGAAGGTAGGATTGCTGTGAGCCCAGAGGCAAAGGACCCTGGAGCCACTACAAAAGGCACAACAGAGATGCCACTGGGGATGCCGAGAGTGACAGAGCCTCAAGCATACAGACAGGAGCAGCAAACTACAAGGGATTATTCTCAAGCCTCCAAACCAACCTGCCAGATTTCACACTTGCTTGGTACTGGGTGAACCCTTTATTGCTTCCTATTTCTCCCTTTTGTAACGTAGATGCTTTTAAAAAGCCAAATTCAATCAAGTAAATTTGAAGATCTAATGGGTTTTATTAAGTGATTCATGAACCACACAGTATCCCATCTAGCAAGTAGAGAGATGCTCCAAGGAGTTGTACAAAATGGAAGTTTTTTACAGAAAGGAGGGTGAAGCAAAAATTTATTAGCAAAAGAAAATTGAGAGATTGTTTCAAGCAAGGTGACCTGCCCTTAGGAGAAACATGGGGTTTTAGGCAAATGACTTCACTAGGAAGTTCTAAACTGACTGGTTTAAAATTCCACTCCTGAGGACTTCCGGGAAGATGGCGGTGTGAGCAGGGCGGCAGAAATCTCCTCCCAACACTATATTTATCTACGAAAACACAGGAAATACATCTATTCCTAAAAGAGAGACGAGAATACACAGGAAAGCGCACAGCGTGCAGCTACACCCGAGAGGACTCGGCACCCCAAGAGGCGGGTAAGATACGGAGCCGCGACCCGGCGGGACCCGAGCCCTCCCCCACCCCAGCGCACCGGCGGGAGGAGAGGATTCAGAGCCGGGAGGGAGTGGAAGTACACCCCGCGAAGTAGCCAGCCCCGGGGATCTGCGCGGGGAGCGCTGACCCACATTGCGCAGTGCAGCGGAGATTGGAGAGACAGAGGGGCAGGATCTGAGCGGGGAACGCGCCAGGGTGCTTGCAGCCGGCTCCGGGAAGGAAAAAAAAGTGCGCGCTTTCCTCAGCGGTCTTAAAGAGACAGGAGCCCAGCGGAGGAGCCGGATCGCCCCAGCACACTCAGCCCAGCAGGCTGGGAGTCCTGGGGAGTTTCAGACGCCTTAGCTGGTGACTGAGGAAGCGGAGCCATACTTAACACTTCTCACTGAGATCAACAGCCTCCTATTCGTTCCCACCCTGCCAGAGCGATAAAGGGTCCTGCGGAGCGGCACAGTCACAGCTGTGGAATAGTGGGGCAATAGCGCCACCTAGAGCATTCACACAGAATCTACGTCTGGTGGGCATTTTGTTTTGTTTTTGTTTTTTCTTTTCTTTCTTTTTTCTTTTTTTCTTTCTTTCTTTTTTTTCTTATTTTTTCTTCTTTTTTCTTCTCTTTTTAAAGTCTTAAAGAGCCCAGCTGACATACGTGGCAACTAACAGTGACCAATTATATAGCCATGAAAAGACAGAGGAATATGGTTCAGACCAAAATCAACCAGACAACCCCAGAGAAGGAGTCTGAAGGGATGGAAATGCAAAAAAAAAAAAAAAAAGAATTCAGAATAAAAGTCATAACCATGCTGATGGACCTACAGAGAAATGTGCAAGAGCTGAGGGAGGAAGTGAGGGAACTGAGGAAAGACAATACAGAAATCAGACAAGCGATCAACGGGCTTAACAGCAAAATGGATGACATGCAAGAGACTGTTAATGGAATAGAAAACAGAGAACAGGAGTACAGAACAGCTGAGGCAGAGAGAGATAAAAGGATTTCTAGGAATGAAAGAATATTAAGAGAACTGTGTGACCAATCCAAACGGAACAATATTCGCATTATAGGAGTACCAGAGGAAGAAGAGAGAGAAAAGGGATAGAAAGTGTCTTTGAAGAAATAATTGCTGAAAACTTTCCCTCGCTGGGGAAGGAAGTAGTCTCACAGTCCACCGAAGCTCACAGATCTCCCAACACAAGGGACCCAAGAAAGACAACACCAAGACACATAATAATTAAGATGGCAAAGATCAAAGATAAAGACAGGGTATTAAAGGCAGCTAGAGAGAGAGAAAAGATCACCTACAAAGGAAAACCCATCAGACTATCATCAGACTTCTCAACAGAAACCTTACAGGCCAGAAGAGAATGGCATGATATATTTAACGTTATGAAACAGAAGGGCCTCGAACCAAGAATATTGTATCCAGCACGATTATCATTTAAATATGATGGAGGGATTAAACAATTTCCAAATAAACGAAAGTTGAGAGAGTTTGCCTCTCATAAACCACCAGTACAGGATATCTTAAATGGACTGCTCTAGATGGAAGCACACCTAAGGCTAAAAAGATGTCACCAGAGAAAAAAAAACCATAGCAAAGAAAGCAGACCTTCCAAATACTAACTAAAGGCAAAGAAAAAAACACCTATTATAGAAAGAATGGA
>JAVSCE010016819.1:0-207644 GCA_032199065.1 Smutsia gigantea
ACACCTGGAAAACGTCAACTTTGTCATTTTCAGCCAATGGTATGTGGTAATGATCTGAATAAGAAAAATGGCTTTGAAAGCATCAAAAATGCAATTTTCATCTTTGTGTAATTTTTAAATATTAGAACACATTTTACTCAAACATTTAAGAAAAATTAAATTAACCTTTTGGTGAAAATCAAGATAAAAGTATTGACAATTATCAGGCTGGAGACTCTGAAAATAGTCAAGTGAATGACATCTGTATGTAACTATAGCATCCTACCTTAAGGGCAATGCTCTCATAAAGGCAATGAAGTGACCATTAAAAAGGCAACAATATTATTTATTTTATTAAACATAAAAGGGTTGTTTGCATCCATTTCCTGGTGGTAATTCCTATTTTTAGGAGGGTGTCAGTGATACCTTAGGGCAGGAGATACCAGTGGGTCGACTCGAACTTTACAAGAGTCTCTAGGTGTAAGAAACATGTTTCTGTAGGACGGCAGGAGTATTGGTCAGGCAAATCTCTCAGCAGCATGAAAAAGAAAAGGGAGGTCTAGAGTATCTTGTTTCAGCTGATAGAACTTTCTCACTGAAAATGGAGGAATATCAGATAAAAGCATTTATCAGACCACACAGATATTACAGCCACACCTCTTTGGGAACATTATGCAACACAGACTTGCTAAATCCCCAAATGGAAGACAGAAAGTGCTATGAAAATATAGACTGGCTCCCTGAGAAGAACAAGTCAATCTTCATTATTCACCCTGATACACATGTTAGGCATTTTGATGTGTTTGTTAAATGATGCATAAGACAGTTTCACTAATGAAAGTTCATTGGTATCCCATGAGCTCCTGGCTCAAGAGAAAGCTAAAGTGAATTAGGCTAGATAGCAAATGAAAAGATACTAGTGGTCTGTAGCTCCAGGGGGAAGGGTCTTCCCAGCCAGGGGCGAATCCCCTTTGAATATCATGAAACCACAATAAGTCAAGGGAAAAGGACAGGTTGGGAGAAAGGCTTTTATTTCTTACTACAGTAGCTGGAGTTCACTAGCCAGGCGTGGCTCCATCCACCTCCTCTGGCCCAGCTCTGCCCTGCTCCCCCAGCGGCTGACCCTTTGTTCTGCCCCTGCTCCTTCTGGGAGGAACTCCATGGGCGGGTCTGTGTTGACTGGCAGACACCAAACCAGGTATGTACCAGGAACCAAGGGGAGGAGAGAATGGCCATTTCTCTCTTGCCCTGGATCCACTGGAGGCAGTGGGACGCTGCAGCAGTAAATGGCCTAACGCCAGGCAGGAGATTCTGGAAATTCTGCCATTTACCCAGCATGGCCCTAATGGAAAACCAAATATATGCTGATCCACTTTTCTATTTCCGCTACTGTCTGATTTTCATAAGAATGGATGACTGTGGAGCCTTGAGCATGATTGCAGAAGGCAGGTACCTACAGTCTGTTAAGTCTAAACTTTAGAACCAAGAGTGGTAAGTTGGCAACCCCGGAGATGCTTTCATGAATATGGACAGGTCTTTCCTGTGCAGATCTTTGCAGATAAAATAGAATTTAAGACACAGAAACTAAACATTATTTCAAAGATTAATGTTATTCTCAACATTTGTGTAAATCTGCTGTTTTCCCAACTCTGAAAAGACAGAGAACAATGTAGAACAGGTGTGGTATGTTCTATTGACTGCCATTGAATTGATGAGAATTAAAATACATGAGAATCCATAAATACCACAGAAAGACATGCCATGGAATAAAATAGGTGGTAGAATATGTATTAAATGACAACATATAGCAAAAAAAAATTTCACCATGTGGTATTCAGTTCTGTTCTCTGTTTACTTGTGGCCTTATTTGGTATTATCCTGTTTTACCTCAATCCATAAAGGATTCAAGGCTGCTTATAAAGAACACAGCAGACTCAGCCAGTCCAAGTTTTCAGTGACCAAAGATGGATCTGAGGTCCATGACATTTAGTAGATTGCCATTTCTCTCAAGCACAGAGTTGAATTCTGACTCCTAGAAGCTGAGGTTTGATCAAAAATAATTTATTTTGTGGATTAAGAGACCCAACACATTGCCAAACATTCACACCCCAATTTGATATGGTTGTTTCTCAGTTTGAGATGACATAGTAACTCCCTTTAAAAGACTAAGCAATTTTTTTTTGGTTCCTGTGTGAAAATAGCCATCAGTGAGACATGAGAATCCTTGATAAAAGCTGGAGAGGGAGTTAGCCCATGGTAGGAGAATGTACAGAGGAGACTTTTGCTTCTAGGTAGTAATACAATTTTAGGAGGAATCTCCAAACCTGAGCAAAATATTTCCTATATTCCCAAACATAGAGGTTGTGAATTTGGGAGTTCACCAGATCCTCAAAAATATCAAGAGTCTACTAAAACATACTAGGAAAATATAGAGAAAAGAAAAGAGACAAGAAAAATGTAAAAGATTTGTTGAAAATGTGTATTGAGATCCAGGTCTCCTACTACTAAGCACATGGCCTTGGAAAAGGCCTGCCCATTTCTTCTGTGTCACCAATTAGAAGCCAGATAAAACTGCTCCTCCCACAACTCTGCCCCTTAAAGGGGTAGCTTGCTCCTGTGGCTGATTTT
The DNA here is from genome assembly GCA_032199065.1 of Smutsia gigantea. Lineage (NCBI taxonomy): Eukaryota > Metazoa > Chordata > Mammalia > Pholidota > Manidae > Smutsia > Smutsia gigantea. The sequence continues at coordinate 2,608 of JAVSCE010016819.1, forward strand.
ATTAGTTGGTTTAAATGATTTATTTGGTATATGTGGGCCCAGTCAAGTGAAAGAGAAGCAGAGAATCCCTATGGCCATTTTTATAAGAAGGCCTCTGGGAAAACAAGAGGAGAAGAATCTGGGTCCTTTCCATGCCCAAACCAGAGTGGCTCTGTTTTTATCATTTCTGTAAATTGATGTTCTGAAGACTGTGTGTGGGAGGAAGGGGAAGTAGAAGGATTCTTTGATGAAGGAACACCTGTCCCCCATCATAGGATTCTCTGTGTTGCATTCAGGCAGGTCACTCCCAGGTCCCAGGCTTTCAAGGAATCAGCTGGTACAATAACGGGCTCCTCCTACCAGCTCGAGCACTGGACTAGTCGAATAGAATATAATAAGATACCAAAGAGCAAGTAACTCTCTGGCTTGCTCAGTGAATACCATAAGCTCCTGTAGGTTCCTGGAGCCAGTGAGAACCCAAAAAAGCACATTAAGACACTAATATAAGTGCTATTATATGGGTTCAAATGGGAGCTCTAGGGTTTGTCTGATGAGAGACACCAAACTTGTACACCCCTAAAAAAGATTTCCTCAACTCCAACCCCACCCTGCCCTGGGAAGGGTACTACTTAATATAACTTGAATTCCTCTTGCTGCAATTAAGGTCTGTTCTGCCTTGGTTTATTCTGGGCAGTGAAAGCTTTATTTCCTACTCTCCTTCATGCTATTGTAGCTAGTTTTTAAATGAACCCACTTCAAATTAAAGTATAAAATTATTTTAATATATCTTCATCTGACCTGCTGTTGATGCCACTGTTCTTCCGGCTCTATCTGAGGGTAATCTCCAACTTTGCCAGTATGTTTATTTCTGGGCTGTCGAATATAGGGCAGGCACTCAAATTTCGAAGTGCCCTAGGGTTACAAAACACAGTTGCCCTCTGTCTTGCCTCTGCCTCCCCCACACCCCCTTCCAAAGTCCTTCTAGATAACAGTCACTATGAGGTCTTTGGTAGAGGGTACTTTGCTGTGGCTCAGAGACTCTTCCTGACTTTACATCTCCTCAAGATAATGGTCTCACGTATATTTTTCATACATGCAACATCTAATTTAGTTTCTCTTTCTTTCTTCCTTCCAGTTCTTTACAGTTCTTTCAGAACATGCCTTCCCCTTTGCTTCTCCGCCTCTTCTACCATTTTGTCATATTGCTAGAGTGGCCCTGGCAGTGCACGTACCAGAGAAGAGAGAAACCATATGTTTTGAGGTAAAATTTAATAGAATAAAGAAAGAATGCCATTAATCTCCAGCCCTTGAAAATGCCCAGAAGCTCCCATTCAGACCCTCCTTAAAAGTTTCCATCCACTGTCTTTTATTAAACCCTGGTATTCCTCAAATGTCAAATCCCAAGATGAATTTTAAAGATACTTCTTACACGCTTTTAACTCTTTAATTATTAATAGCTCAAAAACATGTTTTTCTATAATTTCTATTATAAATGTGCTACATTTTAGGGTTATAGGCTTTTGTCACCCAGTCCGAGACTCGAACCACTCTTTGTAGCTTTTTTCGCTCATGGGAAAACGTCTTCCAAAGTTGAAAAAAAAAATTGACACCCAGCTCCACTTTTGGACTACTGCGTTTCTAAATAAGGACTTAGCTGGCCCTGAGCAAGAGGAAATGTTCTTCTAGCGTGTGAAATATAGTTAAGGGAAACATAGGTACAGCAAGGAAATTTCATTTCCGAGACCTTGGAAAATAATCTGACTTGTAATTTCGGCGTGTGATTAGGACTGGTAATCAGCAACCTGGATGCCAGAATTCCTGATTCTGCTCCTGAGGCCTACTTTATCTTTAGGGAAGTGTACTGTTTGCAGCTTATCATATTCCATGAACCCTGACTCTTATTTCCCTCTGTGTCTAATACAGGGCTTCATAGGAGGGCATTGAGTGGGGCTCCCTGAACCAAACTTCACCCCAGGTTAATGAATGGCTCTCCACCCTCAGATTGGGAGTAAAAATGAAATTAAATGAAAAGCATTGTGAAGTACTCAGGTTAAATGGAGTCCGAGAATGAGTACATTTTCAGTGAGGGGAAGAATGCAGATCTTGGGGGCATTTTCGGTTGTGTGCGCCGAGATGTGAATGCGTATGTGTGTCCACACATACATTCTTACATACTAGAAGGAAGGAAGTCGTGAAAGGGGAGAAAATAGGGCTATTGACTAAAACACCATAAAGCTGTTTTTAGAATGACTGCTTCTGCTATATTGGGGAATGTTTCCTTTGAGAAGGGGTATATTATGCATCCTCTTTCCATTAAGTCTATTTTAGGAGGAAATTACAGAGGATAATATAGTACCACCATCCAGGGATCTCTTCTCAACACAGCCGCAATTCTCATTACACACCTGCTTAGAGCAAAAGAAATTAAACCTTCTGTTCCCAGGGACACCAAACTAAGACAATCAGAATCTCCCCTAAGTCACTGTATCTGGGAAGCCAGTGAGTTTTGCAAAGTGTTAACTCCGCCCCTCAAAGCAGTAAGTCAGAGCAAGGGGGGCGGTGCGTGCGGTGTGAGCATTCGATCAGTTTCGACAGTGGCAAAGTCTCCGAATTGTTTTCAAAACAGTGTGGGGCTGCCGACCCCCCTGTGAAGATTTATCTGCATTTGGCAACTACTCTGGTTACTGTGGAACAAGAAGTTTACTTCTCAATAGTTTTACAAATTGCCTGTTTAATTTCGTCTCTATAGAATTAATTCGGAGGAGGCGGGAGGAGGGGCGAAGCGGAGGCTTTCAAGGCTGGTTTACAAATCTGATTTTTTCAAGTAAGCAATTTTACCCCTAAGCACAACGCTGTGGTGACGAAGTCGTTTTCCACCTGAAATGCATCCTGCGTCCTGCAGCTGTTTGCATCCCGCATGTACGTTGATTTAAACATCGAAATAAAACAACTTCAGTGTTTACCAATTAAAAAAAAGACTTGTTTAATCATTAAAACACCACCGTTTTCTTTTGCCCTTTAAACCTGCATTCAATCAGCTTGGACGCTGGTTTACAGTCTCATTAACTGCTAAGATCACAAAGGAAAAGGTTAGCGAGATCACCACCGGCAGCGGGAAGCTCTGAAACACCCCCATTGTCACATGGAGCATTCAGCGAGACGTCCTTCTGCTCCTTCGCTGTCTCCCAACACACACTCGGCTCTAAGTTGGTATGCAGCGAGAAAAATGCAACCTTTAATTCCAGAGGCAGCCCTGTGTCCGTTCAAGAAAAGGGAGAAAAAAGCGTTCTTGCATTTATTCTTCGTACAGCCACGTTGATCATTCATTGTTAACTGAAATAAGCAGGGGTCTTCTTGATGCTGACTTGCAGCGTGGGAAGGGTATGTCATCTCAGGCTCCTAGGCAAAAGGCCTGGGTGTTACTACTTTTTTATAAAGGGAGGGGGGCTGCGGTGTTTTATGGCCTTCTCTCAACACATTCGAGTTTTATCACTCATTTTAAAAGTACAACTTAACACCATTTTCAAACCAGCCTGAATTCCAGCCCTGGGTTGTTTTCACAAAATGGCCCCTTTCTCCTCAGCGCAGACGGTCGCAGGTGCCTATTAATTGCCATACTTGTAGGAACTGGAGTTATTTCCTTCAAGGTAGGAAAACCAAGCGTGTGTTCTCTGAAATTTAATGCTATGAGCTGCAGTCCACGGTCCCGCTGGGCACAGGAAGGGGGCAGAACTTTCTGCAAAGATGAACTGCTGCTTTACCAGACTGTTGGCCTTTTGATTTCTTATTCTGCCTCTTATTCGCTTTTGCTGCCCAGTGTATAAAGAACACTGCAAAAGACAACACTTCACTTTTAAGTGGCCAAGTTGTAGACAAAACTGGTAATTATTTCAGTTTTAAAGAAGTCAAGAACAAACAGTTCTTCGTATTTTATAGAACTGCAAAATTTGACAGTGATTCCCATTTCCAATGGAGATATGGAAATCTCAAGAGTTCAAAAGACTTGCCCAAGATACCATAGCTAGTTAAAAGCAAAAAATGGGCGAGAAGCCAGAATCTTGACATCTAGTTCATTATGCTCTCAGGCGATCCAGATGCCCTTATTAAGTGAACATGAATGTTCCTGATTCGCCCTCATGGAAGGTAAAGGTGATGTTGTGGGTCTCTCTAAGATAGCTTCAAAATCACCAGACTGTCACCTTCAAACTAAGCCATCCAATTCCTTTTCATTGACTTTGAGATAATCCATTTTCTAATCTTTTCACCTTTTTAATGTGGTCTGTGCACAACAGATGTTTGGAATCTGAACCAAAGCATTCAGGGAATCGGCCCAGTTTTCGTATAGGTATTTGGGTATTGTATAGACAAGTCCTACATTTCTCCATCCTCAGAACTGCTTCTTAGATAATGACTGAGTGCCCCTTGGGCAGCTTGTGGAACCATTCTCTCAACAGCAAAACTACCTCATATTTTCCATTCTTATATCTCAGTGCTGCATCTTTTAACACACTTGATTTTTTTTAAGCAGTGTTTTGTTTTGCTAGCTATAGTGCATCATGCCCACAAAATCTAAATAATTTTCATCACTGAAGATGAAAGGGAGCTATTGCTAATTTTAAAGACCTGTATTAATTCACCCTTGTGTTAATATTTGGAAAACACTTGATCTCTCCTGAAGACCTGCTTATGTAAGCAGCTAATTTACACTGAGAACAGAATAACCGACATCAAGTACTTCAAAGAATACCCATTTCTACTCAATTTTAAACTAAGTTCAACTGAAAATAACTGTAGAGTCAGTTAACACGGTGGGGAAAAACAATTGATTGAACTAGTTGTTTGCCTTTACCCAAGTCAAATCACTGATCGAGTAAATGAATTTTACGAATGTGTCAAGATACAGGTGGCTTCAGCTACCATACACATCATGTACGGGACGTTTGCCAGAGAATAGCAGGTTTTTCTTATATAGCAGTAAGAACTCTGGAGGAAAGCAAACCATGAAAGATGGAAAAGGATGAGAGGGAAGAGAAGAGAAGTGATACACTCAAAAAAAAAGCTGAATTAACAGTGGCTATTTTCAGAGTAAAATATACTGTAAACCCCAATATAGTTGAATGTTTATAAGAGGAGACACTTTCAGCAACTCCTTTGTTTCCTAATGTATACACTATACCTGGGCAAATGCTTCTTTCCTGTGAGCCGGACAGTAGGAAGTCATCTATCTTCAGCCTTGTTTGGTTTGTAAATAACACTGTAGAAAAGGTCTGTTGAATTTTGGAAAGGCAGTCCATGTGCTCTCTCTCCCTCTTGGAGGCCGGGTAAAGGGCATGGCATGACCACCACCTTACTCCTTCAGGGATTGTTTACAAAAGATTGAAAAATGTGTCCAGGGCCCCCACCTACCCTTCTGTGGGCTGGCAAGTAAGCCTGGCTTTAATAACAATAGCAGAAAGAGTCTGGGTGAGCCTGGCATCTTTCAACACATGCTTTTTGCTTTGTCCTATGCAATTTTTAATTTCCATGGAACATCAGTAGTTTGCTTTCCTTTTGTCTGCTGCTTTGCAGCTATTGGGATACTGGGCTTTGGGATAATGAAGTTGTCATTTCCTCCCCCAAAAAATACATTAAAAAGTGGAAATGCAAATTTCCTGTGGAAGCTCTAAGTAGCAGGTGGTATTTCCTTAATATATTGTTTTTGACCTTTGGGGAAATTGGTATTATGAGCTGACTTTGGAAAATTAAAATAGCATCAAGGTCCTACATCTTAAATAAAACAGTTATCTTAGTTAATTTGAACAAAATTAGACTGGAGTATGACACCAGGAAAGGACATAACATATTTTGCTTTTATGTGTTATTTTAAGGTTTGTCATTCACGGAGGACAAGAAAAGGGATATGGTACAGCTGCATTTCCTAATTCACTAAGAGATTTTTTTAAAAAGGAGAAATATGTACTTTTAAGTTTTACTTTAAGCCCTTACTGTTAGCTAATGCACTGATACATTTCGTCAGTCATAAAAGAGTTAAGCAAGGGACTGTTCAGATGGCAAATCTGAGTTGAACTGAAGGTAAAGACATCTGTATTTTTCATTCATTTGCTCAGCGGCACTAAATTTCAAGCTTGTTTTTTGTTCAGCATCAAAGAAAAAGTTGTTTTATGGTTATGGGATTTTTTTTTAACTCACATATTTCATGAAAGGGACTCAAGTCACTGGATCTTTATATTCTTTTCAGTCATTTTTCTGTCTACCAGCCCTTCTGCATGCCATCTTGTTGAATAAGGAAAACATAATTTTATTCTCTTTCTCTTCCTTTGAAGAAAAAATTTAAGAGGTTTAAATACCATTCACATTTTGGAATTTCCTTCTTTGTTCACTCCCAAAACCATCATCTCCTAACCATGTAAAATGATCCAATGTCAAAAAGCTTAAGAGATTCTCACTCCTATAAATATCCTTCGTATGATTACAACTCCTCTGTTTATCAAGGGCAACAAGAATAGCATACAATATACACAGCATTTTTAGCATACAAATTGCTGATTAGGCACCTATATTGTTCTTCCTCTAAAAATTCTGAGTGTGTGGACCTATTAGCTGCCAAAATCCATATTGCCGCAATGAATGGGAAGCTAAAATATTTACCAAATCCAAGAAATTGAGGGTGTTTGAGTAGTTTAAACCATTAAATGTTTAAACTATTAAATATGATCGCTTGAAATAGGTTTCATTTTTCATCTGTCTTGTGGCACATTTTGGCTTCAAGATCCAGAAATCTATGTTTTCATCCTGAGAAGTAGAAAGCCAGATACTGTCATAGGTCACTCAGGTGTCACATTCATTGTCATCGTATTGCTCCTTCCCAGAAGAAAGGGAAGTGAGAGCTGGGGTCAAAACCAGATATCGTAAAAGTTCAGCTACTCTGGTTCTCCCATAAATACTAATTTTCCAGGTAGTTGAATATTAACATCTTTAAATATTAACTCAAAATTTTGATAATGTATATGAAGATCTGGCTAATATATATGGTACATGTGTCTCTGGCTATATTTATAAATGTACTGAAAGTAATTTATATGTTTTTTGATGACATTAGGTCATTTAGCATAAGCATCACTAGACTTGCCCAGTGGCAAAAATCATATTCTTCCTTCTTCCTTCCTTTCTTGTGTTTTGAGTGCTTACCATGTAGGAGGAACTATGGCGCCCACTCTGGTCCTTGGCACATAGAAGAAACTCAATGAATGTATGTTGAAGAAATGAAGAAACGTAGGAAAAAACAAGTTCAATGGGTACTTATAAGGGTAGATTCAATTCAGACTTAGTTTTGGGTGTAAGACCAGGTACAGTGATAGCTGAAATTATAGATAGAGCTATATTCATAAATAGTGCGGAATATAGGAGTGAATGTGTGCACCGCCATGCTAGCCATGCCCTGTCCCTCCTTAAAAATACTTCAAACATGAGAATGCCTTTTTGTTCATTGACTACTTCCTCATAAAACTGGTAGAAACCTGTGCAGCTGTGGGACTGGGCGTAGTGACAAGGCTACTGTTTGAAAAATGCATGTTCAAGTCAAAACCTAAAACAACTGTCTCTTTAAGGGTTTCCCCACTTTCTAAAAAACAATTATCATAAGAATTTTAGTCCATGAACTTATCCTTGGCCCTGTGATTTTGGCATCCTTAGCACACCCCACACCAGCTTGCCGGTTTGTTCACCTGCTTTCCTTTGTCCCATGTGTACCATGTGTCCCTGGACTGTGACAGAGACACATTTCTCACCACTTTGAAAATTTGGGCTAGGATATTTTGGGGGGCGAATTGCATTCATGCAAATACTTTATCATTACGCCCCTATTCAGTGCAATACGGAGGGAAAGTGGCTTTTGGAGATAGACAAACGTAGGTTTGAATGTCTGCTTCCTCTGTGATTAGTTGTTTGGGTGACCATGGAGAACTTGGTCCACTCATCTGTCCTCATAAACTTGGTGATGTGCAGGAAAGACCTTGGCAGAGCTCCCTGGAAGCGTGTCATTTTTATTAGTGTCACCTTTATCAGAAGATCGTGTATACTTGACCAGACACGATACCAGGCTGGAAGTTTTTTTTTTTCCTTAGTATTATATGTAGCAAGCATAAACAGTGCTACAGAGTTCCCCCTTTTCTTTAGTCCTTCTAAACAGTCTCTATAGAGTCTGCAAAATAGATAGAATTTCTCATGAAATACATTTTGTGATAATATTTCGTATATTGAGTGATTTGTGCGTTGAGCCAGAGGTAATTAATGTTAATGGATAAAAAAAAATCACAAAAAATACACATAAAACTATACCTTACTTGCTCAAGTAGCTATCAGTGGTGAGTCTATTGTTTTGAAAAGCTCACTGAAAGAATAAATATAAAAGATGACGGGAACTATCCACCAAAATTATCTTTATCCTTTTTACCATTATATTGCACTCTGTAAGCGATAGCAAAGATATTCTCTAATCACTAATTTTTTACTTACCATCTCTAAGAAGAGTCAACCTGTCCTTAATCTGCTTATACCCAAGGGGACATGATTCACTGACGCTGGAATAGTGTGGAAAGCAATGCCAGCATAGGCTCACTTCATTAGCACCATAAAACTGTTCTGGGAGCAGAGTAGGCACAGAGATACATTCTCAGGAGCAGCCACAGAAATCTTTTGTAAACCCCAGTATCAACCCTATTTCACCATCTTTTCTGCCTCAGTTTGCAACAGCATTTTCTCTCTTTTGGAAGATATAGTCTCTGTCAATTGTTTGAATTCCTCAGAACATGTTTACATTTGTGTATTCACTGTACAGTAGTCCTCAGAGATAAGGGAATTCTTACCTCTGCTTAAAAAGAGCCCCCTAAATCAGTGCTCTAATTCACCTTTGAGTGGATGCATTCTGAGTTTGAGCAATCAAGAATTTATATACATTTTCAACAGTGGCACTTTCTACTGTTGGTAAAGTACAAGGTAGGTAAATCAGTGGCATTTTCTTGTGCTCGCTTTTTCCAACTGTGTAGCAACAACCATCTTCTTGAATAACATTAGCATCTTTTTGTGCTTTGATCTTTTTGCTTTTCATTACAAGAACACTGGAATTCATGATGTGGAATGGTTCCTTTTAAGCCCTAACCCACTTAGCATTTACATACCCATGAATTTACTACCTAATATGTTGTGGCTATAACTGGAGGATGCAAAATCTCCTTCAGGAGAGATGTGGCCTCTCTTTTCTGCCAAACCAGGGCTCATAGTGCTTTCAAATTCTCTGTAAAAACCCGTGTCCATCTCCTCATGAGGAGTGGAACTGAGGGGCTTTTGTTCTGATGTTTACCTTTGTTTGTGTGAATGGAAGTTCACCGTTGAGAGGGATCCTCAAATAGGTTGAGGAACTGGGAATGTCAGCATTCAGCTTGGAGGCCGGCATTCTTCATACCATAGTCCCTTGGTTTCCTTATCTCCCTGAAGCCCCTGAATGAGTTGTGAGCATCCACAGAGGCGTTAGGAAACTCCGGTTTAGCCACTTGTCTGGCAACAAAGCAGGTATTACCCTGCAGAACCTGGAAGGCTCTTAAGAGCAAGAGAAGGAGGGAGTGTCTCCCGGCACCCGTGGTCAGAGCGGAGAAAGCAGAAGAGCAAGCCACAGGTTCCAGCAGTGATGGAAAGATGGCTTCTGAACTGAACAGCAACCAAACTATTTCTTCTTCCCTTGGTTCAGCTACTCCTGCTGCCAACACCGGAAGTAGTGGCTTTAATGCCTCCCAGTAAAAGGGAAACTTAAGAGAGTGTGGGTGGCGTCCTGGGAGTGTGTGCATCCTGAAGACACTATTGTTGAGTTGTTGAGTCTTTTGGGGAGAACATCAGGAAGCCTAGGTTGTTTGAATATTCAAGCTCTTTCCCATTAGTTCTGCATTCTATTTGATGTCAAAATACAGGTTGGAAAAATAAGCTTAACTTTAAGACTGTAGTTATACAGGGATGCTTATCAATTATTAGAACCATTAGAAGTGTTGCCAACCAGTAAACTTATAGTCACATGGCATCTGTGAGCTGGCCGTTCAACAGTGTTTGAAAATAGTCTGTTAGTCATCTTAGCACAAAGTAGCTACTCGAAAATTTGTTGAATAAATGAAATCTCTTTGACAGAAATATCTGCATAATTGCAGTATGTTATACATGCTCGTTAGAGCCTGAGGGCATCTGTTTGAATTTTGGATTTTCCCCTGTCTGAAACACACATGTAACACACATGCAGGCATCATCATGTGAGTATTTACTGCCGGTATCTTAAAGGAAAGTGTATCTCTTGACTCCCAGCAGCCTAAGCATCCTAGAGTTAGTTTGCAAGCAGCACATAACTTTGAAGAAGGAGAATTAAGTTTGCTTTTATTGAAATTTTAATTTTGCAACTTGATAAAAGTGATTTTTAGAGAGAGGTAATGTTTGAAGAAAGTGAAGAGTTGTTTTTTTCTTAATCCTGCAGTTTAATTGGTAGTCATTCATTAAATTTAATAAATTATAGGCTCCTTTCAAAAGAAATCTCTGACAATAATACGCTTTAAAGCCGGGTTCTCTTTCCCAGCAGCCAGGGTGTTTTGAAGATAGGAGAACAAGGGAAGTACTTTAAGCTGTAAAGTCTTGCAGGGTTGCACTTAAGTGCTTTAGGCTCTGCATTCTTGGTACAGCGTCATATTACAGTAATATTATGAAAAAAGCTACAGGGAATTCTCATACATGGCTAACACATATAGAGCTTTAATGTTCACATGGCTGGATTCATTCAACAAATGGGATCTGTGGGTCAGATGCAGTTTGCAAGCCACTATTATTAAGATGTTTTACTTTTACCATTAAGTAATGGTTCCTTGTTAATGTTATGAATGCATGTGTTCTTTGCTTTCTCTGTAAATCTTTTGTTCCATTCTTTTTTTTTTTGGCCTTACAAGAATGTGGGGGGAGGACATCCCTATCCACAAATCAAGTGTTTTAAATAGCCAGCCTAGAGCTGAATGAAGGAAATCAGGCTAGATAGCATCTTTGTAAAATGGATGCCTATGAACTCTGCATCACACAATACAAAGGAAATCACCATTGTCCTGTGCAAGTTAGGTGAACAAAGCACATAAAAAATCGGTTTTGGTTGCCGTGCGTGTTCCCGCACAGCCGAAACTGGAAGCTTGAAAGGCCACAGAAATGGCACGGGAAACATTGGGAAATCAAAGTGTGGACTTTAAATTTATAAGGCAGAGAGTCTGGCAACCATTCACCAGACTGATCCCCAGCTCTTTGACTTTGAACAATAGAAACCGTAAACAGCGAGGAATGCTCCCACCGCCGCCCTACTCTTACTGTTATTGTCACTACTGTCACAACGGTGCCGCCAGCCCCCTTGTGCTGTTAGGGGAGGTTTGTTCAGCCTTACAGCCAGCAGCTGTGCCATGACACATTTTTAATCGACCCATCAACCTAATGAGATATCTACATTATACAAATTTGGAAACTGAGGTTTAAATTGCCTGTCTGGCTCCAAAACGCTGGACTTTCTCACTATTTCACGCTTCCTTTCTCTGTATGTGAAGGGAATGGAACTCTGCAGGTACCACCATCTCCCCTCCAAACCCTTGCGAAGTGAACTGAGTTGCCTGGAGGAGAGTGTCCTCAAAGCCAAAAGGCTGTCTCTGCTGGACTCTGAAGCCACTCCCATATTCTGGAAACAGCAACTACAGAACCTTACAAACATCCTTCCTCAGTCTTTTTAAAAAACAGCAACAAACAAAAAACTACTACCACCAACAGTCTCTCCCAAGATCAGAGATACCTACCCATATCTGGCAAGAAGCCCAGACATACCAACACGTGTATTATCTAGAGCCAAGAGTTGAATCCCACCACATCCAGAGAGACAAGCATCTCATTTCAATAGACAGCTCATTCCCAGAGTCGGGACACTCCCCTGCTGAAGTGCCAGAGAGTCGGAAGAGCAGCATAAAACAAAGCAAGTCGTTACTACAGGGCAGCCAGAGGCCCCACGCACACCCTCAGGCTCCACTCTTCCTCAGACGAACCCAGCAGAGCTCCAATGGACTCCCCTTAAAAGTCAGTAGAAATTTCGTTGGCTTCCAGAATGTCGGCAGAAGCTCATGTTAGCTATTTATTCCCCATCTCTGGAATTCCTTTTGGACATGACCAATGAGTTGCAGCTGGGTTTTAGGCAGCGTGGCACACTCTTTAACTAGCTGTCAGGAGCAGCTACACCCTTTGGTCCACAATGAAATGAACTCAAATCTGAATTTACCACGGGAAAATTCTAAACAGACCAGGAAAGCAAAACCACTGACACCATCTACATTCTATAGAGAGGCCTGTTCTTCTACCTTCTCTGAAATGCTTGACAAAGGCGAAAGCTCTGTGCACTAGCATGGAGCAAACAATGCAAAGAAAAATCTCGTGCATTGCTCTGAGTCGGGATGGCACTTCTCAGCAGCCCTCAAAGATGAGGAACAGTAAAATGCACAAGTCCAAACTGGTTGCTATCCTACATCCATTCCCCATCTTCCTTTGTTCACAGAACGTGACCCTTACCCAGGCCCAGGGATAAATCTGACCTGTCAGAGACAGTGATGGTGGTCTGCTCCCCTTGCAGGACAGGTCTAGCCTGTTGAGGAGAGAGCAGAGTGGCCTGCTCTGGACTACAGAAAGAGACCACCTCTCCTGCTAGACATTGGCATCTCCAGAAATGCCAGCAGGAACAGCCATGCCCTTCCTGTGACTCTGAGGGAGAGAGACTAAGAACAAATCTAAGACAGCAGAACAGAAAGGTAGAATCTGAAGGCCCAGAGATTTAGCCAACCAAGTTTACCTGCTGAATTAACCAGTTTAGAGGGTATATCACATTTATTTGTGTTATGTCCCACAAATAATATCCTTGTTAAGTCAGTGTGAGTTTGGGTTTCCTGTTGTACCCAAAGGTATACAAGAGGAATTCTCTTTGGTGGGATGCTTGAGATTCATCAGAATTATCTACATTTTTATAAATTGATTCCATTCCCATTATCCTTCCCCACATATACTGATATAGGGAGATAAAGGCATATTTAAAATGTCTTCTCATGTTTTAAAAATATGCCCATTCTCCTAGCCCCCATTTCTGCATCTCCAAAACAGTTGTTCTCTCAGTGCATCTACAGCCTTGCTGGAGGGAAGAAATGAGGTGTTTAAACATTGTTTTCCCATGACAACATTTCTCAGACTAGCACCACAGGACAGAGTCCTGCCTGAATCTGGGAGTGCAGTCAGGGATCTGCATTTTTAACCAGCACCTTTTTATGAGGTCTGTGGAAGGTGTCACTATCTCCTGAGGAAGAGAAGCTAGACAAGGCAGAAGACTTCTTGCAGGCGATGCCAGGGCTTAGAAATCAGTCAAAACCTTCTTTGACTATATATTCCATGCAAAAGACAGGGAGCATACTAGCAGCTAAGTCAGGTGGGTGGGCAGTTTCCCAGTTCGTGAAGGATCTCCCTGGGAATTTTCCATCAGTGGCATGGTCTGTTCAGAGTTGGCTAACACGGTTTCTCAGAGGTTGGAGCACAAAGAAGTCTGCGTCGATAGCTTTGACTAGTAATTGTACCTTAATGTAAATATATATAAATATTATACATGTATATGCAGGCTTTAAATGGAGTGTTTTAAATGACTCCCTTTGTAGGTCAATGTGTATTTATATATATCATGGGTAAAAAATAAGTGTCATGGGTGGTCACATTCCAAAGAAATGAACACATGCACAAAAGCAGCAGCCAGTGAATGCAGACCATACAGAACACAGGATAAAAGGCAAGAGACATACAGATTTCTTGAGTAAGACACCACAGGGAAGGATGAGTAGATGAAGAGCCTGTGTGAGAAAACACCTGAATGGTGTCTGTATGGGAAGGAGGCATCTTTATTCTTCCCTGCATTTTGGTCACAGGCAATAAGGTATAATACATGAGATTATAAACACCATAAATACAGGCTGTGGCCGTATGTTCCCATGGAATTTATGGCTAACACCTTCAGCACTATCACATATTAATCACACAGGTAATAAGCAAGAGGGGAACAAAACAAAAATAATTCATTAACAGTTATCACAGTCTTGGATGAATTTTTTTCCTTACACTTTTTGAAGAGAATAAAAGAAAGGAAAGGATAAAGGAAGGTGTATGTATACATATAAAAACATAATAGGAAGATGGGATTTCCACTTCATGGGAATAAGTGAGAAACAAGATGCTATTTATATTTCTAAAGCATCTTAAACTTTATGACAAGGAAAGTTTTTTCAGAGCAAAATTATTATGAAAATAATTTTCTAATACTGATTTGTCCTTTAAACGTATTAGAAACATTCTTTTAAACTAAGCTCTCTAGAATTGTTACATTAAAATGCAGTTTTTCTTCTTACATGGTAATTTTTCTTCTTAATGAAATTTTAGTCCTAGAAAGCTAGATTTCTGTTATTTTTTTAAACATGCTATTTTTATGGATGAGAGAAGACGGTTGCATACAACAGTGATTTTTCATAAGAAAATAAACACAAAATAAGCTGGCTAATTGCTGGAGTGGTGTGGTATAAGGAGCAAAAGGTGTGGATCTGTATAAACTGGGCAGAAGCTGTAGTTTCATTATGTCTGGCCCTGTAATCTTTTCCAAGTAAAATTACTGTCTTTAGGATTCCACTACTTCATGCGTAAATCTGAAGGGCAGTACCTCCTTCAGATGCCTGTTGTGAGGGAAATGAAATGGTACACATTAAGTTACTTTGTAAACTATATATTTCTGTATTCTTGTCATACGATCAATGTAAATATAAAAAGAAGAATCATATTATCTGACCTAGAGTTATGATGAAAGAATGTTCAATGAATGAATGTGACCACGAAGTAGAGCTCAGAGAGCCGTTTCCAGAATTGTCGAGACAAAGATACAGTTTTTAGATGAGGGTTTCCTGATCACAGAATCAGCCATTTTAGAGCTGTTGGGCTGAGTTCGGTGGTTCTAGGATTTGCCTGAAGCTCCACCTGAACTAGTTTTTGAAGACAAGCAGAATGAAATGTTTGGTTTTCAGGAGAAGCAATGGAGACATTTTAACTTACAGATTATGAAGAAAAGGATATTAATCCAGAGAAAACCTTGAGGGAGCCCTAGGGCAGGGTGCTGGATGCCCTCTGGAAGTGTAAGAATGTGGAAGAAAGAGAACTCACTTCTACAACTGTTTAAAAAGTTAAAGGCTCAGATTCAAGATGGCAGAGTGAGAGGTGACACGGAGAACTCCTCCCAAAACCACAAATAGTATAAAAATATAGTTAATTAATACAACTAACCCTAAAACAGCAAGAAGAAAGAAGGCTGAACCAGACTGCATACAGACCTCACGAACAGAGCAGATCTCATGAAACAGGGTAATGTACAAAAGCCTTAATCTGGCGGGACCCAAGCCCTTCCCCCACCCCAGCTCACCGACAGGAGGAAGAGAAATGGAGCGGGGAGGGGGTGGAAGCCTGGAACTGCTGAGTGCCTAGCCCTGAAGATCTGCTTTCTGAGTGGAAGCCTATGTTGTGTGGTGCTCTGCACATTGGGAGCTCGGACGGGCGGAGGGCCTAGGAGACTGACATTCCAGCCGTTTGTGGAGGATGGAATCCACACCCGGCCGCTCTGTGTCAGAGGAAGGGCGGCCGTCTGAGAAGCTTCCTAGCAGGGAGAGGGCTGCTGAAGGGGCGGGGTTTGCACAGACCTTGCTGTGCGGGAGAAGGGAGAGCTGGACAAGGTTGTCTGCACTCTGCCCAGCTGGTTGTGAACTTTGAGGAGTTTCAGGTGCTCCATCCCCCTGGATGCCTATTCAGCGCCATGGCCCCCCACTGTGACACACAGCCTGTGAGCCTTCCTCCTGGCCTGATAGCACCTGCTTGCAAACTGGCAGTCACTGTGCTGGCGTCAGGCCAGCAAGAGGGAGGCCCCGCCTACAGCAGCTAGAGATGCAAAGGACAGAGGTTTGCACGTGTGCTTGGCCCACTGGCTCTGACACTGGAGACAGGCACCACAGATGGGAATCAGGAAACAGATCTTTCTTCCCCCAGGCACCAGCTCTGCTCCCCTATGACCTCCAATGTCACTCTAGGGGTTGAGCAGCTCCAGAGACTGGAGTTTCTGTGCACTAGTGGGTACCACACAGAAATATGAAATGTCAAAAGAACATGGTTCAGAACAAAATCTCACAAACCCCAGAAAAAGGGCCAAATGAAACTGAACTCACAAATCTCCCTGAGAGTTCAAAATAAAAATTATAAACATGCTTATGGAGATACAGAAAAATATTCAAGAACTCAGGATCGAATTTAAGATGGAGATTCAATCATTAAGAAATTCCATATCTGAAATGAAACATACAATGGAGGGATTTAAAAGCAGATTAGATGTAGTAGAAGAGAGGGTAAATGGAATAGAAATTAGAGAAGAGGAATACAAAGAAGCTGAGGTACAGAGAAAAAAAAGAACCTCTAAGAATGAAAGAATATTGAGAGAACTGTATGACCAATCCAAACGGAACAATATTCACATTATAGGGTTACCAGAAGAAGAAGAAGAGAGAAAAAAGAATAAAAAGTGTCATTGAGGAGGTAATTGCTGAAAACTTCCTCAATTAGGGGAAGGAGATAGTCTCTCAAAAATGGAGATGCACAGATCTCCCAACACAAGGGACCCAAGGAAGACAAGATCAAGACATTTAATAATTAAAATGGCAAAGATCAAGGATAAAAACAGACTTTTAAAAGCAGCTAGGGAGAGAAAAAAGATCACATACAAAAGAAACGTGATCAGGCTATCATTAGACTTCTCAACAGAAACCTTACAGGCGAGAAGGGAGTGGCATGATATATTTAATGCAATGAAGCAAAAGGGCATTGAACCAAGAACACTCTACCCAGCAAGGTTATCATTTAAATTTGAAGGAGGGATTAAACAATTTTCAGATAAGCAAAAGCTGAGAGAATTTACCTCCCACAGCCCACCTCTAAGAGTGCATTTTGGAGGGACCCCTATAGATGGAAGTATTCCTAAGGCTAAACAGATGTCACCCAAGGGCTAGACAAAGACTACAGATTATGATTCATAACATACAAAGAAGGGAGGAGGAAGAAAAAGGACGAAAAAAAAGAATCTTTAGGTTGTGCTTGTAATAGCATATGAAGTGAGTTAAATTAGACTGTTAGATAGTAAGGGAAAACCCCTTGAACCTTTGGTAACCATGAATCTAAAGCCTGCAATGGTAATAAGTACATACCTATCAATAATCACCCTAAATGTAAATGGTCTGAATGCACCAATCAAAAGACATAGAGTCACTGAATGGATAAAAAAACAAGACCCATCTATATGCTGCCTACAAGAGACTCACTTCAAACCCAAAGACATACACAGACTGAAAGTAAAGGGATGGAAAAAAATATTTCATGCAGCTAATAAGGAGGAAAAAGCAGGAGTTGGAGTACTTGTATCAGACAAAATATACTTCAAAACAAAGAAAGTCACAAGAGACAAAGAAGGACATTACATACTGATAGAAGGGTCAGCCCAACAAGAAGATATAACTATTATAAATATCTATGCACCCAACACAGGATCATCTACATATGTGAAACAAATACTAACAGAATTAAAGGGGGAAATAGAATGCAATGCATTCATTTTAGGAGATCTCGGCACACCACTCACTCTAAAGGACAGATTAACCAGACAGAAAATAAATAAGGAGACATAGGCACTAAACAACATAGTAGAACAGATGGACCTAACAGACATCTACAGAACACTCCATCCAAAAGAAACAGGATACACATTCTTCTCAAGTGCACATGGAATATTTTCAAGAATAGATCATATACTAGGCCACAAGAAGAACCTCAGGAAATTCAAAAAGATTGAAATTGTACCAGCCAGCTTCTCAGATCACAAAGGTATGAAACTAGAAATAAATTAAACAAAGAAAATGAAAAAGCCAACAAACACTTGGAGGCTTAATAAAATGCTCCTAAATAATAAATAGATCAATGACCAAATAAAAACAGAGATCAAGCAATATATGGAGACAAATGACAACAATAATTCAACACCACAAAAACTCTGGGACGCAGCAAAGGCCATGCTAAGAGGGAAATATATTGCGATACAGGCCTACCTCAGGCAAGAAGAACAATCCCAAATGAACAGTCTAAACTCACAAAAAATGAAACTAGAAAAGGAAGAACAAATGAGGCCCAAAGTCAGTAGAAGGAGGGACATAATAAAGATTAAAGCAGAAATAAATAAAATTGAGAAGAATAAAACAATAGAAAGAATCAGTGAAAGCAGGAGCTGGTTCTTTGAGAAAATAAACATAATAGATAAACCCCAAGCCAGACTTATCAAGAAAAAAAGAGTCTACACACATAAAAAGAATCAGAAATGAGAAAGGAAAAATCACTATGGACACCACAGAAATACAAAGAATTATGAAAGAATACTATGAAAAATTATTTGCTAACAAACTGGATAACCTAGAAGAAATTGACAACTTTCTAGAAAAATAGAACCTTCCAAGGCTGACCCAGGAAGAAACAGATAATCTGAATAGACCGATTACCAGCAAAGAAATTGAATTGGTAATCAAAAAACTACCTAAGAACAAAACCCCTGGACCAGATGGCTTCACTGCTGAATTTTATCAAACATTTAGTGAAGACCTAATACCCATCCTCCTTAAAGTTTTCTAAAAAGTAGAAGAGGAGGGAATACTCCCAAACTCATTCTACAAGACCAATATCACTCTAATACCAAAACCAGGCAAAGACACCACAAAAAAAGAAAATTACAGACCAATATCCCTGATGAACATAGATGCAAAAATACTCAACAAAATATTAGCAAACCAAATCCAAAAATACATCAAAAAGATCATCCATCATGATCAAGTGGGAGTCATCCCAGGGATGCAAAGGTGGTGGTACAACATTCGAAAATCCATCAACATCATCCACTACATCAACAAAAAGAAGGACAAAAACCACATGATCATCTCCATAGATGCTGAAAAAGCATTTGACAAAATTCAACATCCTTCGTGATAAAAACTCTCAATAAAATGGGTATAGAGAGCAAGTACCTCAATATAATAAAGGCCATATATGACAAACCTACAGCCAACATTATACTTAACAGCGAGAAGCTGAAAGATTTTCCTTTAAGATCGGGAACAAGACAAGGATGCCCACTCTCCCCACTTTTATTCAACATAGTTCGGGAGGTCCCAGCCATGGCAATCAGACAACACAAAGAAATAAAAGGCATCTGATTGGTAAGGAAGATGTCAAACTTCCCTGTTTGCAGATGACATGATAGTATACATAAAAAACCCTAAAGAATCCACTCCAAAACTACTAGACCTAATATCTGAATTCAGCAAAGTTGCGGGATACAAAATTAATACACAGAAATCGGTTGCTTTCCTATACACTAACGGTAAACTAGCACAAAGAGAAATCAGGAAAACAATTCCATTCACAATTGCATCAAAAAGAATAAAATACCAGGAATAACCCTAACCAAGGAAGTGAAGGACCTATACCTGAAAACTACAAGACACTCTTAAGAGAAATTAAAGAGGACATTAATAAATGGAAATTCATCCCATGCTCTTGGCTAGGAAAAATTAATATTGTCAAAATGGCCATCCTGCCTAAAGAAGTCTACAGATTCAATGCAATCGCTATCAAAATACCAACAGCATTCTTCAATTAACTTGAGCAAATAGTTCTAAAAATCATATGGGACGACAAAGACCCCGAATAGCCAAAGCTATCCTGAGAAGGAAGAATAAAGCAGGGGGAATTACGTTCCCTGACTTCAAGCTCTACTACAACACTACAGTAATCAAGACAATTTGGTATTGGCACAAGAACAGACCCATAGACCAGTGGAACAGAATAGAGAGCCCAGATATAAACCCAAGCATATATGGTCAATTAATACATGATAAAGGAGCCATGGACATACAGTGGGGAAATGACAGCCTCTTCAACAGCTGGTGTTGGCAAAACTGGACAGCTACATGTAAGAGAATGCAAATGGATTACTGTCTAACCCCATACACAAAAGTAAACTCAAAATGGATCAAAGACCTGAATGTAAGTCATGAAACCATAAAACTCTTAGAAAAACATAGAGGCAAAAATCTCTTGGACATAAACATGAGCAACTTCTTCATGAACATATCACCCCCGGCAAGGGAAACAAAAGCAAAAATGAACAAGTGGGACTATATCAAACTCAAAAGCTTCTGTACCGCAAAGGACACCATCAGTAGAAAAAGACATCCTACAGTATGGGAGAATATATTCATAAATGACATATCTGATAACAGGTTGACATCCAAATTATATAAAGAGCTCACACACCTCAACAAACAAAAAGCTAATAAGCCAATTAAAAAAATGGGCAGAGGATCTGAACAGACACTTTTCCAAAGAAGAAATTCAGATGGCCAACAGGCACATGAAAAGATGCTCCACATTGCTAATCATCAGAGAAATGAAAATTAAAACCACAATGAGATATCACCTCACAAAAGTTAGGATGACCAACATCCAAAAGACAAACAACAACAAATGTTGGCAAGGATGTGGAGAAAGGGGAACCCTCCTACACTGCTGGTGGGAATGTAAACTAGTTCAACCATTGTGGAAAGCAGTATGGGGTTTCCTCAAAAAACTCAAAATAGAAATACCATTTGACCCAGGAATTCCACTCCTAAAAATTTACCCTAAGAATGCAGCAGCGCAGTTTGAAAAAGACAGATGCACCCCATGTTTATTGCAGCACTATTTACCATAGCCAAGAAATGGAAGCAACCTAAGTGTCCATCAGTAGATGAATGGATAAAGATGATGTGATACATATACACAATGGAATATTATTCAGCCCTAAGAAGAAAACAAATCCTACCATTTGCAGCAACATGGATGGAGCTAGAGGGTATTATGCTTAGTGAAATAAGCCAAGCAGAGAAAGACAAGTACCAAATGATTTCACTCATCTGTGGAGTATAAGAACAAAGGAAAAACGGAAGGAACAAAAACTGAAGCAGCAGACTCACAGAACCAAGATGGACTAATAGTTACCAAAGGGAAAGGGACTGGGGAGGATGGGTGTGAAGGGAGGGTTAAGGGGGATAAAGGGCATTACAATTAGCACACGTAATGCAGCAGCAGGGGACACAGGAAAGGCAGTATTTAAAGAGAAGACAAGTAATGATTCTATAGCATCTTACTACGCTGATGGACAGTGACTGTAGTGAGGTATGTGGGGGGGACTTAATAATAGGGGGTGTATTAACCATAATGTTCAAGTGATTGTACATTAACAACACCAAAATAAAAAAATAAAAAGTAATAAAAGTTAAAGGCTGTAAGCTAATGTTCGGGAACAGTTAACATTTCTCGGACTGAATATAAACTTCGTCCAAGGAAAACAACTCAACTCCTAAAGTCAGCTCTAAGCTAGTGCCAAGAAAATACTGCTAAATTAGGGTTCTAGGAGAGATATGACTCAGTTAGGTATCATAGAGCTCACAACCCATAAACTGTCCCTTTGTAGTCCTTGAGAACATAAGAGATTACAAATAAATTTACTGACTCTTTCCTTAAGGAAAGGAAATGCCTAAAATCATGATTCAGCTTTTTAAATTCAGTTTCCATGTATAGCTATTACAGCTTCTGGGAAATACTGGATAGTCGAATCATTTTGTGAAACAATTTTTAAATGGTTTAGTCTAAGAATAAAATGTTCTTAGAATCAAAGGAATTTTCCTTTTTTAAAAAAATTGAATGACTTTGACAGATAACATATGTAAGTTTGAGGTGTACAGTGCGTTACTTTGATATATTTACATATTGTAATATGATTGCCAATCCAGCAATAATTATTACATTACATAACTATAGTAGACTATTATTGTCTATATTCTTTGTGCTGTGCATTAGATGATCTCTATGAATTATTTAGTACTCATTACAAGTTTGTACCCTTAAAAATACCTTCTTGCTTATCCTCCCCTCCCCCCACCATCCCATCCTCTGGTAACTGCCATTGTGCTCTCAGTTTTTTACAGATTTAACTTTTTACATTCCACATGTAAGTGGTATCACACGATACTTGTCTCTCTTTGACCTATCTCACTTATCATAATATGCTCAGGGGCCATCTTTGCTGCAAATGGGAGGATATTTTCATTTCTCATGGCTGAATTATATGTACCACACCTTTTTTATCCATTCATCTGTTGATGAGCATTTGGGTTGTTTCTATATTGTGGCTTATTGTGAATAATACTGATAAATGTGAGAGTGCATATATCTCATCGAAATGCTGGTTTTATTTCTTTTGGGTATACACCCAGAAATGCAATATCTGGGTCATATGGTAGATTTATTTTTAATTTTTTGAGGAACCTCCATATTGTTTTCCATAGTGGTTGGACTGACCAATTTATAATCCTGCCTACAATGTATAAAGCTTCCCTTTTCACCACATCCTCACCAGCACCTGTTGTCTCATCTTGATGACAGTCATTCTAACAGGTGTAAGGTGATATCTCATTGTGGCTTTGATTTGCATTTCCATGATTAATGATATTGGGCATCTTTTCATGTGTCTGTTGGCCATTTTGATGTCCTCTTTGGAGAAATGTCTGTTTAGTTCTTCTTCCCATTGTTTAATTGAATTGTTTGTTTGTTTTGTGACTTAGTTGACTGAGTTGTTAATGTATTTTGGATATTAACCCCATATCTGATATACGATTCTCAACAATTTTCTCTCATTTTGTAGATTATGTTTTCACTTCATTAGTTGTTTCTTTTGCTATGCAGAAGATTTTGAGTTTGATGTCCCATTTATTGATTTTTTCTTTTGTTTGTGTTTTTGGTGTCATACCTAAAAAATATTGCCAAGACCAATATCAATGACTGTCCTCCCTACATTTTCTTCTAGGAATTTTATGGTATCAAATCTTAAAGTCTGATCGATTTTCAGTTGATTTTTGTGAGTGGTGTGAGATAGGGGTCCAGTTTCTTCAGTTTTCCCAGCACCATTTGTTAAAAAGATTATTCTTTCCTTGTATTGATTCTTTAGGACTTTTGTAAAGGATAATATCAGCAAATAACAATTTCACTTCTTTCTTTCTTTTATTTTTATTTTTATTTTCTTTTATTCCTTTGTCTTGCTTAATTATTCTAGCTAGGGCTTCCAGTACTATAATGAATAGGAGTGGTAAGAGTGGGACTCCTTGCCTTGCTCCTGATCTTAGGGGAAATACTCTCAATTTCTCTCCATTGAGTATGTTAGCTGTGGGTTTGTTGTATATGGCCTTTATTATGTTGAGGTATCTTCCTTCTATACCCAGTCTGTTAAGGGTTTTTATCATGAAAAGATATATTTTGTCAAATGCTTTTTTTGTCTATTAATATGATAGTGTGATTTTTCTTTCATTTTATTGATATGATGTATTACATTTGTTGATTTGCAAAGGATGAGCCAGCCTCGCATCCCAGGGATAATTCCCACTTGATCATGGTGTGTAATCCTTTTAATATGTTCTTGCATTTGATTTGCTAATATTTTGTTGAGAATTTTTGCATCTACATTCATCAGGGATCTTGGTCTATAGTTTTCTTTACTTCTGGTGTCATTATCTGGTTTTGGTATCAAAGTAATGCTGGCCTGGTAAAATGATTTTTTAAGTTTCCTCCTCAATATTTTAGAAGAGTTTGAGGAGGATTAGTGTTAATTCTTCTTTAAATGTTTGGTAGAATTCTCCAGTGAAGCCATCTGGTCCTGGAGTTACCTGTTTTGGGATTTTTTGATTACTGACTGAATCTCTATACTCATTATTGGTCTGTTCAGATTTTCTATTTCTTCCTGATTCAGACTTGGTAAACTGTCTGTTTCTAGAAATGTATCCATTTCTTCTAGGTTATGTAATTTGTTGGCACATAATTGTTCATAGCAACCTGTTATTATTTGACGTATTCCTGCAGTATCAGTTTTAATGTCTCCTTTTTCACTTCTAATTTTATTCAAGTCTTCCCTTTTTTCTTCTTAGTCTAGGTAAAAGTTTGTCAGGTTTTTTTTTTTTACCATTTTTAAGAACCAGCTCTTAGTTTCATTGGTCCTTTCTCAATTTTTTCTGATCTCTAATTCATTCATTTCCATTCTGATTCTTATTATTTCCTTCTGCTAACTTTGGGTTAAATTTTTCCTTCTTTTTCTAATTCCTTGAGGTGTATAGCTATGTTGTTTATCTGATATCTTTCTACTTTCCTAATGTAAGTATTAATTGCTATAAACTTTCTGCTCAGAACTGCTTTTGCTGCATCCTACAATATTTGATATGTTGTTTTCATTTTCATTTGTTTTGAGATAATTTTTTATTTCCTTATTTATTTCTTCTTTGACTCAATCATTGTTTCACAGTGTGTTGTTTAGTTCCCACATAGTTATAGATCTTCTTACTTTCCTTTTGTTATTGATTTCTAGTTTCATACCATTGTGGTCAGAGAAAATTGTTGATATGATTTCAGTCTTCTTAAATTTGCTAAGATTTTTTTTGTGGCCCATCACATGATCTGTCCAGGGGAATGTTCCATGTGCACTTGAGAAGATGTGTACTCTGCTGCTGTTGGTTGGAAAGCTCTGTATATGTCTATTAAATCCATTTGTTCTAAGCTGTGATTTGATTCCAACATTTCTCTGATTTTCTGTCTGGATGCTCTATCAATTTCTGATAATGGGGTATCAAAGTCCCCTACAATTATTGTATTGTTGTCTATTTCTCCCTTAAGATCTGTTATTGATTCCTTACTATATTTTAGTGCTCAGGATTGGGGAGCATACTTATGATTGCTATGTCTTCTTGATTTAGTGACCCTTTTATCATTATATAATGACCTTTGTTTCTTGTTACCCTTTTTGACTTGAAATCTATTTTGTCTGATAAAAGTATGGCTATGCTTGCCTTCTTTTTGTTTCCATTTGCTTGGAATATAATCTTTCATCTTTTCACTTTGATCCTATGTGCATCTTTAGAGCTGAAATCATAATGTAAGTATTAATTGCTATAAACTTTCCATTCAGAACTGCTTTTGCTACATCCCACAATATTTGATATGTTGTGGTCAGAGAAAATTGTTGATATGATTTCAGTCTTCTTAAAATTTGCTAAGATTTGTTTATGTCTATTAAATTCATTTGTTCTCCTATAGGCAGCATAGAGATGGGTCTTGTTTTTTATCCATTGATTTGTGAGTTCAATCCACTTATATTTAGGGTGATTATTGATATGTAAGGACTTACTACTGCCATTTTGTCTTTTGCCTTCTGGTTATTTTTTTCTCTCTAGTGTTTCTTTTTCCTTCTGTTTCTGTCTACCTTTCTAAGTTAGTGGTTTTCCATGGTGATTTGCTCAGCACCCCCAACTCCTTTTTATGTTTTGTGTCTATGTTCTAGACTTTTGTCTGTGGGTACTATGAGGTTTACTTAATACATCTCATAGATAAAATAGTCCTTTTGCTGCTGATAGCAATTTATCTTCATTTACCTATAAAGTTTTCATTCTTTCATTCCTCTCCTTTTATATTTTTTGTGTCACAGATCTCTTTTATGCTGGGATTTCATTACCAGATTGTAGTAGCTATAATAATTTTCAATGGGCTTTTTCCCTTTAATTTTTATGCTATTTAATAGTTGATTTAATATACTATTCTAAAAAAGAGTTACAGCATTCTAATTCTGATTATTCATCCATTCATATCAGAAGGATAATTTTGCCAGATACAGTATTCTTGGCTGCAATTTTTAATCTTCCAATATTTTGAATATCTCATTCCACTGTCTCCTAGCCACTCAGTCTTCTGCTGAGAAATCTGCTGATATCCTAATGGAAGATCACCTTTGTAGGTTATTATCTTGTTTTCCTTGGCCGCCTTTAAAATTCTTTATCATTGACCATTGATAGTTTTAATGTAATGTGTCTTACAGAAGGTCTTTTTGCATTGAGATAGAAAGGTGTTCTACTCGCTTCGTGGACTTGTATATCCAGTTCCTTCCCCAAGTTTGGGAAGTTCTCAGCTATTATTTCTTTAAATATGCTCTCTGTTCCCTTCTTCCTCTCTTCTCCTTCTGAGATACCCATCATTCTTATGTTGGCTTTCCTAAAAGGGTCAAATAGTTCTTGTAGGGTCTCTTCACTTTAAAAAATCTTGTTTCTCTCTCTTCCATCTGAATCATTTCTATATTTCTGTCCTTGAGGTTGCTAATTCTCTCTTCTATATTATCTGCTGCATTTCTAATGTATTCTAATGCATTCTTCATCTCATTTATTGTGTTCCTTATCTCCAGAATTTCTGTTTGGTGCCTTTTAAAATTTTTGATCTCTTTAATAATGTACTCTTTCTGTTCTTTAATTTTATTCCTGAGATCATTATATTGCCTTTCTGAATTTTCTTGAAGCTTACTGAATTTCTTCATAACAGCTGTTTTAAATTCTTTTTCAGGTAGATTGCACTGTTTCATCTCTTTGGGTTCAATTGCTGGTAAATTGTCATTTTCTATTTTTGATACCATATCACCATGATTTTTCAGGGTGTTCAATGAGAAGTGCCTCTGCCAGTGCATTTCAGGGAATGAACACCTTTCATACTTAGTCAAAGCTGTGTTTATTTTGATTCTAACAGTTCAAGAGGTTGGTATTTAGGAGCTTCCTTTCCTTTTCCAGAAGATGGTGCTACAGCACAAGCTTTTAGTTTCTCTTACCAAGCTGACTGGCCCGCTAAGGTTGGAATCGTGTGTGTACATGAAAGGGAAAAAAAAAGCAAAAGATGGCAGCAGGGGCTAGGAGGAGGATGTAGGTACTTAGCACCTGGGGCCTTGGGTGTGCCCGTGACCTGATAGGGGAGATCCTCAAGTTGGGGTTCTCGGAGGTCAGTGGGTGGTCCTCTTTCCCCCCAGGGCAGACAGCAGGACATATACTTTCCTTTCCTTCCCCCACTCACTGAGGTCTCTCTTAGAAAGAACACCTGGTCCCTTTGGCTGCAGTGCGTGTGGCTGAGCAGACCCCCACCCACTGCCAGGAAGGTCATGCGGGCTTGCTGCCAGACTGGCCACCACCTTCTCTACTGTCACTGCCTCTCCTGTCACTAGCCCCGCCACCACTTCCCTCGCTCTGCCACCTCCTCTGCAGTCCAATCTGCCCCCTTTCAGGTACCCTGGTAGGCTGTGCAGAGGCACTTTGCTGGTGGTGGTGTTTTGGATGTTCAATTAGTTATAAATCAAAGGGGAGAGAAAAAAGGAATGATTCAAGCCACCGTGGTGCTGACAACCCAAAGAAATTTTCTGTTAACTCTGAATCTCTTTCTTCAAAAATGACCCTGAAAAAATGGGGTTTATACATGGATGTTTTTCGATATATTGGAAGATATTTTGGAAATTTGCAGCAGTTTGAGAAAACTTTTTTTCCTATAGCTTACCTTATTGTAAAAATATAGTATATAATACATGTAACTGTTTGTGTTATTGGCAGGGCTTCCAATCAACAATAGGCTATTAGTAGTTAAGTTTTGGGGGAGTCAAATTATACAAGGATTTTTGACTGCATGAGGGGTTGGCCCCCTAACCCCTGCATTGTTCAAGGGTCACTGGTAATTAAAACTACTTTAAGAGCCACATTACTTCTGTCACAAGCAAATGGGCAAGTACACAAGAAAAGATAACACGTTATGTGAAAAATTGTGTGCATATAATTCAAATCCAAATCTAACTATCTGAATGATCTGTCAAATGTTAAGAAGACATTGTGTCTTAAATGGACTTTCAAGAATGTCACCAATGAATTTGGAATATTAATTATTGCTTATCTTCAATAATATAAAATTTGATTTTGATCATCTCATCATGTCTACTTTCATCTGTTACTGAACATTAGTCTTCTATCTGGCTAAAGTTGACCTTAGCTAAACTTTGAACTTGGTCTACAGCATTTATGCACATATGTTTGATTTGTTGAAACCCAGGAGCATGGTGTCTCAAATATTTATTCCCTTTATTTTGGTTACCATGTGTGCATATGCAAAATGAACTAGCTTGTGAGTGGTTGCATACAAAGAAAAAGAAATATGTAAAGAGAATAAATAAAAATTTGAGTCTTTAAAAATATGTTGTGTTTCTGTTTAAAATCTTGTAAGATAAGGAAATAGGGCTGAAAGAGATTCTTTTTCTATGAAGTAACATTAAGCTCACAGTTTTCACTCATGTGAAATTGTTACCTAAGGGTGAATTTTCCCCCCATATCTCAGAAAATCATAAAGATTGAGATAAACAGTCAACTGATGAAACCATGTATTCCTTTACCCTGCCTGTGTGTGACTGTTAACTTCAGCATGCTTTATATCCCCCAAATGCAGCCATCTTGCTTAAAATAAAAATGCCTATTAAATGCTGTAACTCAGGAGCACACCAAAGTATCATTTTAAAACTAATCATGGTCTTGACAACACAACCCCCATAGCTGTACCTGTGTTTTGGTTTTTTAACTCATTTTTTGCACCTTAATTATAATCTTTAGCTTTCCAGAATGAAAACAAATTTCTTTCTTACTTTTGTGATAGGAAAGAAGTGATACTTTTCCTCTACATGAAGTCTTCAAATTTCTTCTAGTATTTTTTTCTTAAGTGAACTTATTGCTACTTTCTTATGTTCCTTATTAGAATGGAAAATAATCATCTCTTTTTACCTAAGATTACTCTTCTTTATATTGGATGATCATGCCTCTCTACACTGAAGATTATATTGAACATAGATTCCACTCGATGTAGGAAAAAAATTAAAATTGCACATTGAACTCTAATATCTATTTCTCATTTGCCCACCCCATTATATTCTTGAGACTAGGAAACATTTCTTATTCATTTTGTACACCCAGTCCCCATCTGATCAATCAGAATTTGATAAGCCAATGAGTAACTTCATCAGATAAGATTATAGAAAGTTGGCTTTTGAAGCTAACCAGGACATTAGGATTTTTAGAGGGTTTGCTATTGATCTTTCCCCTCCATTCTGAAAGTGTCTGAAAGTTACCAGAGGGAAGGCAGACTCAGAAGTATGGGCCCCCAAATCTGTTTTCATGAGAACTGATGTGCCTTGTTGCCATACCCACAGGCTGGTGTTAATAAACACTAACTAGAGCAGATTGTGACTATTCTCATCCTTAAACAGATGAAATGAGGCCAGCCACAGTGAGGACACTTTGCTATAATAATCCAATAAATACTTTGGAAATGATGCTTACTTTTGTCTTTTACATTAAAGCCTATGAGTAAAGCCAAGTAGAGTAGAAAATAAAGAACACATCCCCTTCCCCCCAGTACCATGCAGAAATTCCAGAGATTTTGCCAAAACTCCCCATAGATTTATCACTTCTTGGGAGACTTTGTAGAGGGAACTACAAAATATCCTTTGCACTATAAGGGCCAGATGTTACTGTCAAATTGTAACCATCCAGGGCTACATGTGTATACATATTGCACAGTCATCTCTAACTGCACATAGGAAGCCCAAGAAATAGAAGTTATGACTCAACCCAGGCTCTTTTCTGAGCTGGAGGAAAATTGCCACTAGCTACTCATGGTGGATGATGTCTCCTCTTTGCCAAGGCCTCCCACCACTAGGGGGCAGAGTCATTCACAAATGAGGAAGCCACTAAAACAGGATGACTTCCAGCCCAAGAAGAGGGGTGTATAATAAATAGTAAGGATGGAATGTGTGTAGCTGTAGCTGAGTCTCATCCTCACATCAACATTTGACCTAAAATTCGTCAAACTTAAGATATACCATATTCCTATTTAATTACCAAAAAATGCTTATTGGGTAAATCAAATAATTTTTTGACATTTGGTGTTAGAGAATACCCTGACCGCAACTCCCCTATGTTGGTGTCAGTAACTCAAAGTTGATCATTCATTTAAAATTTTTTAAATGAATTAGAAGTTACAGTTTTCATTTTAGATCTTTGGTGAATAGCCACTGAGAATCGTCGTGTACAAGTTATTCCAGCCATCCAGTTTCAGTGAAGAGGTAGCGTTCCAAAGGGCTGAAAGTTGGCCTAGATGGCCACAAATGAGCCATGGTGCACTAGAAGAAAGGCTGCAGAATAAACAAGAAAACTGGAACATTACACCTGGTATAGGCAGATCCCTTCTTGCACCAAGGGTCTGGCAGCCTTTGGCTAAATAACTGTAAGGGTTTGGACCCAGGGTGGAGGGTAGTAAGCAGGGAAATTGAGTGCAGGATCTAAAGGCACTTAAAATCTGTTGTACTTTGAGGCTGATACGGCCTAACAATAAATCATAAAAATTACATAGCTGAACTGGAGAGAACAATCACTTTACCTTAATTCTATTAGGCTAAACCATGAAATGGTTGATATTTTACTGGTTTCGATCAACAAAAATGCAAGTTCATATGGTTCAACATAGCAGTATGAGTCACACTGAATGAATGCTGTGAAGACACTGTGCCTTCAACTGTCCTGGTGATGCAGGTCTGGAAGATTTGCATCTAAAGATCAGAGACTTTTACTTGACCTTTTCTGGAGTTCTGGTGTCCCGTTGAGGGGCCTCAGGGCCACCTGGGGAGGACAGGGACCGGGGTGGTGTGAAGGCCGTGTGAATGAGGCTCTGGCACTCCAGTCAGAACTGCCATTTTGTCTGCTTTCTGATCTGTCAAAGGAGAGGGGGAAGTTCTTATGCGTTTCAAAAAATGGTTGAAAACCTATAGAGCATGAAATTCATTTTTTTTAAAAGGAACCCAAATATAAATCTTGACATTCTGGAATACTGAAGTTTTAAAACTATAAATTCACGGGGCCATGAACAAGTAGGTTGACTATGTCATGTCATGAAAAGCAGGGAAGAATTTTCATTCTTGATAACGGTGATCTCCCTCCCTCTGAGGTAATGCATATTCAAAGAAAATACATTCAAAATAGCACTGTGAAATTTCATATGATAAAAAGCACACTTCTCAGCACCTAATGAAAGTGAATCATAGTGAATGGTTATATACAGGAAGAGAGATCATTTTTTTTGAGCCTTTAAAATACTTGGGACGAAAGATGAAAAAGGCTATTGTTGAAAACACAAGGCAGAAACAACTCCCATTGGTATATACACTGCACAACATGAAGCTCCTGCTGGCCCTTAGGGTTCGTGGCCGTGTTATGTGGAGATCGGACAATTATTTGTCCAGGATCTGAGGCAAGTCTCCTTATTCAATTTGCTTGAGATTTTACTATAAATAACCAATCAATTTGGTCTAGAAAGTAGAGAACAAATAGGTCAATTTATTTATTGAAATTTTCTCCAAATGATAAGGATACATTCCTCCATCAGTTCAGGCAGAATAGGAAGCTGGTTGCACTTGTGTGATACAGATATAATCATAAGCCCCAGTATTTCAATGAGCTGACTTAGCATAAGGAACTCTTTGTAAGTTTAAAAACAAATACCTGTTTAGCAGATACTTTTAGTATGAGTCCCATTTAATTTTTAATTTTAAATAATTGAGCTTACCCCATGAGATGTTATTTTGGGAGATGTAGAAAGCCCGTGAAATATAACTCGCTTTTCTCATTTCTAAATGAGAGTCACATTTTGGTAGCCTACCATGTCTCACAGAAAAACATGAGGGTTTTAAAATTCCTTTTTCAGTAAATAGCTAGGGGATCTGTCATACCGTGTACTGCTATGAGAATGAAATCAATCTACATAAAAAAAGACTGTGCTAGAGAACCAAAGTACCACTTGACTCAACAATGGTCTCATGATTTTGAAACAAGTAGACAAAGCCATCTACTGCTGACTGTCAAAAACAAAGAATATGATTAGATTAAAATTCTGCTGCTTACATAAAACCGTAAGACACACCTGTACAGAGATCCAAATGAAGGGCTGTTTTCTTTCAGCGGTCGACTTAAGGCCCTTTGCATAATGATCAACCTTACTTTACTATACATCGTACCTCATGTTTTAAAAAATTGAGTTGTAAGCCCAGTTCAAGCCTCTCTTCATTTACTGTTGAGATTAGTACTCAAATGCACTACTCATGTCTAGGTTCTTTGTTATGAAGGATTTTCTTTCAATGCCAACTAGAAGGGGTGGCTTAGCTGTCTAAGTATCAGCTTTAAATACCTAGACTCCCAGGAACCATAGGTTGGATTCTTAAGAGGGCTGGGGAGCCCCTTAATTATTCTAAAATAGATGGAGTGGCAGGCCATTTCCTACCAATGGCTTTTTACAAAATCCTTAAAACCAAAATACTCTTCAGACACTGAAAATCCAATAACTTTTTGCCTTTCATTTTGGAGACATACTGGTTTGCTGTATGATCTCAGAAATCCAAAAATACATGCTTTCCTTTTTCATACATACCTTTTGCACTTTCTTACCATGCTGCATCCTAAGCAATTTACAGACTTGGCTTACTGGCTGAAAGATTGTGCTCTGATTTTGGCTGAGCTAGTCCACCATAAGGATTAACCTGCAGAGAACTACATGTTGAAGTCCATGTGGTTAGACATGGTCCTTCTTCATATTTATGTGAAACACTCATTGATGCGGTCTTCATAGTTCACAGTTTTATTTTAACGTCATATTAATCCAAAGAATTTCTTCAAAATCCTTTGTTATTTGATAATGATGTTGTTGTGTTATGGGAGGAGGTTGTCTTTCATCCACTGTATTTTATAAGTTTAAATGGAACAGAGGAACGAGAGGTTTTCATTACAAGCTTTTTCGAAGGTGTAACAATCTCTTAACCTAAGGAACTTAAAATCTCAGTGCCCTGAGAGTTTTGTACACCACGGTGACAAAGTGCATAAACTGTGTAAACTCGCTAAATCCACAGACTTGGAAACAGAATCATCAGAATCGTCTAAATAAGCAACTTGGAGGACTTTGCTATTTGTTCAATAGGACAGTTATTATGAAATCCATGCCTCTAAAAAGAATTCCTTCAGACACCCCGCCATTGATAGTGAAGGAAGAATCTGCATGGGGGTAAAGGGGCTCAGCTAGACCTCTGGGCCCTACCTCTTGTCCCCCAGGATTTACTTTTTATCAGCAGCCTCAGAGACTCGGAGCTGGGCCCTGCTGAGGAGGTCATGGACTTCCTGTGGCCGTGGTAGCAGTGGGCAGTCCTGGAAGTTCCCAAACAAGGCGAATCTTGAGGTGGAAATCAAGGCCATCCACATTTGGCTTTTTGCTGTTGTTGTGAAGGAACAGAACGGGTTTCCTCAGAGAGTTGTACACGTGACTAGGAGAATTAGAAGACTCAGTTTGTTTTAGCTTTAGAAAATGACCTCAGGAAGATCATTTAAATTCCCTATGCCTCAGTTTCCTTGTGAAAAAATGGAAATAAGGCCTGGGCCCTCCCATCACAAAGGGGCTGATGTTAGAATCTGATTCTCCTAATAGAAAGGATTTTTGCTTTTATGTGGGAAAATGCATGTGCAAAATAATTATGTATTTATTAAGGTACAGGAAAATATATTGCCAAGCACACCAAAGATTAATATGCATAGCTGGTATTACTCAGTTCTTCTTATAAAAATATAGTGGCCAACCACGTTTTTAATAACCAGAATCCTCAGGGGTAACTGGTTTCCAGGTGTCAGCCCTGAGTTCTAAGCTAGGAGATGCCTCAGGAAGACAAGAGACTTGCTGTTTGTTTGGTGCCCCAAAGGATTTCCAGACAGCAGTTTCCCTTCCCTTTTTATGAATGGCAGTAGTATTATGCTTCCGCCTGCATTTTCTACCAAAGCCATTCATAAAAATAAAAACAAAACAAAATAACAACAAAAAAACTCTCTCGGCACAGTCTGGAGCCATTGGGTGCCATAGGCTGGGAAAACATCCTGGCAGCCATAACCCCAACCAGCATGGAAAGCATTCAAGGGTCTGTTTGTTTGGTGGTCTGAAAAGTATGAAGTGCTGTGTGGAAGGGCAGCTGGTAGAAGTTCTGTGACACGGACTAGGCCGCGAGCCAGACTTGGCAGAGTTTCAGGCATTGTCTTTCTCCTCATTGAAGTGTCAGGACCTAATTCATGGAAAATTGGGTGAGCTGGCAGCCCTTTCAGAGGATTTCATTGAGCCCCACAGGGTGCAGGAGTCACATGAATGCAGGACCTCAGCCAAACGAGGATGGCGGGCGGGGCGCGGGGAAGGGGGTGGACTTCTCAGGAGTAGAACCAGTCAGCCAGGAAGAATGTGTGGGCATTTGAAATGGTTTGGGAGTAAACATGTGTACAGGTGTCATCGGCAGTGAAACAAGAAAAGGAAGAAAAGTGGCCTGGTTCTTACAAATGACTCTTTTGAAATGAATACTCTCTTAGCACACACTTTTGAATTCTAAGAGGCAAGAAGGCCTAATTACCTTTGGTTTGATTCCACCTGGAGGAAACATCATCTCAAAACCTGGGCTTTTATGATGTCATCTCTACTGGGCTTCAAAGTCAGAGGGCGGACCTTTTTTACAGTAAACAAAAGTATCTTCACATTTCTTTTATTTTTTTCATCTTCTTTTTTTTTTAAGAAAAGCTCTGATGATTTTTCTTTCTTTTTTTATTTATAATTTATGTTGGTATCATTAATCTACAATTACATGTGCAATATTATGATTTATTATGATTATTAAACTACCCCCTTCATCAGGTCCCCCGCACCAACCCCACTACAGTCACTGCCCATCAGCATAGTGAGATGCTATAGAATCACTACTTGTCTTCTCTTGGTTGTACAGCCCTCTCCGGGACCCCCCAACATTACGTCTGCTAATCGTAATGCCCCTTTTTCCCTCTTACCCCTCCCTTCCCACCCATCCTCCTCAGTTCCTTTCCCGTTGGTAACTATTAGTCCGTTCTTGGGTTCTGTGAGTCTGCTGCTGTTTTGTTCCTTCCATTTTTTTCTTTGTTCTTATACTCCACAGATGAGTGAGATCATTTGATACTTGTCTTTTTCCGCTTGGCTTATTTCACTGAGCATAATACCCTCTAGCTCCATCCATATTGTTGCAAATGGTAGGACTTGTTTTCTTCTTATGGCTGAATAATATTCCATTGTGTATATGTACCACCTGTTCTCTATCCATTCATCTACTGATGGACACTTAGGTTGCTTCCACTTCTTGGCTATTGTAAAAAGTGCTGCGATAAACATAGGAGTGCATCTGTCTTTTTCAAACTGGGCTGCTGCATTCTTAGGGTAAATTCCTAAGAGTGGGATTCCTTGGTCAAATGGTATTTCTATTTTGAGTTTTTTGAGGAACCTCCATACTGCTTTCCACAATCGTTGAACTAATTTGCAGTCCCACCAGCAGTGTAGGAGGGTTCCCTTTTCTCCACATCCTCGCCAACATTTGCTGTTGTTTGTGTTTTGGATGTTGGCCATCCTCACTGGTGTGAGGTGATATCTCATTGTGGTTTTAATCTGCATTTCTCTGATGATTAGTGATGTGGAGCATCTTTTCATGTGCCTGTTGGCCATCCGAATTTCTTCTTTGGAGAAGTGTCTACTCATGTCCTCTGCCCATTTCTTAATTGGATTATTTGCTTTTTGTTTGTTCAGGTGCGTGAGCTCTTTATATATTTTGGATGTCAACCCCTTATCGGATATGTCATTTATGAATATATTTTCCCATACTGTAGGATGTCTTTTTGTTCTACTCATGGTGTCCTTTGCTGTATAGAAGCTTTTCAGCTCCATATGTCCCACTTGTTCATTTTTGCTTTTGTTTCCCTTGCCTGGGGAGATATGTTCATGAAGAAGTCACTCATGTTTATGTCCAAGAAATTTTTCCCTATGTTTTTTTCTAAGAGTTTCATGGTTTCATGACTTACATTCAGGTCTTTGATCCACCTTGAATTTACTTTTGTGTATGGGGCTAGACAGTAATCCAGTTTCATTCTCTTACATGTAGCTGTCCAGTTTTTCCAACACCAGCTGCTGAAGAGGCTGTCATCTCCCCATTGTATATCCAAGGCACTTTTATCAAATATTAATTGACTGTATATGTTTGGGTTAATGTTTGGATTTTCTATTCTGTTCCACTGGTCTGTGGGTCTGTTTTTGTGCCAATACCAAATTGTCTTGATTACTGTGGCTTTGTAGTAGAGCTTAAAGTCAGGGAGCATAATTCCCCCTGTTTTATTCCTCCTTCTCAGGATTGCTTTGGCTATTCAGGGTCTTTTGTGGTTCCATATGAGTTTTAGAATTATTTGTTCCAGTTCATTGAAGAAAGCTGTTGGTAGCTTGATAGGGATTGCATTGAATCTGTAGATTGCTTTAGGTAGTATAGCCATTTTGACAATATTTATTCTTCCTAGCCAAGAGCATGGGATACATTTCCATTTGTTAATGTCCTCTTTAATTTCTCTTAGGAGTGTCTTGTAGTTTTCAGGGTATAGGTCTATCACTTCCTTCATTAGGTTTATTCCTAGGTATTTTATTCTTTTTGATGCAATTGTGAATGGAATTGTTTTTCTGATTTCTCTTTCTGTTAGTTCATTGTTAGTGTATAGGAAAGCAACAGATTTCTGTGTGTTAATTTTGTATCCTGCAACTTTGCTGAATTCAGATATTAGTTCTAGTTGTTTTAGAGTGGAGTCTTTAGGGTTTTTTATGTACAATATCATGTCATCTGCAAATAGTGACAATTTGACTTCTTCTTTACCAATATGGATACCTTGTATGTCTTTGTTTTGTCTGATTGCCGTGGCTCTCCAGTACTATGTTGAATAACAGTGGAGAGAGTGGGCATCCCTGTCTTGGTCCCGATCGTAGATGAAAAGCTTTCAGCTTCTCGCCGTTAAGTATGATTTTAGCTGTGGGTTTGTCGTATATGGCCTTTATGATGTTGAGGTACTTGCCCTCTAAACACATTTTATTGAGAGTTTTAATCATGAATGGATGCTGAATTTTGTCAAATGCTTTTTCAGCATCTATGGAGATGATCATGTGGTTTTTGTTCTTCTTTTTGTTGACGTGGTGGATGATGTTGATGGATTTTCAAATGTTGTACCATCCTTGCATCCCTGGGATGAATCCCACTTGATCATGGTGTATGATCCCCTTGATGTATTTTTGAATTCACTTTGCTAATATTTTGTTGAGTATTTTTGCATCTACGTTCATCAGGGATATTGGTCTGTAATTTTCTTTTTGGTGAGGTCTTTGCCTGGTTTTGGTATTAGAGTGATTCTGGCTTCATAGAATGAGTTTGGAAGTATTCCCTCCTCTTCTATTTTTTGGAAAACTTTAAGGAGAATGAGTGTTATTTCTCCTATATATGTCTGGTAGAATTCAGAGGTGAATCCATCTGGTCCGGGGGTTTTGTTCTTGGGTAGTTTTTTGATTGCCAATTCAATTACGTTGCTGGTGATTGGTCTATTTAGTTTTTCTGTTTCTTGCTTGGTCAGTCTTGGAAGGTTGTATTTTTCTAAGAAGTTGTCCATTTCTTCTATGTTTTCCAGCTTGTTAGCATATAGATTCTCATAATATTCTCTTATAATTCTTTGTATTTCTGTGGGGTCCATCGTTATTTTTTCTTTCTCATTTCTGATTGTGTTTATGTGTGTAGATTCTCTTTTTCTCTAAATGAGTCTGGCTAGAGGTTTATCTATTATGTTTATTTTTTCAAAGCACCAGCTCTTGGTTTTATTGATTTTTTCTATTGTTTTATTCTTCTCAGTTTTATTTATTTCTTCTCTGATCTTTATTATGTCCCTCCTTCTGGTGACTTTGGGCCTCATTTGTTCTTCTTTTTCCAATTTCAGTAATTGCGTCTTTAGACTATTCATTAGGGAATGTTCTTCCTTCTTTAAATAGGCCTGGATTGCAATATACTTTCCTCTTAGAACTGCCTTTGCTGTGTCCCACAGAAGTTGTGGCTTTGTGTTGTTGTTATTAGTCTCCATATATTCTTTGATTTCTGTTTTGATTTGGTCATTAACTCACTGATTAACTAGGAGAATGTTGTTAAGTCTCCATGTATTTGTGAGCCTTTTTGTTTTCTTTCTAAAATTTATTTCTGGTTTTATACCTTTGTGATCTGAGAAGTTGGTTGGCAGAATTTCAATATTTTTGACTTTACTGAGGTTCTTTTTGTGGCCTAGTATGTGGCCTATTCTGGAAAATGTTCCATGTGCACTTGAGAAGAATGTGTATCCTGCTGCTTTTGGGTGTAGAGTTCTGTAGATGTCGGTTAGGTCCATCTGTTCTAGTGTGTTGTTCAGTGCCTCTGTGTCTTTACTTATTTTCTGTCTGGTTATTCTGTCCTTTGCAGTGAGTGGTGTGTTGAAGTCTCCTAAAATGACTGCACTGCTATCTATTTCCTCCTTTAATTCTGTTAGTATTTGTTTATCATATGCCGGCACTCCTGTGTTGGGTGCATATATATTTTAAATGGCTATATCCTCTTGTTGGACTGACCCCTTTATCATTATGTAATGTCCTTCTTTATCTCTTGCTACTTTCTTCGTTTTGAAGTCTATTTTGTCTGATACAAGTACTGCAACACCTCCTTTTTTCTCCTTGTTGTTTGCATGAAATATCTTTTTCCATCCCTTCACTTTTAGTCTGTGTATATCTTTGGGTTTGAGGTGAGTCTCTTGTAAGCAACATATAGATGGGTCTTGCTTTTTTATCCAGTCAGTAACTCTGTGTCTTTTGATTGGTGCATTCAGTCCATTTACATTTAGGCTGATTATCAATAGATATGTACTTATTGCCATTGCTGGCTTTAGATTCGTGGTTACCAAAATTTCACGGGTAGCTTCTTTACTATCTAGCAGTCTAACTTAACTTTCTTGTTAAGTTATTGAAAACACAGTCTGATGTTTCTTTCTTTCTCTCCCTTCTTATTCCTCCTCCTCCATTCTTTCTATAATAGGTGTTTTATTCTTTGCCTTTAGTTAGTATTTGGATGGTCTGCTTTCTTTGCTATGATTTTTTTTTCTCTGGTGACATCTTTTTAGCCTTAGGTGTGCTTCCCTCTAGAGCAGTCCATTTAAGATATCCTGTAGTGGTGGTTTATGAGAGGCAAACTCTCTTAACTTTCGTTTGTCTGGAAATTATTTAATCCCTCCATCATATTTAAATGATAATCGTGCTGGATACAATATTCTTGGTTCGAGGCCCTTCTGTTTCATTACGTTAAATATATCATGCCATTCTCTTCTGGCCTGTAAGGTTTCTGTTGAGAAGTCTGATGATAGTCTGATGAATTTTCTTTTGTAGGTGATATTTTTTTCTCTCTCTAGCTGCCTTTAATACTCTGTCCTTATCTTTGATGTTTGCCATTTTAATTATTATGTGTGTTGGTGTTGTCTTCCTTGGGTCCCTTGTCTTGGGAGATCTGTAGGCTTCCATGGTTTGAGAGACTATTTCCTTCCCCAGCTTGGGGAAGTTTTCAGCAATTATTTCTTCTAAGACACTTTCTATCCCTTTTTCTCTCTCTTCTTCCTCTGGTATTCCTACAATGCAAATATTGCTCCATTTGGATTGGTTACACAGTTCTCTTAAAATTCTTTCATTCCTAGAGATCCTTTTATCTCTCTCTGCCTCAGCTTTTCTGTATTCCTGTTCTCTGATTTCTATTCCATTAAAAGTCTCTTGCATCTCGTCCAGTCTGCTGCTAAGCCCATCAATCACTTGTCTCATCTCTGCATTGTCTTTCCTCACTTCCCTCACTTCCTCCCTTAGCTCTTGCGTATTTCTTTGTAGATACATCAGCATGGTTATGACTTTTATTCTGAATTCTTTTTCAGGAAGATTGTGCATGTCCATCCCATCGGGCTCCCTCTCTGAGGTAGTCTGGTCTGGGGTTGTCTGGGTAAGCTTTGTTTGTACCATATTTCTCTGTCTTTTCATGGCAGTAGAAGTAGTGAGAAAAAGAAAAAAAGGAAGAAAAGGAAAAATATAGAAAAAAACACCTGCCAGTTGTAGTTTCTGTGACAATCCTGTAGGTGGCACTGCTGCTCCACTATTCCACAACCACACCGCTCCACCGGGCCCTTTGTGACTCTGGCTGGGGAGGGAACCAATGGGAGGCTGCTGATTTCTGTGGGAAGTCTCCATGTGACTGCTTTTCCCAGCCACAGTCCAAGGGGACCAAAATTCCCCAGGACTCCCAGCCTGCTTGGCTGAGTGCACTGGGATGATCCTGTTCCTCCATTGGGCCCCTGTCTCTTTAAGACCCCTAAAAAAGCACGCACTTTTCTTTTGTCCCGGGGAACCAGCAGGGTGGACCTGCTGTCTTGTCTCTCCAATCTCCGATACAGCGCGTAAAGTGTGTCAGTGCTCCCGGCGCAGATCACCAGGACTGGTTATTCAGCGGGCCTGTGCTTCCACTCCCTCCCAGCTCTGAATCCTCTCCTCCCACCGGTGCACTAGGGTGGGGGAGTGCTCGGGTCCTGCCGGGTCGCGGCTCCATATCTTACCTGCTTCGCGGGGTGCCAAGTCCTCTCAGGCATTGCTGCAGGCTCGTGTCATCCTGTATCTTCTGGTCTCTCTTTTAGGAAGAGTTCTATTTGCTGCATTTTCATAAATATATTTGGCTTTGGGAGGAGATTTCCACCGCCCTGCTCACGCCGCCATCTTCCCGGAAGCCAACTCTGATGATTTTTATATAACATGTTTATTAAATCAGCAGTAAGACCTCACACCATCACAGAAATTCTAAGAAGGGAAAGGAATAGGAGTTCTACCCCTATACAATACAGTGATTTTACCCTGACTTCTGTTACTTGAAAAAACAGTAGCTATTTTATTTCTTTCATTTGTACCATGAAAGCATGTCACTATCCATATCAAAGCGACTCAGTGTGTTTGCAAATCTCAGTGATGTGTCGATAGCCTACGTAGGCTTATATTCACACATGAGAATGCTTACTGGGAGTAATCCATCAGAAAGCTTGGACTTCAAATCCACTTTTTATAACAACAAGAATAACTTAAATATTTTGTAATATTCTGATTACTGGAAAATTAAAATTAGGCTATGTAGAAAAAAGTTACCTCATATGTTTCACTCAAAAGAGGAGAGTTTGGCCCTACATACATAATTAAATAGATACAACAAAATATTCTCCAAATGATCCATCAAGAAAGTGACAAACCCACAGAATAGGAGAAAATAGTTGCAAATCATACTCTGACAAGGAACCTATATCTAGAAAATCAAGAACTCCTACAACTCAATAATGAAAAGACAAATAAATTTTAAAGTGGGCAAAAGATTTGAATAGACATTTCTCTAGAGAAGATACACGAATGGCCAATAAGCACATGATAAGATTCACCATCATTAGTCATTAGGTAAATGCAAATAGGATGCACAGTGACATTCAACCTCACAGCCAGTAAGAGTCTATAATTTAAAAGATAGACGATAACAGTGTTGGCATGTATGTAGAGAAAATGGAATCCTCTTATATTGCTGGTGGGAATGTAAAACAGTGCTGCTTTCTTGGAAAACTTTCTGGTAGCTTCTCAAAAAGATTAATAAAGAGTTACTCCGTACAGCCCAGAAATTCCAGTCCTGGCTATGTACCAAGAGAAATGAAAGCATGTCCATGCTAAAATATATATGGATGTTCACAGCAGCATTATTCCTGATAGCCAAAAGGTGGCAACAACCCAACTGTCCACCATCTGGTGGGTAGGTAAACAAAATGTAGCATGCACAATGGAATATTATTTGGCAATAAAAAGGAATGAAGCACTGATACATGCGGCAGCAAGGATGAGCCTATAAATCATTATGCTGAGTGAAAGAAGCCTGACACACCAAACCATACATTGCATAACTCCATTTATATAAATGTCCATAGTAGGCAAGTTTATGGAGACAGAAAGTAGACTGGTGGTCGATTAGTGACAGGAAGGCAGCTAGAGAGGCAGGAGGGAATGGGCAGTGGTTGATAATGGGTACGAGGTCTCTTTTAAAGGAGGTAAAAATGCGCTAAAATTAGATTGTGTTGTGATTGTAAAAGTTTCTGAATATACTAAAAACTTTGAAATACACACTTCATATGGTTGAATTTTATGGTATGTAAGTTATATCTTGATAAAGCTGGTTTTTTAAAGCAAAATATTAACAAAGTAAGCCCTTTCATTCTCAAGTTTTGTAATAGGCAGACTAAAAACAGAGTGAATCAAATAGCAAGCTTATTTTGATGTAGCTGGTGCATATGCCAGACTTGAATAGATAATTATTTTGAGATAACTTGCACTGTATTTCCTTATCATACAGAGATTATGAGTAAATACCCTTAAAGCTTAGATATACCATTTGAACCTTGAAATTTTTGTCTTTCACTTTTCAGACAAGTGTCTATGTTTAAAACTTTCATACTTAGTTATTTGCATTATGTAGTTTTTATTTTTAAATATAACGATTCTTTTTCTTTCTTTCTTTCTTAGCCACAACAAGTTGTTCAGAAGAAGCCTGCTCAGGTAAGAGATGGTCATTATGGGTTTCTTCCTCCCGAACAATATAAAAAGTAAAAAAGTACTTTTTAACCCTCAAAGATCAAGACCCGAAGTGGGCAAAGTAAATATAAATACTTTAAAAAATAAAGCCTTCCTTCAGTGCTCCACACAAAACAAGTATTTATCTTATCATGAGTTCTGCCGACTCTTAAACATCAAATTTTGCTCTTTCCACCTAATTGCCCATTTTCCTTGACTTGATATGGGATTTATTAGCTGCAAAATTTATCATGATTCATGACTGGAACATACATTCATAGAATTATTTCGTAACACTTGAGATCCCAGAGCACCCCCAGAGAAGGCTGGGAAAGTGGGAAATTAAGTTATACGAGTTTTGTAGATTGGTGAACTCTCAGATCTTGCTTCAGTAGCTGAACCACAGTCTCTGAATTCCTGGGCAGCATCAAAATTAGGAACTGGCCTTAATTCTCTTGCTCCATATGGCTGGAGTTCCTTGTCCTAACTATAGGTATACCTTGGAGATAGTGAAGCCTTGTTCCAGGCCACCGCGGTAAAGCAAATATTGCAATAAAGTGAGTCAAATGAATGTTTTGATTGCCTAGTACATATAAAAGTTCGTATACTCTATACTGTAGTCTGTTAAGTGTGCAATAGCATTATGTCTAAAAAACAAATATGTACCTTAATTTAACAATACCTTATTGCTAAAAGATGCCAACCATCATCTGAGCTTTCTAGTAGTCTTTTTGTTGGTGGAGAGTCTTGCCTGGGTGTTGACGGCTGCTGAGTGATCGGGGTGATGGTGGCCAAAGGCTGCGCTGACTGTCCCAAGTGCTTAAATAAGATAATGATGAAGTTTGCCACATTGATTGACTCTTCCTTTCTCAAATGATTTCTGTGTAGCACGCAATATCATTTGATGGCATTTTACCCACAGTAGAACTTCTTTCCAAATTGGAGTCAGTCCTCTTGAACCCTGTCATTGCTTAATTGACTAAGTTTACAGAATATTCTAAATCCTTTGTTGTCATTTCAACAGTCATCACAGCATCTTCACCAGGAGCAGCTTCCATCTCAAAAAACCACTTTCTTTGCTCACCCATGAGCAGCATCTCCTGATCCGTTCACATTTTACCATGAGATGGCAGCTGCTCACTCGCATCTCCAGGCTCCACTTGTTCTAGTTCCAGTTCTCTTGCTGTTTCCACATCTGCCATTTCTTCCTCCATGGAAGCCTTGAACCCCTCAGAGTCGTCCATGAGGGTAGGAATCAGACTTCTGTTAATGTTGATATTTTGACCTCTACCCATGAATCACGAATGCTGTTAATGGCTTCAAGAATGGCAAATCCTTTATGGCAGGTTTTCAGTCTGCTTTGTCAAGATCCTTCAGAGGAATCACTATCTCTGGCAGCTCTAGCCTCACAATATCTTTTCTTACATAATAAGACTTGAAATTTGAAATTACTCTTTGATCCATGGGCTGTAAAAGTTTTCTTAGCAGGCGTGAAAACATTAATCATTGCACATTTCCGTTAGAAGCCTTGGGTGTCCAGGTGCGTTGTTAATGAGCAGTTATCCTTTGAAAGGAATCTTTTCCTGAACAGTAAGTAGATCTCAACAGTGAGAGACCTACTAACATTTTAATTCTCAACGGGATTAAAATACTCAGTAAACCATGTTGTAAACTAATGTGCTGTCATCCGGGCTTTGTTGTTCCATTTATAAAACATAAACAGAGTAGATTTAACATAACTCTTAAGGGCCTGAGGCTTTTCAGAATGGTCAGTGAGCATTGGCTTCAACTTAAAGTCACCAGCTGCCTTAGCCCCTGACAAAAGATAGGTTCTTTGAAGTATTGAAGCCAGACATTGACTATTCCTCTCTAGCGATCAAAGTCCTAGATGGCATCTTCTGCCGATAGAAAGAAGGTTGTTTCATCTGCCCTGAAAATCTGTTGTTGAGAGGAGCCACCTACATGAATTCTCTGAGCTGGACCTTCTGGGTAACTCTCTACGGCTTCTCCATCAGTACTTGCCACTTCATCTGGCACTTTGATGTTATGGAGGCAGCGTCTTTCCTTAACCCTCGATTCAGACTTTTCTTTTGCAGCTTCCTCCCCTCTCTAAGACTTCCTAAAATTGAAGAGTTACAGCCTTGTTCTGGATTAGACTTTGGCTCCAGGGAATATTGTGGCTGATTTGATCTTCTATCCAAACCTCTAAAACTTTTTCCTTATCAGCAGTAAGGCTGTTTCCCTTACTTATCACTCATGTGTTCACTGGAGGAGCAC
This sequence comes from Smutsia gigantea, assembly GCA_032199065.1. Taxonomy (NCBI): domain Eukaryota; kingdom Metazoa; phylum Chordata; class Mammalia; order Pholidota; family Manidae; genus Smutsia; species Smutsia gigantea. The sequence goes on from JAVSCE010016819.1 coordinate 47,533, forward strand.
TTTTATTTTCCTTCAAGAACTTTTCCTTTGCATTCACAACTTGGCTAACTGTTTGGTGCAAGAAGCCTAGTTTCCAGCCCATCTCGGCTTTTGACATGCTTCCCTCATGAAGCTTAATCATTTCTGGCTTTGGATTTAAAGTGAGAGACATGTGACCATTCCTTTCCCTTGAACACTTAGAGGCCATTGTAGGGTTATTACCTGGCCTAATTTCAAAATTGTGTCTCGTGGGATAGGGAGGCCCACGGAGAAGAAGACAGAGGAACGTTTGGTCATGGGGAGAACACAAACAATATTTATTGGTTAAGTTTGTAGCACCCCAAAACAATTATAATACTAACATCAAAGGTCACTGATCACAGATCACCATAACAAACACGATAATAATGAAAAAAATTGAAAAATTACAAGAATTACCAAAATGTGACACAGAGACACACAGTGAACAAATGCTGCTGGACAAATGGCCCTGATAGATTGCTCTGGGCAGGGTTGCCAAAATCCTTCAATTTGTTAAAAAAAAACACAATAATTGTAAAGTGCAGTAAAGCAAAGTTCAGTATAATGAGGTATGTCTGTATAATATATACATAGAAATGTATGAGGCATATTTAGTAAGAAAGTATATCTTGAAGAAAAAAAAAACCGGCCAAAAAAATGAATCATGATTGCCAAGTATGTGAGCTGGTAGTAAAGTGTGAGAATGTCCTGCTGGTCTCCCTTCTGGGTTTAAAGAGATACCCAGGAGATCTAGGTGTATCAGGTGGAACCTGCTAAGTTAAGTTAGTAAGCGGTATCATGAGTTACCAAGTTCTTCGTAGACCTCTTTTGTGTAATTTAAAATATCCATGGGGTCTTTTCCCTGGAAGTTTCTAAAAATATACCTTGCACCCTGTTCTCTTGGGCCAATGGTGCCATGTCTGGGAAACCTATCCAGGCAATCTTAGGTGCCTGCTATTCTTTACAAATGCTGCTTGAAAGAGAATTGAAACTTGTAAACACATGTAAGCATACAGAGGATTTTTGTATCTGAACAGTTACACATGTGCTTTAAATAGAATAAAAGCAGAGTTACCACGAAAAATATCATTCTTGTGGCTGTTCCTATTCCTGAAAGCCAAAAGTGGTAGGGGCATTAAACATAAATACCCAGTGTTTTTGTGTTTATGAGCAATATTAAACAAAACAAAATATAAAGAAGCACGTGACATGTTAAGTAGGAGATCCCAAATATATTTCACCTCTCATCCTTCATCAGTAAGAAAAACAAGAAAAAATGAATTTATAATTCTGTGCATTTGGGTGAAAAGACACTGCAGTGTTCACTGGTGCATCATAGATTCTAAATAGTAGATGAATGATCTTATGTGGTCTATTAACATTGATTCAGTGTCTATTCTTGGTGTTGTAGGGAAGATGAGGCAAACAAAACACATCCTTGCATCTGAGAAACATGTAGTCTAGTTCAGAGATTCTTAACCTTGGCTGCACATTAGAATCACCTAGAGATTTTATATATAGCTTCATATATGTACATATATCTCACCATGTATATTTATATAGTTTTATGTGTATATATATATATATATATCACCATATATAAAAATGTATACATATATATTTTTTAATCACCATATATACACTATATATGTTATATATCAATATATAATCTCACATATCTATGTGCCTGACCCGTCCCCAGCAGTGGTGTGGACAAGCCCTGTGAGCCAATTCTGAGTGTCTCTCCTGAATTCTGTTAAGTGATGTCAAGTAGGTGGCTTGCAACTCACTGTGGTGGGAGTATTTACACTGTGGAAATTAACAAATACTACAAATCAGGACTTTTTACCTGGAGAGCAAGTTGTCAAACATTTACCTACACACCACTGAGCCCACCCTTCAGTGCTTCTGATTATTTGGTCTAGAGACCCAGCACCAGTCTGTTTTATGAACCCCACACGTGATTCCAAGGTGCAGCCAGAGATAAAGACGCTCAGTGAACACACATGACAAATGAGAAGATGCTTGAATATTTGTTGAGCGATGATCACAGAACATCCATGCACGTGAGGCCCATAGGGCATACTGAGGAGAGTCTAATGCCATGTGCTCAAGGGGATGATACCTGGCAGAAGTTTGACTTTGACTCTGTTGTTGTTTAGTTGCTGAAGGAAAAATGGGAAAGATAGAAAATGTGATCAATGAGAGGCTTTTCCATGTGGCAGTCTGGAACTCAGGCTCATATCCCTTCTTCACCAACAATACTTTAGGGTTTAATTCACATCCCATTTTGAGGCAGTGAAGGTTTTAGCGTGGTTCATTATTTCACATCTAAAGAATGGCATATTCAAAAGTCAGCAGCAGAAACAAACTGTCAGGCAAGATTAGCAATGTGTCTGAAACTGCAGATCTGGCAGTTACTCACCAAGAAATGATATAAGTGACATTATAAAATGTTTCCCAAGAGAATCAGGAATATCAAAGAAGCCACAGCTGGATTGGGTTGGTCTTCACTGATCAATCCAGCTGCCTCACAGATTTACCCTTGAAGTGGGGGTGGGGGAGGCCAGACTCAGAAAAAAGAACATGAGTTCAGTGCTCTTTCTAATCTATGTTGTCTTAAGGACCCAGTGATGGATTATACAAACATGAAACTACACTGAAGGTCATGGAGGATAATGTAAATGGTACACTCCATTCAAAAGCATCTCTTCCTTTTCCATCTTTTTCTTGCAAAATACCCTCCCAGATGGCTTTTCCATGTGGCAGTCTGGAACCCAGGCTCATATCCCTTCTTCACCAACAATACTTTAGGGTTTGCATTCACATCCCATTTTGAGGCAGTGAAGGTTTTTGCATGGTTCAGTATTTCACATCTAAAGAAGAGACCTCAGCAGTGTGTGAGGAGACCTGGGTTTTGCTTTCTGATCCCATCACCAGGTGAATGAGCCTCTCTGCTCCCTATCTGTCCATCTCTGAGCCAGGGTAATAACAAAGCATTTTCCCTTACTCCCAGAACATTTTGAGAGATTTGTAGTTACAGAAATTCCAAGGAGTATTATTAAGTTCTGACTTACTTTTGGAGGCTAGATTTTTCATTTCCAGAGATTTATACTCTCAAAAGTTTTAGAATTCTAATTAATTCAGAGCTATCTCTTTGACCTCAAGTGTTTTCATTGCATGTTTTTAAAATAAGGATTTTTTTTCACTAAGGGGGACATTTTATAGTATTTGCTACATCTTATCATTAGAGCTAAAGCCAGTCAGAATCCCTTCCTTACATGGATGTCACATGCCTATGGAATTACAAAGACTTTATTGTGAAGTATCCTAATACCATCAAATTCCGAAACCTTCTCGGAGCTTCAAGAATGCCATTTCTTCAAAGCAGGAAAATTCATTCTGAGGAGACAATTCAGAATTATGATAAAGCTCAAAGTCTTGCTATTCAATTGTGTTCATGCATGTAAAAATATGTATCTAGAGAGAAGTAAAAATGTAAGGGAAACTCTACTGCGGGGGATTATATTGAGAAAATCCACTGCAAACCTCAAGCGTGTCCCATAATCTGAATGGTAGAGTTAATAGTCTCTTAAAAATCTTCAGAGAAAAAGCTACAATACTGATGTTAACTGTCAGTAAATTCCAAAATCAGTGAGAACAAAGCTTACTAAGGAATTCTGTTATATTTTCATTTAAAATGATAAAATAAGCAATAAGTAGAAATTAGCTAATATCCTAGTTTCTTAGCCATTTGAAACAGCTGACTTCTTCGCCAGATGGATTATACGCTTTAGTAGGAAACAGTGGTAAGAATTGTTATTGTTGTTTTTAAAAAAGAAACACCAAAGAAGTATCAGATTATTATTCACTGATACATAGCCTTGTTTCTTGCATTTTTCTTTTGATAAAAATAAATCTCACTCCATGTCAGTTTTCTGAAAGGGTTTTGCTAGTTTATCAGATATCTTACTGTTTCTTGATTTCCTTGTTTGAAGGCTTTAAATGGAGATTAGACGTGACTCCTTATTATAATTCAGACTTTATTTTCTCACCTGAGCCCTACCCAAAGGGAAAACAGGTTTTAAAAATCCTAACAGCTCTTCCTTTTAACCCAGTTTCCTCATTGTTGTACACCCTGGCAAGCTACACCTCTAGCAATTAAGACAGGTAGAAACCTGCTCCTTTTCAATTTCGCAGTGAGACAATTGGAAAGTTTTCCATTTCTGGCAGACTGGAAACAAAGCTGTCTGTTTTGAAACAGAGTTTTTACCTACAAGTAATACCTTCTGTGGGTGGTGTGTGTACCAGGGCAAAGAACTCTCAGTAAGCCCTGGTTATCAGGGGATTTTTTTTCCCCTTAAAAAAAAAAGTTGAATGTTTTTACAGAGACTTCAAGGGCAGTTTTTAAGGATGTTTATATTTCAGACAACCTAAACATTGTTTGGAGCAAAATGAGAGATTTCATTTTGGGACAAGCAAGTTGATGAATTGCAGTCAGCGTCTTGTTCTCAAAGAAGGCATTTTTACTGGGGGCTTTTTTAGTCTAGACATACAAAGGAGGAAGGAAGAAGAGGGGAGAGCATTCTCACTCCAACACTCATCTTTTACATGGTACCTTGGCCAGTGTAGTAAATAGTTCATCATAAATCAGACTTGCAAATAGTCATTCTGTTACTCACTCAGGGAGCATAGTGATTTATGCTGCCTAAGTCATAAAGAGAGCTGATTTATTTATTTTCCTACTTAGGCTCTTTCAAGCTGGTAAAACATTTTGTGGGCCAGTAACTATTTGGTACCAACTGGTAAAACATGAAGAATTATATCAAAGCCCGCCCTGAGTGGCACTGTTCTGTTGTCTAGGAAATGCTTTTTTATTTAACCCCTGACCTCTGACCTTGCAACGGGAAAGGGAAAAGAAGAGAGCAAAGTAGAAACCTGCTTTTTAAACCCTATAAGAAAGTAGCTCAAGGATACCACAGGACAGGGGTAGGGCAGAGGAAGTATATCAAAATGATTATTAACTGTAAATACGTGAAGTCATTAACTTAGCTAACAGTTGTAATAAAGGAAGAAAGAATAACAAGATGAAGTCAGCTGTTCCTCGGCACGAAATGACTGTCTTGTAGAGATGACAAATTTCTCACGGAAGTGAAAGAACCCTACTCAATTTGGGGCAATATGCAAAACTCCAAAAGGCAAAATTTAGTATTTCTGGACTTGACAGATTTCCTATAGGAGTTTTTTTAAGTATGATTGTTTTTACCTGTATGGTAGAGTCTGTGGATTATGCTAAATATAAAATGGCAATGACTACCTGCTTTTCCTATGCGAAAGGACAAAAGTGTCCTTTTGAAAAACACATTTCCCTTCTAGCTTTTCCTCACATTTTGATGTGAGTTAGATAAAAGCCAATTATTTATTCAATATGTAAACTTTCTTACTATCCAAACATGATATGAATAAATAGTAACTTGTTGTAAAACCTTTATATAAGAAAAATTCTTCATGTTTGAATAGAAATATGTTGCTTTGCCCAAGATACTTCCTTTATATTCAGGAAGTGTTTGCTGGACACTCAAATATGTATGGAAAAATTACTTGTTGACTTACTATTATTACTGATATTTTCATAATCTTATTCAAAAGCCCTATCTCAGGATAATCAAAAACATTTGGTGCAATAATAATTAAAATGCAAAAATTTTTTGTTCTCTGGCAACAAATACAAATTATGCAAAAATGTATACCCATAGAAAACAAGAGAAAAGGTTTCTCCCAGTCTATGCCATCAGGAAACATATCTGGAATATAACCAAAGCACCCTTTAACCTAACCATTTTTAAAAGTGGCTTTACATAAAAACAAGAACATTCCTCAACAGTTTTGAAAATGCTGAAATAAATTTCCTTCTTCTGAACGTTTCCTTCATGCAAAAATCCTTTTGCTGCACCTTTAGCAATTTTTTAAATGTGAGGTTCCTTCAGTAAGAATTAGAACTAGCCTGGAAAATTGGTCAAGCTCGTGATCCTCAGAAATTGTGACTTGAAGATCCTGAAACTTTCACTTAACCTACACATAAACTGATTTCCCTTATCTGAAAAATGTGACTCCCTTTTGAAGATATTTTTAAATATCCCTTCATCCCAGGAAAGAAATTCATAGTTACCTCCATTTGCAATATTTTCAGCAATGGAGCTCTGATCGAGGGCACAAATGAGTGCATTTTAGAAATCTAAGATTTCTCATTTTGTTTTCTTCTGGAGGCATTGTATTATAATAGTTATCTCCTCAACAATCTATCATTGAATCACAGGTAAAGAAGTAATCACAGAATGAATTACTGTAATTAATAATCACAGTTCCATACTATAGTCTTACTGGATTTTTTGCTCTTTTTGCAAAGTTTTCTCTTGCTTGTCACATTTTTTCTCACACCTGGCTGGGCAGCTAGATGGAAATGATCATTTCAAGTCTAACATGGAGAGTAAGGCACAGGTTACACAACCCATTAAGGCCAGAGCTGAAGCCTATGGCCAGTGACATCTAGAATCGACATTTTATTACTTTACACATTCCCCAGTAAGACCTTAAAACTGCCTTTATTAAGTTGATGGTAACACATGCAAAGATAGTCCCGATGCATATATATTTTTTAATATAAAAGCCAAATAAGGAAGAGATCAGGTACAGATGCCGCAAACATCACAACATCTCCTTTTGAAAAGCGTATTTTCCTCTCAGCATTTCTGCCAGAATTCCTTGTACTTGCCAGATTATATGGTTTATGTATGTTCCAGTCAACCTATTTTTCAAAAATCTGATACAAAGTTTTCCTAGTTGGAGGAAATAATCACTTTCCATTAAGTTAAACTGTCCCAATCCTTTTTAAATTAAAATACCTGACAGAGAAATAGAAAAACTCAGCTCTGTGGTCTTGCGGGTCACTTAGCTGCAGATGGAACTTGAAAAATTGGTTTCTGGTCATTGCTGCCGAGGAGGAGAGCCCATTATTTCTATTCTGACAGGACTGGCTAGAGATATTCGTGAACGTGAAAAACTCTTAAGTGTGTCATTCCAAGTCCAGAAGGAATTGAACATATTAAGATGACAAAAAGTATAACTACTCTTCCTAGACTACCAGGTATTTGTAGGTTTATAAGCAAGATAGCTTAAATTACAATTGTATCTTTAGCCTGCAGCATTTTATAATAAAAGAGCTGCAGAATTCTTTGCAACCAAGAAGTATAAAGAAGGACTTATTAAAGCTGACATGGACATCTGTGATTTTTGCACTCCCTCCTACACATAAAGGGGGGCATCACTGGTGACCTGAAGTTTGCAGGGAGAATATTTCCATTTCCCAGCTCCATTTAGAACTCACTGGCCTCCCTGCCACTGTAGACCTGCTGTTAGCCTGCATCTGACAATTAAACCCAGAGCTTCAGCTCTTGCATTCAACCCTGAACCTCCCAGCAGAGCACACCCTCACCCATGTCTTTTTGATAAAGTCTGTAATTAAACTCCTAAGACATTTTTAAATTGCATCAAGCCTTAGGGGATGAAGGTTGGATATTGAGCTGTCTTCTTCCTCCTTTTGAATCAACTAGTGATTTGAATCAACTATACCCACAGGTATATACCGCATGCATTGTGTTGAACCAAACTAAAAGAATGGAGATAAGTATGAAGTGCATTTCTAGGTTTTTAGTGGGGTTTTAATTTCCAGGCTTAACCAAAGCAATGAAACAGTTACATTTATTAAATAACTTTTCTCAGAACAAAAGAAAAACTAAGGCAAAAAGAGTCCGTTTTCCAATAGTCAAAATAAAAATAGAGTTCTCTCACTCTGCCCACTGGCCTTCCCTCTCATCAGTTTCCTGCCAAAAGACTCGCATGTGTCACCCCAGTGCGGTCCAGCCTCGGTTGTCTTTGCAAAGTAGCTGCGTGAATGGCTGGGAGCTGTTCAGTGTTTAGAGGTCTTAGTGGCTGGTGCTCATAAAAATGTCACTATGCACTTGCACTTTGAAAAGTCCTTTTATCTTACATTCCTGGGGCCCCATGCCAACAGTCAGCCTCCTTGAGCAGACTGCTGCTGTCTGGCCTCCCCACCTCATCGCCTAGCCCCTAATGAGATGTGTGCAACTCTTCGCGGCAGTGTTTCAGTCTCCTTTTTGCCTCTGAGCTGCTTTTGGGGGGTCCACAAGCTCAGAGGTCCTCCGGCCATAGGCTGCAAACAGGAAGGAATTTAAGTAAATATCTCAAGGTAGAAACTAGTGTCTACCGTAAGTGGCGGTGTCTTCTAAGTTACCGAAGAGGATTGAATCTCAGGGGTCCCTACCAACTCCTCTGCTGGGGAAATAAGATTCCTTGAGGACATCAGAGCCAGCTGCAAAATCCCTCCATCCCTGGTTTCTGCGCACACTTCACACCACAGAAGGGCCCCGTGTGAGGTCTGGTTAGCCGTGACGCCGAGGTCAGCTGAATGTGGGTTTCCATCTTTATTCCTGGCATGGAGGGTTTGTCTTTTCTTAATTATATGTACACTTTTGTCATAGCACCACACATGCAGCAAAGGCCAAGCCACAAAAAGGTGAGAACTGAGGTTTGCACAGGTAAGAAGTGCCACACACCCCACCAATGTCATCTGCTTGGCAGCCATTCTTGAAGGCTAGCCAGGCAGCCCCATGCCAAGGAGAGAGAGAAAATCAGCATTCTGAGCCTGTGAGAGCCACATGACCCTCAAACGTTTAACAGAGTGAGGCTCCCACCCTCTGACATCCTGGTTCTGTACCCAGTACTAACTGACAGCTATGAGTAGGATGCCAAGGGCAGCGGAAAGCTACATTAACAAAACAACTATCCCTATTGTGTTAAGTAAAGGAAACAATACGAGGGACCATCAGTTTCAGCTCAGTTGCATCTAAGGGATTTAAATAAACTACTTCCGTAACAGGGGCTACTACTTGAATCAAGCCGTTGCTGGGAATGTTTTGAAAAGCTGATCCTATTCCATCTACCACAAGGTCTTTATAAGTTCATGGCCTGAAAATTCTATTCCCTTCCGGATTTGGAAATACCTTGGTTTCCAGATAGTGTAGATAAATGGAGCAGTTAGAAATGGAATAATTACAGCTGGGATCCAGCAGGTTTTCCAGCTCAACTGAGTTCTATTAATTTTTTGACCATGAGAAGGAATCAAGGGTACCTGTCAGCTTTTACGCTGCGCGCTGTTTCAGAGTGGAAAGCTGAGCTCACACCTTGTGTCATAACGAGAAGTGAGTCATTTGGGGATGAGTGAAGAGTGTATCTGCCAAACAGCTTAGTGACTTTCGGGAATTTAAATATTCAGTGGAAAGACGAGGTCATAGGGCAGCTGAACCTTGGCTTGCCTCTCTTCCGTCTGTCTGTGGCTTTGATCATGCTACATCCTCTGTCATGGCCAGGACTCCAGAGAGAATCTCAGGGTCACGGCCTGTTGCCTATCGAGAGGTATAAACCTGCTGCTTCCATATGTGAAGCCCTCAGTCTGGGGACTGGGAGCTGAGAGGAGGTAGCTTCATACGTACCATATTTCCCACATAACCCGAAGCAGACTAAACAGAACTGGTGTGAAATCTCATGACTTGATGCTGCTCTGGTTATATTTCTTAAGCTGTAATCCATTTATTTGTATGTGTGTTTATTCCCAGGATTTACAGCTTTCTCAGTCGTTGGCGGAAGAGAATGTTTGAAACCTTTTGCAAACGGTTTTCAGTAAGCAGGGGCCTGTCATTAAAGCCCAGGACAGTGTGTGTGTGTGACTCTGTGTGTGTGTGTGTGTGTGTTCATGTGAGTGTGTGAGTGCCCGTTTATGTGGGCTTTTTTCTTCCCATTTGCTGCTTTTACGCAAACACGTCACACATGGTAGCATTTAGGAGCCCTTCACAGCTGAAGTGTTTCAAACACTAATGAATGGAAGTTTGGTCATATAATGCAGACAAGCTTTAAGGCATGCTTTACTGAATGGTGTACTGTAGTGACCTGGGAAAGGAAGAGAGGAATAAATTGTGTCAGCTAGCCACCCAGACAAAATGAAGCCATGTGGAAAATCAAATCTATTAAAGTATGAAGACTGTTATAAGCTGTTTTAAGCTGGCCATTCTTAAAGGGGCTCCGTTTGCTGCAGGAGTAAATGTTTACCTCTTCTCCCAGATCTTTTTCACATGCCATCTTATGAGACAGTGTGCAGCATTTGATAAAAATCATCCTCTTGCTAACGACGCTTTTATCAGAAATGTTTATTGTCTCCGCTTTACCACCCATGTCCTGAAAGGTACTGCACATTTGTTAAATAAGCAAAAGGGAAGAGAACTGTGCAGCATAAGCCAGCTTGCGGAAACTCCAACAAATTCCAGAGCCATAAGGAATCAGAGAAAGGAAAAGAGAAGGAGGAATTAGATTTATATGAAGAGGAAGCCCTGCAAAAACATATATATTAGATTTTCTCTGCTTGGCCAGCCCACCATTAAATGTTTGGTCAACGTGGATTTAGTGTTGAGATTGAGCAGCTATGCCAAACTTTGGTCATTGTCTTAAAATGTGCTTTAATAAATACAAGAAGAAGGAAATAAACTTGGAAAGGAAGTTAGCAGTCAGCCCTGGCAGCCCTTTTTCAGGCTTGGTTCTGAGCTCACGCTGCCTCTGCCTGGTGGTGTGGTGACCACACACAGGTTCTGGCTCCTGTCCTGACTGGGCCCAGATCCTGGCCCTACGTCCCCTGTAACTTTGGGTATTTTACTGGCTGTGCCTTGATTTTTTTTTTCTTCTGTAAAATAGGAATAACAACAGACAATCCCTAAAAGCATCAGCCCTTATTCCCATTATCTGCAGGACAGATTTATTAAGAAAGGATCCCCTTGACTTTTTTTTCTTCCTTGTACATGAGTTTTTAAACTGATGACTGGCGTGCTGTCAGGAAAAATTTATCCATTTCATGTTTACTTTAATTGGTGAGCAAGCTTACATTGGCCTGACATTCTCTGGACTGCAGACAATTGAATTTGCTGACCAGCCGCCATGATGTCAGGCCTCAGGTCCACAGTTGGCTAATGACTGCTTTGGGAAAAAACAACACCTTGATTCCTCAATTACGGTTTAAGAAGCCCTGGGAATGAGGGGCTTGCCAATCATCTGCACCCTCTTTTGAAGCAAGCATAGCGTGCTGGGGAAACAGGTCATGAGCCGTTGGTTAAGAACAGCCTGCGCAGGGTGACGGCTGTGCCCTTTGTGTGTTCCAGGAGGAGACTGAAGAGACATCCTCACAAGAGTCCGCCGAGGAGGATTAGGGGGCGCCGGCATTCGATTTCTACCTCAGCAGCAGTTGGATCTTTGGAAGGGAGAAGACACCGCAGTGACCACTTAGTCTCTTGTCGCTGTGGTCTTTCCACCTTCATTGGGGCGGGGCGGGGCGGGGGCGGGGCGGGGGCGGGGGGGGGAGAAGTCACATAACCTTAAAAAGGACTATATTAATCACTTTCTTTGTAATCCTTTCACAGTTCCAGGTTTAGTGAAAAACTGCTGTAAACACAGGGGACACAGTTTAACAATGCAACTTCTAATTGCTATCTTCTTTTTTCTTACCCTACTAATAGTTTGTTGATCTGATGAGCAAGAGTAGGTGGGTTTGAAAAGCTGAACCTGGTTTAGTCAATCACTGCGTTGCATGCAAACAGGAAACGTGCCACACTCGTGACGCAGGGCATTCGTATTGGAGAGGCGTGGTGTGTGACACTGCGTCCGCCTCAGACCCCGCCCAGCCTGCTCGCCGTAGTGAAGCTTCTGTTTAGAACACCAAAGATAGGACTAGCATCTACTTCTCTCTTTTTCATATCATCTTGTAGACACTTGATTTTTTAGCTTTTATTTCTAAATGAGACGAAATGCTGATGTATCCTTTCATTCAGCTAACACGCCATAAAAGGTTATGTTCGTTTTTCAAAAAGGGAAGTAAGCAAACAAATATCGCCAACTCCTATATTTATAGATACCACACATATCAGCAGGAGTAATAAATTCACGCAGAGCCCTCATTTTCAGGAAAACACTCATCCGGGTAGAATCTGCTCCCTACAGAGCCAGACACCATTTAGCAATAAATCACACTTGTCAGCCTCAAAGCATTTAAGGAACCTAGACAAGTAAAATTGTCCTCTATGTACTTTAATGAAAAGGTACAACAGAATAATGCAGGATGAACTCACCTGAATTAAGAGGTGAGAGGAGCGAAATCTAAATTTCTTTTGCTGTAGTTACACTATAATTTAAAAAGCAAAACAAAGCAGTCTCTCTCTCTCCACTGTGTATCAGTTTCCGTGAAAGACCTAAATACCACTTACCTCAGATTAAGCTTACGTATTACCTCCAGTAATACGTCTTGACATAGGATGGTTGACGGAGGCGCTCTACTTTGGCTTCAGTTCACCATCTCTTCATTCAAACTGCACTTTTAGCCAGAGATGCAATATATGCCCACTATTCAATACTACCTCTGAATGTTACAATGAATTTACAGTCTGTTACTTATTACATGCTGCTATACACAGGCAATGCAAGAAAATCTGAATGGACAGGTGAGGCTTGTCATCCACAGCTCTTTTTGTACACTTACAGTGAAAGAGGCAGTCTCCTTACTGTGTTTCAGCATGGCTATGTATTTTTCTATTTTTTTGTTTAATCAAAGTTTTGCAAATACTTGTTTCAGCTTCTCTGCTAGATTTCTACATGAACTTGAATATTTTTTTTAACCAAGTCGCTCCTAGGTTCTTAAGGATAATTTTCCTCAATCACACTACACATCACACAAAATCTGACTGTAATGTTTAACTATTATCCTCCAAGTTTGTACCTCAAATGAATTGTTTAAAGGCAATAGACTCATTGACTTGCAAAGACCTACCTCCAGACCTCAAAAGGAATGAACTTGTTACAGAAACATTCATTTCTGTCAGTGTTTGAAATAGTTCGAACTGCAGCTATCCCTTGTCAGAACTATTTTTGTAAGAGACGTTTGCTAGAAAGGAACACATTTTTACATACTTTCACAAATAAAGCCAACCTTCAAAGAAACTTGAAGCTTTGTAGGTGAGGTGCAGCAAGCTCAGCTTTTGCAGAATGCAATCAAAAATAGGTGTTTGTGAGAGTAGTTGACTATGAGAAGATGCTTGACAGATATTTTCCTGTGTTTTATACAAATGTGATTTTTGTAATATGTCTCGACCAGATTTATTTTAAACACTTCTTATGTAGAGTTTTTATTCCCTTCTCTCCTAGTGAGTGTGCTGACTTTTTAACATGGTATTATCAACTGGGCCAGGAGGTAGTTTCTCACGACGGCTTGTGTCAGGACGGCTGTCAGTTACTGAAGCCCCACGAACCTCAAAACCATCTCTCTTCCAGCCACTTCAGGGAGGTACTTTCAAAGGCCACATACCTCTCTGAGACTGGCAGATCGCTCACTGTTGTGAACCACCAAAGGAGCTATGGAGAGAATTAAAACTCAACAGTACTGTTAACTGTGCATTAGATACGCAAATGAACAGTGGCTCCTAAAAAGAAAAGTCCCATTCCATATCTTTGGTTGGGTCTTTCTAAAACCTCATTGGGCAGCTTGTAAAACTGCAGTGGTTGCTCATGTTGGCCAGACTTGGAGCACTGAGCAATTTCCATCTCTGATGAAGTTATTCTTTTATTTTCTATACGTTGTACAATCAAAACACACTACTACCTCTTAAGCCCCAGTATACCTCATTTTTCATACTGAAAAAAAAAGCTTGAGGCCAATGGAACAGTAAGAACATCATAAAATTTTTATATATATAGTTTATTTTTGTGGGAGATAAATTTTATAGGACTGTTCTTTGCTGTTGTTGGTCTCGGCTAAGTAAGACTGGACATTTAACTTTTCTACCATTTCTGCAAGATAGGTATGTTTGCAGGAGAAAAGTATCAAGACGTTTAACTGCCGTTGACTTTCTCGCTGTTCCTTCAAGTTGTTCTCTAACCTTATTCTTTGATCTTCATGTAGAATTGCTGTCTATGATTGTACTTTGAATCGCTTGCTTGTTGAAAATATTTCTTTAGTGGATTATCACTGTTCTACACAATAAACATAACAGCCTCTGTGATCCCCATGTGTTTTGATTCCTTCTCTTTGTCATAACTCCATGAAATGAGTAATAAAGTTTGGTCAAAGGAGGTCATGGAGAGAGACAGTCACAAGTCATTTTGTGGTCCCCGTGCACACTGAGCAGCCATACCTCTCCACACACCGACATAACATCTTAAAGTATTGTGCTCCTTAAGTCAGCTGACCTAAATTCACCTTTTATGGTCTGACATTTAATTCTACAAAGACAACCTTAGAAGAATTATAAAGGAAGAATAGGCTGTAGCTGCAAACTAGAGAGTTTCTTCCTGACTCTGGCATCTACAAAATTTGTAAGAGAAGAAACTGATATACTAGGTATCTTTCAAGTAAATTTGCAGAGAGATCCAAAAGTTTGGTGAAAAGAATAAGATATGAAAGGCCCAAAGTTTCTGCTATCTAGGAGTCTTATTTTATAAAAGCCACAAGCAGAGTCAGATTTGTTCTATCAAATTCAAGATCATCTTTACACCTCTATTGCCAATTACGAGTAAATTCAGGATTTTTAGAAAACTAATAAAATATTCTGTTTGTGCTGCCACCATTGTCACTAAAACTCCTTCTTCATTCAGCTTCTTAGGAAGGACCTACCCATATTAAAACATCTCCTGTCGGGAAACTTAACTGTCAAATTTATTACTTCCCTCCTTCATTCATTGATTTTCACAGCCAATATTTTCTGAGTGCCTACTTTGTGCTAAGCCCCAGGACAGGAGGCCCTTCAAAACATTATCTCCTTGGGGAAAACTATGCAGGTGCAGAAAGACAGGCAGCATGCAAAAAGAGCTAAGTAAATTGTTTAGACAACAAGCTGCAAGAATTCAAAGGAGGGAAAGCCATTTCCTGCTGGAGTGGATCATTAGTTCAGCCTCCTAATAGAGAGACAAGCTAACTGTATATAATAGAACCTGTATTTAGTCTTTTCATTTTTATTAATACAGAAAAGCACGTAAGAAGAAATAACTTCTTGAAAATGAAAATAAACACACCAAGAGAGAATCTTTAGCTTGGAAAGCAAAGAGTAAGGATATATGATGTCCCGAATAGGGTTAAGTAGATGAATAGGATGAACATTTTTTAACCATATTTGGAATTGATACTCACTAAATTATCACTGAATTAAATTTTCATTTTTATTTTAGGAAAATCAAACGATTGCTTTCACACAAATAGTACACTTACAAAAGTTATTAAGTGAGGAAATCTTTTTAAGTTTCAACCTAAGTTCAAAGAGGGTGTCTCCAAAAAATCAACTGATGTATTCAAATAATGGCAGAGCCTCTAGTATGAATATTATTTGGGGCAATGAAGGTAAGTGAGACTTCATTCTTCCCCCACAAAGAGCCAAAAATGCCTCATGAGGGAGCTGGACCTGAGGGAACACTGTATAAACAGGATCCTACTGAGTTACCCTGAAAGGGGTTGGAGGCATCCCGAACTCTGCCAACACCAGGGACAAATGCAGGCCCTCCCACAAAAGGGCTTTAGCGTCACCACCAGACAGAGGCCTGGGGCTCCATGGACAAAGTCTCAGCCAGTGTAGTATTTCTTATTAGGGGCGGGTGGTGGGGGGAGGTCAGTAGACCCAGGGGTACTCAACTCTGGTAAATTCAGGAATGGTAAGTGGTTTAGGAGTATGCACTGTAATAAAAACAGAACTAAAGAATGAATAACATTCCAGGCTGTGGGACATCATACAGACTCAGACTATAGATTAGTGAATGAAGGAAACTTCAGAAAAGTGAAGCAATCAGAAGCCAAGAGTGGAGAAGCAGGCAGAATGGATGTGCCTGTTATTAAGTTATATTTACATGGGATGACTTTTTATTGAAAAGACCAATTCATAGAGGTAGGTAAGGTCATACCCAAGCAATTATTCTTTGGATCTAGGAAATCTGTCCTAAAAGCAGGGACATAAGTCGAAAAAAATCAAAATGACTTGTGAAATATGGAATGCAGAAAGAATAACGACCAGTGAGTCAAGAGGCAACAAAAGTGGTCTACTCCCATAGTCTGGGTTTAGCCATCTGTAAGACTTGCTCTCTCTTCTTTCCTCCTCCTCCTCTGCGTTCAGGACTCCTCCCACGGTAAGCCTGCCATGCCTCTGTCCCACCCTCATACCGAGTCCCAAGTATAGCCCATGGGAAAATGCCTCATGTCACTGAGGAACACTCTGCTTTGTATCCAGTTTTCAATCGTTGGGGTCTGATCTTTTGCTTCTGATACTGATTCACAGCCTGATAACCTTCCTCCAGCCCATTTATCCAGGGCTAAGTCCTTGCCTGACTCAAGCCAGCCTTCCCAGGGCCCTCGTCCAGCCCCTGTACTTCAACCAACCCTGGGGCCGACCCCTGGTGAGCTACTAGTCACATCTCCCCTTCTCTGCCCATCGATTACCTAACACTTTTGGATTTCACCTGTTTTGTGGCTGCCCGAATCCCAGATTAAGCATACATTCTTGGAAACATGGCATAACAACATTCGAAAACACTTCTTTGGCAGAACTTAGATGGTTGGGGTACTCACCCTCGGAGAAACTTGATGTGGGAGGAGAATGGTAGACCCAGATCTAGGCCTACTAGTCTGTGCCCCTGAGAACCTAGAGAAATGGGAGGGAAGGGGAGCTCTCAGAGGCACCACCTTTTGCCTGAATGCTGCAGACCTCAGAAGCCCCAGCGTCCTCCCAAGCCACCATTGTCCTCCCAACGTCACCACTGTTTCTGATGTTTGCTGCTCAGCTGGGCATGTCAGCCATGTAAAGCAACCTGAGGAAGAGGAACTGCCATTTAAGCAACAACACTCCATGAGCCAGTTAATTTCAATTAATATTGAAATTCTGCTAGTTCACTGCCTTTTCAAAACTAGCAATGACTGATGTCCAGGGGCACTGGATAAGATATCTCATTGCACCATGTGATGCAAAAGGTGTGGACTTTGGAACCAGACTGCCTGGGTTTGAATCCTGGCTCTGCCACTAACTAGCTGGGGGACCTCGAGCAAGTCACATAACCATCCTGGATCCTTTTTTTTTTTTCATTTTTAAATAGAAATAATAATAGCACCTACCTAAAAGTATTGTTAAGAATATTAAGTAAATTGATACATATGAAATGATTAAAAGCACACAGCATATAGAAGGTGCTGTATAGCACCAGCTATTATTTGCTATCCTGCCTCTGGCTGCAGGGTGGACTTAAAGCTGACATTGTTTTCCCTCTAGTTTCAATCATTATTTGATCTGGGCACACAGGGCTATCCACAGATCATGATCAAAAAAGGTATCAGAGTTTTCCTGGTCACACATTCCATGCACGGAAATCATTAATATATACACAGACTGCTTATTCCCATTGTGTTTTGCACTGTGTTTGATCTCAGTGGATGGAGTTCCTAAAGGGAACCACCCCTGAAAAATCAGCCAAATGCCAACCTCCTCCATTCCAGTGACAGTCTTAGGGCGTCCCTGATGCCCCACAGCTTCAGTTGCTCAGAGTGACACTCACTTCCTGCCATTTAGTCCAGCCCTTCGCCCTCTTTGCTCAGGCTTCTGATTTCAGCCTTGGCGGAAACTATCACGGAGTTGGGGTAGCAATCTCAGTGGTCTCCCTCCTCCTGCCATACAGCACCTGGCCCCTGTTGTTCCTTCACATTCCAGGCTCTAGCTGCAGCAGCCCGCCCGCCCAGAGGACCTAAACTAAACGTGCCTCTTCAGCCAGTCTTTGAACCTCATCTTCTCCCCAATAGGCAGCCCAACTTCCTCCTCCACTGAATGCTATATTCCCTTAGGGTTCCCTTTGGTTACCTAAGCATAGTCTTCTTGGACCAGGAATAACTGACTACTTAGTGGAATACTAGAGAAGAAAAGGGGAGTCAAGTAAACGAGATGGATTTCTCCTCTTGTCGGGTTTCCCTAGTGACTGGTCAGACCGAGGATGAGAAGACGGGCTGTATGCGGGGCTTCACCTGCACTGCCATAGCCTCAACCTTGCTGGCAGCTCGCACTCTGCAGACAAATGGCTATGGGCCCCTGCAACTGCAAAGAACATAACCCTGTTCAAAATGGTGTACACCAAATAGAAAATATTAGCTGATATAGCTGCGAAGTCTGGGATACTAGAATTCTAGGCATGATTTGATCCAGAGTCCCAAAGTATCTGTCTAGGAGCCTGATTTTATAGCCTTCAGCCCAGCATTTCTCTTTCTTGGGTTCACTGTCAGAGAGGTTCTTCTCTAGTGGTGACAAGGTAGCTGCTGGAAGTCCCAAACACACATCCTCTTGGCATAGCAACCTCTGCAGAAAGATGGTTTGGTTTGCTTTTCCAATTATTTCCAGCAAAACCTTGGGGTTGGATATTTTGGGGCAGACATGGATCATAGGCCTGTCATTGTACCGATCTTTCTGGCCACAAATCTGTCCCCAGAGCCAGTCCAGGAAGGGGCACCTCTGTAAGGGGGTGAGAGGGGAAGAGGAGGGCCAGCCCCGTGTGAAACACAAATGGGCAGATGCCTCAGAGAAAAATCCAAGCACACTTCCAGAAGGGAAAACGGAGAGGGGGCAAACGATGGCTGCCTGCTACAATGATGTGGCCAGCAGGGCTGACTGGATAACCAGAAAACGAGGCTGCCGAGAGCCACATGCTTTATCACCAGTGTGAAGAGGAGACTGATACCCAGCTGGCAGTGGACTTCACGGGGCAAGAAAGAAGATTTGTTTCAAGGCACTGAGATGCTGTTTCTCACCATGGCACAGTCTAGCCAATTTTGCATGGGACCAACAGTGGCAGCTCTTTTGCACCCTCATTTTTCACTCACAAGGCATTTTTTTTTAATAAATTTCTTTTCATCTGCAGCCCCATGCTGGGTGATACGGCAGGTTCACTACCATGATGCTGATGCTGACTTTACAGGCGGGTTACCTGACGCTCAGAGCGCATAAGTGACTGGCCCGGGGAGACGGAGCTGGTAAATGGCAGAGCAGAATGTAATCTCATGTCCCCCAACTCTACTTCTACATTCTCTCCTCTAGGCTAATACACATTCCTAGAAGATCCTAGGCAATCACTGTGAGGTATAAATCTTCTCTTGTGTGCACATCCCTGACATATTTAGTTCTTGCTTCCCAGGCTCAAGGTGGGTGTGCAGAGCCGGTCGTGCAGGGGACCGCCATGATTACGGCACTCGGCCTCCGAGCCGGCATTCCCACGGCTGGAACTCTTCCTCTGCAGTGCAGAGCCTCTGAACCTGGCTATTTATCCCATTTACCAATCCAAGAATATACTTTAGGAGAATATGCACTCTGAAAGATTCAAGGAATTATCAAAACTGCAGCAAGCAAACTGGCTGTAGGACCCAGAACATTCTTCAGGGCCACCAGAGTTTAAAGTCTCATTCCTTATCTTCTGTAAAGGCACCAAATCCGTAGGCTCGACATGTCACCTGTGGGCCTGTACTCTTAAATCGGGCACCCAGCAGGCTGATATGTGGCCGTTATTTACTACAGTGGGATACATTTAGTCATAAAACAATTATGTTCAGCCTGATCCCCAGCTGATTCAATACTGTCATGGAAAATAAAACCTACAATTCAACCAGCTAATGAAAATGTGGTATTTTCGCCAATCCACAGGTATGTTGAACAGCCTGCTCAGCTATTACCGAAGTCGTCTCTGCAAATGCCGCTTGAATGAGGCTGCTCTCCCTCCGCCTCGGTGCCACTACTGCCGTCAATCCGCTGTCAGCTTGGGTGCCCTCGCCTCCCTTCAGTTCTTTCTCTACCCACAGCAAGGGAGGTCATTCTGAACACACATCTGATCACTGATCGAATGCTGTCAGATAAAATTCAAAATCTCTACGATGGCCCGAAGAGTGTCGCACGGTCTGGCCCCTGCTCCCTCTGCAGCCTGAGCTCTCCCAGCCTTCCTCACTCTCTGCCTCTCACCTCAGCGGCCTTCCTAGGACGCCTGTGAAGGCACCGTTCTCCACCCGAGTTCCTTCCCTCCTCCTGGCCCCTCCTCCACCCTAGCAAACCTCCTCCTTGTTCTTCAAGTCTCAGTGTCAGTGCTTCTCTAGGGTACCATCTCTGCCTTTCTCCCTGCTCACGTCCTCACCTCTGCACCGTCAGGTCCCCGGCTGTGAATTCTCCTGTAACACTCTGGACTTCTCCCTGGCAGCAGTCACGCATTACTCTGTGTAATGTGTCCCTGGTGCCACATGAGGGAAGACCTGTCTTGCCACCCTTGTACCCCAGCACCTGGCCCAGTACTGGCCACAGTAGCCTCTCCACAAGTGCTTGAATGTATGAATGAATGAATGAATGAGTGAGTGAACCACATCTATTCTCCACTGGGCTCAACAGATAGGTCCTTCCAGGCAGCTGCTCTCATGGCCTTTTCCCAGACCTCCCCTGTCCTCTGGCACCCCTCTGACCTTCATTCAGGTCTCACTTTTCCTCCCCTGCACGGTGCTCTGTACCCCAAACCTTCTCCCATTGCCTCCCCATCACCTCTGAACACATCCATATAATCTCTCCTCTACCCCATTTCTGCAGGATGGGGAACCCCTCCTGGCTCTTCCATAGCTCACGTGTGTTCGGCTTCCTATTTCCAGGTTAGAGAAATGAGGAACTTCCCAGACTGATAATAGAACCTACTAGAGTTTGAAACAACTAACAACAAAAGAACAACCCCATAATCAGTGGTGAACTTTCATTAGAGAGATTGTCCCCTGGGGATTTTACATATATATATATATATATATATATATATATACACACACACACACACACACACACATACATATATATATAAAACTTTAAGTCAAATACAATGGGGCTATGTCCTTTCTTAAATTTAAGATAATATCAATACAGTCATTCATGATTAAACATAAACAACAAATAATAACGACAATTATAGTTCTAGTCAGAGGTTAGTACATGAAGTAGAGCTAGTAAAGAAAGTAAAAGAAACAATGCATAATCACATTTAGAAAAATGAAAAATAATGTAGCTACTATTCTGGTCATAATGGATAACATTATAAAGATTTATGACCAACAGTTTCAATTTTTAACTAAATACATCTCTGGAACACCATACAATTCAAATACATTTTGTTTAAAAGAAGTACTTTTCTTACAAAAGAAACAACTGCCCTGTGAAAATAGACATTGAGCCTAATCTTATCTAAGTCAATGAAGAATTTTCCTACAATTATTATCAATAGCATCCTGATTTATCCATTTTCCCTCAGTTACGTAAACTGAATATCTAGCATCACACATAGAATACATAAACCCTCAAAGTAGAATAATTCTGTTTCTTCTTATGGTTCATTGTATGTCCAGGAGGCTGTTTCATGGAGTTTTTTTCTCTTGTATATTATTCCTTATCATATCATATAACTTGAACTAAAAAATAAAATCATGCCCAGCTTCTCCATAGTCACAGAATGACCACACTTCCTTAAACAGCACCTTTCAACTAGACTTCGGTTAAAATTTTCAAACTACCTTTAAAGTTCTCTTTCAACTTTTTCATATCATTCGTGAGGACATTCAGGGCACATTAGAATGAAGTCTAATCTTATGTAAGTCAATGAAGCGTTCCAAGGAGGAGCAACAGAAAAAGCGTGAGGTGACCAAGATGCTCCTAGGGCGTCTCCCGCCGCGGCCGACGCAGGGGAGGGGGCTGTGTTGAAAACATTTCACTTCACATAACCCAGAACCTGATCTCGTGAGTGATAAGGCAAGTTAAGTTTTCAATGTGATCTTTGTTCGCTATTGTTCAAAGACTCTGAAGAAATAGAAAAATACGTACGTTTCCTTCACCTATTTGTCAAGCTGTAAATAAGAGGCTAGGTTAAAACATGTGGCACGAGCCCCTTTGAAAGCATTTTACTTTCTTCTTTCATGGGGCTATAAAATTATACGGTGCATTCTCAATTTACTTAGGAAATTAACGGAAGAAAGGAGCTTGGGAAATATTCATTTCCTATGGAACACAGGAAATCTGCATAGCCTTCTCTCTATCTCTTTTTCCCTTAACTTCTGGATTTAAGCCAATATTTTTGAACTCATTAACCTTTGACTCAGTAATTGTTGAGCACAGCTGTGCAGTTGGTTTTGGTTGTTATTTTTCACACATAGCTCAGAGTGTGCAAACTAAAGTGGTACTCTGTCCAGTGACAGTGGCTTTCCTTCATTTATTCAGGCATACATTCATTCATACAAAAAATGTTTACTGAGCACCTACATGTGCCAGGGCACCACACCATGCACTGGAGCTGGCAAGACAAATAGCTCAGTGTCTGTGCCCCTGGCGCATTAGGCCCAGCAGAGGAGACTGGAAACAAGGCAGTGATATCCCAGCAGAAAATCCCGGCACAGACAGGAGGAAGCAGATCCAAGATGAGACTCCAAGACGACTCAGAAGCCCTTTCCTGTTGTGAGAATCTCATACATTTCCTGAAACAAAGGTCACTTACACTCCAGATGAAGATTGAAAGAGAAATGGGGAATGGAAAGAAGGGTGGAGGGAAAGTAAGCAGATGACATGGACAGATGTTTCCGAGAGCTGAGACACAATTTCCCCTTCGCTTTTCACAGTCTCTTTTGCAACAGATCCTGTTGACAAGTGTTTTTGCAGTTCTACAAAGATTTCCTAGGAAATAAAAACTCTATTTAAAAAATTATTGTGTGATGCTTTTCTTTCTTGCGTTTTAAGGACATTAGAGGCACATCAAATTCATATCTGTGTTTTGAGTTTAGGTTACTAAATATTTATCTTTGGGATTGAGGAGGGTTTTTTTTTTCTATTTTTAGGCTAAATCCAGATGTTTTAAATCCATACAGAATCACAACAGATATGTAATATAGTCTTCAATAATCCATATAAAGCTTGGCACAATGTCTGGCATGCAATAAGTGCTCAATAAATTTTAGCTATTACTATTGTTGATATGACATGTACAGTAAATAAACACAAAATATTTTCTAAGACATATACAGCCTTTTTTTAAATAAACAGTTCAAGCACATAGTGAAAAAAGCAAATAGTTCACAGAAACATACAATGAAAAAAACAACAGTGACCTGCCTCCTCCTACTCCTATCTCACTACCTATTCTTCAGATGCACTATGTGCCTTTAACTCAGTTGTTCCTTAAGGTGGTTGCCTCATATTCTAAATTAAAGGCTTATATGTCTTTACTGATGAACCAATTTGAGGCATTACCAGTTGGCTTCTTTCCATGGCAGATGAGGGTTTAGATCTTATGCATTATTCATTTACTCATTCACTCAACAAATAATTAGCGAAGACCTGCTGTACCAGTCACTAGCTGGGTGCTGAGGATGCCTCAGGGGATGAAACGAACAATTTCTCACCTACAGAGAGTGTACATTCTAAAAGGGAAGAGGGATGTTAAACAAGTAAACTACATAGTATGTCAGAGGGTTTTAAGTTCCATGGAGAAACATTAAGTAGACAGGGGGAACAAGAAGTTCTGGGTGGAAGGGCTGTAGTTTAAATGGTGGGTCAGGGAATTCCTCACTGAGAAGTTGGCTATTTGGAAAGACTAACCTTGGGAAGTTTTCTTATATTGTTTCTTTGATAATTTCTTCACCTTCATTTTCTCCATTCTATCTCTTTGGATACCCTGTTTATTAGATATTGATCCTGCTAGTTTAATCCTTTACACTGCTTGGATTTTCTCTCTTTACCATTTTGTTCTGTTCTCTGGAGATTTTTCTCATTTTGTTTTTTTAGCTCTTTCATACAACAAGTATATGGAGGTCTTTTTTTTCTTCTGAGACTCCTGAGGTCTCTGGGAAGTCACCTCTGATCTCTAGTTCAGGACAGAAACCAGGCTGCTGACATTTTATGCCCAAAGAAATGGACGGCAGTCAAGTATCCCATATAGTTTTCCTAAGCCTAAATGCTAACCACTACTCTATCTGCATTCCAGAATCCTGAGTCCTTCTAGAATTCCTTTGGGTAAATCTGATTTCTTTTGTCTCTGTTTCCATCCGTGTGCAGTCAAAAAGGCACCATCTAAAATTGGAGACACACATACAATTTTAAAAGCATTTGTTGATTGTTATAATTTCCATCATACATATATTCATTTATGTACATTTTCCCATATATTTATCCTATATATTATATAGGTACATACACATGAATGTATATATACAAATGTATACCTGTGTGCGTATATATGTATTTGTGTAAGTATATATGTGCGTATATATGTGTGTGTGTATAATCATTTCCATCATTCCACTCTTTCAAAGTTAAGATATGTAAACTCAAGAAATATCATCAATCTCAAAGACATAAAGTTCTATACATTATGTTTCAAGGTCAAAAGGCATAGCGTATTTTAGAACCTGCAAGAATGGCTAGAACGTAGATCTGTTTTAGAAAGAGGGAAATCATCACAGAAGATGCTGGAAAGAAATTTTCTTTAATGGAGCCAGATCCTCAGGGGACCAAATTGAAAACAAGACTGTCTATTGCTAAAGAGTCCACAGGAAAAACAACACATATTCCAGAATTTACATCCAGGGACAGAGAAAGTTTATTCCCACTGAATAAATTTAAAATGGCATTTTGCTGCAACCAGGCATCATGTATCCAACATACTAAGCTACAGTTATATGAAACTCTATACACCCCCAAAATTGAGATGCATATTTTATTCAAACACACATAAAACATTCATCAAAATTGACTACATACCAGGTCACAAAAGACAAGTCACAGTTTTTCAAAAATATGATGCCATAGAGATTACATTTTTAAACCCCATTATCATGAAATTAGACATCAGCTACAATACAGAAAGGGAGGAACACTATGTTTTGATTAAATGCACCCCCACACAATTCAAGAGTTAAAGATAAAATGACAAGGGAAATTAAAAAATATTTAGACCTGAACGACCATAAAAATACTACTCATCACGCTGTATGAGGTATGGCTAAAGTGGTTCATAGATACGAATTTATAGCCTCAAATATTTCTTTAAAAGAGTGTTGAAGTGAATATGCATTTACTTCAAGAAAGTTCATTAAGTCATGCAAAGAAAGTTAGATACTAAAGTGAGATCTCATCTTTTTTATACAAAACATTGTTGGATGTATTTTACCACAGTAAAAAAAAATGGGGGGAGGGGAGGCATTATTGGGTAAATAAACACCTATTTGCTTCAAGTAACATTTTTATCAGCCAAGTAATAAAACACTGATTTCATTCACTCTGCCCTCTTTGTCTCTTTTACATCTATATTGATCAAAAACTTCAGTTAAGAAACAAAGAAATAAAGATGGTGGCGTGAGAAGTGAGGCAGAGACCTCCTCCCAAAACCACATATAATACAAAAATATAATTAATACAACTAATCCTGAAAGAGCAACAGGAAAGAAGGCTGCACCAGACTGCATACACCTGGAGAAGAGAATAGACCTCACGGAACAGGGTAATGTACCAAAAGGGGCTGTCTTGGGATGATATCCTAACCACATATTATAAAAAGAAAACCTTAAGGGCAGGGGGTGGATTGGGGGAGGTGGAGACGGTAAAAAAAAAAAGTGAGGAAATATGCCCAAAGGCATTTCAAGTTGAGTTGTTATTTGAACCTGACTAACTCCAAAACCTATAATTGGAAGTGAGAATTTGTTTCCTTCACTAAATCAATTCAAAGATTTTCTTTACTACTAAATATTTTTTGACTAGTCCAACCTTGATTAATTTTGTTTCATGTGCCTTAGATGGAAAACTTCAAGATGACATAGATTTTTTTAATGAATTTAATATTCTGGCCCTGAATATAGAGATCCTTATTGTAAAACAAAAAATAACCTATAAAAATAATTGTAATTATAAAAAAAACTTCAGTGAGTTAGTAGATATTTGGCTTCTCATATACATTATGCATATACAATATCTACATATATATACAATATGATTGTATGTATACATCATAGTCTAACTTGGACATTTGCTTCTAAATAGGAAACAGCTCTGAGAGAAGCAAGATCAATGATAAATAAGACCCTGGACCTGAGTCAACACTGAATTCTGTCTCCACTCTATCTTGAATTAGCTGGGTGACGCACATCTATGCAACCTCTGAACACTTCAGTTTCCTTCTTTGTGAATTACAGTTGCAGTAACACTGGTACTAGCCACAAATGACTGCTGTGAGGATCACAAGTTACTGCATACACAGTACTTACCTTGCTGCCTGGATCAACAAGTAATTGCTAAAGAGTAAATTACTAGAATTAGGAAAGAGAATAATACTTTATGGTGGAAGGGGACTTTTTATTGTGACAAGCACTTCAACTTTCACCGTTAAAGTGAACCTGTGTCCTACTTAAGCAAATAAAATGGGGGTTGGCTTTTAATAGTCATAATACTCCATTAGGTAGGTTTGGTCAGACCTTATTCCCATTTTATAGATGGGGTAGCTAAGCCCTAGGAAGTTTAAGTGCTTTGTCTAAAATCACAAAACTAGTTAGTGACTATCTGGTACTGGGACCCTGATTTCCTGAGTCTCTAGTTCATCATTTTTTTCTATGATGCATTTTAACAAGGATGCTACCTAGAGATCTCTTATAGATAACTTTTATTTTATTAGCTTAAGTGGGACACAGTTTCACTTAACCATCTATCACAATGGTAGAATTAACACTCTATAAAAATACAGACCTAGGATGGGACCTTTCTTGGAACAAAAATTCCTGTAGAAATTGCCCACATTCTTTTTTTTTTAATTAATACATAATTTACATGGAGTAAAAATTTACCCTTTCTAGTGTAGTTTTGTGAGTTTTGACAAACACCTACAGTCAGGTAGCCATCATTGAAATCAAGAGATAGAACAGTTCCATTACCCACAAAAAGCCCTGTGCCACTTTGTAATCAACTCCTTCCCCCACCTGCAGTCCTTGGCAACTGCTGATCTGTTTTCTTTCCCTATGATTTTTTCTTTTTCAGAATGTCTCAAAGTGGCATACAGTATGTGGCCTTTTGAATTTGGCTTCCTTTTCTTAGCATGGGTATTAGAAATTCATCCACGTTGTTGCATTTGTCAGTGGCCCATTCCTTTTCTATTCCTGAGTAGTATTCCACTGCATAAATGTAGCACTGTTGGTTGTATCCATTCCCCAGTTTAGGGACATTTGGGTTGCTTTCCTTTATGAATTTTGGGTGATCATAAATAAAGTCACAGTAAACATTAACATACAGGTTTTCATGTGAACATAACTTTTCATCTCTCTTGGGTAAATACCTAGAAGTTGGACTGCTCAACGCTTAACCTGCTGAGGAATGGTCAGGCTGTTTTCCAGAGTGGTTGCAGCATTCGCATTTCTAATAGCAATATATGAGAGTTGAAGTTGCTCTAATTCTTGCAAGCACTTGGTATTGTCAGGGTTTGTTTGTTGGTTGCTTTTGTTTTGTTTTGTTTTTGTTTTCATCATTCTAATAGGGGTAAAATGACATTGTTTTACTAAGAGATTGTATAGACTAATTACTTGTGTCCCCCAAAATTCATGTATTGAAATACTGACTCCCAGCCTTTGGGGGTGATTGTCCCATGAAGATGGAGCCTTCATAAATGGATTAGTAAAGAAGACCCCTTATAAAAGAGACTTCAGAGAGCCCCTTCCACCCTGTGGGTTCATAGAAGACGACGCAGGAAGTGGGTTCTCACTAGACACTGTGAATCTGCTGGTGCCTTGATCTTGGGCTCCCCAAACTCCGTAATTGTGAGAAATACATTTCTTTGCTTATAAGCTATCCAGTCTATGAAACTGTTATAGCAGCCCAAAGGGACTAAGGCAGAGACATTAGTTATGATAGCAACCTAAGGATCCCCATTCAAACAGCTATTCTAGTTGATAAGGGAAGTATAACTAAAGCCCTAATCAGTAACTTTGCTAATTGGTTTTCTTCCTTATCCAGTTGGGTATATTGCTTAAGTATAGGCATGAATGCACATACATATATAGACATGTAAGTAAATCTCCCTACTTTTCTCAAGTGCCATCTTTTGGATTACCAGAGAGGACTTTCTTTAGAACTTGAACTGTAGTGTACACTCTTTAACACTTTTCCAAAGGGGATTAAGCAAGACTTGTAATGTTTGGTAAGCAGAATAATGACCCCCAAAATAATGTTCACACCCTAATCTACTGAAACTGTGACTGTTATGTTTCATGGCAAGGGGAAATTAAGGTTGCAGATGGAATTAAGGTCGCTTCTCAGAAGATCTTGAGAGGGGAGAGGATCCTTGCTTACCCAGGTGGACCCAATGTAAGCAGAAGTGCTCTTTAAAAATAAAAGAGGGAGAGAGGAAAGTCAGTGTCAGAGTGTCAGAGCAATGCAGACTCGACCCATCATTTGCTGGCTTCAAAGATGGAAGCAGGCCCCAAGCTGAGGAATGTGGGCAGCCTCCAGAAGCCAGAAAAATGCAAGGAAAGATCCTCCCTTAAGCCTTCAAAAGGAATGTGTATTTGCCAATGCCTTGATTAGTCCAGTGAGAGCTATTATGGACTGTGATGTCTAGAAAATTAAGAGAATATATCTATAGTTATCCATGTACTTCTCTTTAATTTCTGTAACCCTTACTAGTCTGTAAGCTCCTTGGGGCAGAAACTATGTCTGTTGAGTTCATCTCTGTATCACTAGGCCCGAGCACAATGCCCAACACAGAGTAGGTATTCAATAATGTTTGATGAAGAAATAAGTTAATAAATGAATGATGAATTTGGATAAACAGAATTTTTAAAGATCTCCTATTGTACCCCCATCTAGAGATTATTTCTTCCTCTATCCCCCATTATTTTTTGCCACTTTCCCCTACTTTCCCTAGACAGTGCCATATGCTCTGAAACCTTTCTGTAATATCAAAACACATCTAATCCTGTTATATCCTATCCCACAGGGACCCTGCCCTCCTCTGGCCAATATGAGAACCAATTCCTTCATAATGGATGCTTAAGAACTGATTTATTTTCTTCTCAGACATGTTTCTCTTTTTGTTTTTTTAACTGAAATATCTTTGATATACAATCTTATGCTGGTTTCAAATATACAGCATAGTGGTTCAACAGTAACCCATATTATTAAATCCTCACCCCCACTAGTGCGGTTACTATCTGTCAACATAGGAAATGTTACAGAATCATTAGCTATATTTTCCAACAGACATGTTTTTCTAAATTGGCAACTTCCGGAAAATCTAGAGCTTGGCCCCAAAAACTCCAAATCCATTTCTGTTTAGTAATGTATATAAATCAATCCATTGCCAAACTCATGAAGGAGGAATGCATAAATATAACCATGGTCGTCTTCATTTGTTAATTCAGCACTTATTTATTGACTATCTACTCTGGTTGAGAAACATAAGATTTTTTAAAGAGCCTCAGATTCTATAGAAAAGAAAGATATTGTAACTAAAAGATTGGAACTTCTCCTCTGTAGGCAACTCCCCACCTCCATTCCAACAGAGCAGATTACTGGGGAGGAGAAAGATCATCGGCTAAAAATTTAATCAGCAATGATACATTATGGCACACACATAAGACCTTTCATTTTCCATCATGCTTGCAGGGTATACCTTACAATAAAAGTTAGGGGGGAAATCAAGGAAAATAATTAGTATTACTCTGCAAGACTCCAAGAGGAGAGTTAGGAGCACATTTCTTTCTTATTATATGCTCAGAAGACATCGTCTAAAGAATCGTTAGCGCTTCTGTGCACGTGATCTAACAGTTAATTGCTGGACAAAGGGAAATGCTGGACAGGGTATCTGCAACTCATCCCGATAGGGAGACCTAATCAGTTGTCTAGATTTGGAATATACATATCCAGCGTGGGCTACTCCGAGGCACTTCGAATGCCAGAAGCCACCTCTGACTGGCCCACCAAACGTGCCTCTCCCTGCCAGTTCTCCCTCACTCCACTCACACCTATGGTAGGATCTCCCAGAAGGTGGGTAATGTTTCTCCAGTGGGAATTTGGAAAGAAGAGGCGCCTTTTCTAGAGAGGCACATATCTGAGGACAGGGGCTTGGGGTTGGACATGGAACACCTATGAGGAAAACTCTGTGAATTTTTCAACTTCTTGGATTAGTTTCCCTTAGACTGTAAGAAATGTCATAAATATATGCTATTGTGTACACTTTTATTTTATTTATTTTTTGTTTCATTATATAATTACTGTTATTTTGTTAACATAATAATAATATATCACACTATTACTACCACCCTTCATTGGGTAACTAACTTTAGATGCATCAAACATTCAGTAAAATCTGATTTAGCCATACATCCAGGTGTGGGAACGCTGAGGCAACTACAGAAGTAATGCAGTGTAAAAATATTCATCAGAATCTTTTGGATGCAGAAAATAGTATTGGCTTAAGTGAAAAAAGGAATTCATTGAACCATTGAACTGAAAATCCAAGTTCTCAGATTATGTATTCAAGACTCTCTCTTCCCTTCTCTCAGTGCTATTTCCCTGTGTTTTCTTTATTTTCAAATACTCTCTCTTACACACTGGCAGATTGGCCTCTGGTAGCCCCAGTCTCGCAACTCCAACAAGATCAAAGCTTCTACTTCCAAAATATTTCGGTACCAGAAGCAGATAATTATTTTCTTCCCTTGTCTAATTCCAAACTAGTCAGTGAGGTTGGGAATGGCCACACCTGAGTAAAATGTCGGTCTCCAGAGCTAGGAGCGTAAGACAGGACCCTGAACCACAGAGACCAAATCTGAAATGACAAATCTGATGACAGACACATAGCATTAAAAAGTAGATATGTGATGTTGCATCAGGTATGATAAGTCTTGTAAATAAAAATACAGCAAGGTAAAGAAATCAAGGAGATCAAGGCTTGGGTCACAGGGAGTGGGTGCAGGGAGCTACTCTGCCTCTCTGGCCTAGTGTTCCAGGTACGGGGATGACAAGGCTCTGAGGTGGTGTGCGCTGGCAACACCTGACAGACAGTAGAAGGCCCATGTGGCTGGACCCCAGCAACCCAGGAGTAGATAGTAGGAAAGGAAGAGAGAGAGGCAGGTAGTAGACAAATCAGGGACAGCCTTGTAGACCATGGCAAAGACTGTAGATTTTATTCTAAATGTGATGGGAAGATACTGAAGTGATGTGAGCACAGGATTGTCGGGGTGTTACTTATATTTTAAGAGGATGATTGCCTCCTGTTAGAGATGTTAGGAGGCTTTGGGAGGGAGGGAGAGAGGAGGCAGATGAGTCAGGAGGCACAGTACACCGACAAGACAGGAAAGATGACAGTGGCCTGGGCTACACAAGTGGTGGTGGAAGTTGGATACATGATCAGATTCAAGAACTACCTTTGAAGTTCATGCCAATAAGATAAGGAAATGGATTTTATATAGGATGTGAGAAAAAGAAAGGAGTCCAGGATTATTTCCAGGTTTCATGCTAAAGGAAGCAAGGGTTCCATTTAGGCAATAATAAAGACTAATGGCGGCATGTCATGGCACACACACCCCACACACACATTTCATTAAAGAGCTCATGAACCCTGTTACTTAGGATCTGGCCCTTGATGCCCGCACGTGTTTGGTAATCCTAACCATCACTCGCAAGACTTAACGTCCTGAAGGCCCCCGGGGAAACACTTCTGCATATCTCTTGCCCCACATCCTGAACTATAAGCATATGACTGTCCTGAAGGTGTATAGGTTGTGACACTGCCAGTGCTGGAGATGAAACACTGCTTTTGAGTGAGACGAGGACTTGAGCAGTAGAAGTACTCAGATAAGACAGAAAAACAAATGAACCTGTCGCATCTTTCCTCTTGCATAAATAGCGTCATTTCCTTGCAGCGCTGAGCATCAATTTGCTTCCCTCTCCTGATGTCCCGGTTTGTGGCCTGGGCGATAGTCACGATCAGCCCATTATTCAAACCACTGTTGCATGTGGGTTCTCAAGAGAACAATTCTCAACATTTGAAAAATTCACATTATTCTTAAATTTATAGACGTAGACCCAGATCTCACTAATGCATGAATATAATATTATTTACACTGGTAACTAGATGATCATTGGGCACTAGATTTACAAATTTTACTTTCATAAAAAGATTTAATACGATTTAATTAATTTTTCAAGAAAATTAAATTTAAATATATGAAAATTATGGAGAGGAAGGCACAGAGCCCTGCAAGGCTTTAGCTCTGTGAAGGGATCAGCTGTGTTTCCTTACCCATGGTCACTCTACCACGGCTGTCCCAGCCCCAATACTGTGGTATGAACGGTTTTTGGGAGATGGACCAGTTTTATTTTAATAATTTTGATATAAAATTTTGATATGCATGATTTCATATGTATTTTGTAGGCAATTTAAATATTAAGAAGAAATAACTTTTTTGAGAACACAAAAACGATTTTAACTTTTGGAGTTTACATTTGTGCTAATATACACACTTTTACTCAATTTTGTATCCATTGAATACAACTACATTTTATTGTTTGATCCTTTAGGTCATAACTGCCAATATAACACAAGTTAAACTAAGATACTTATTATAACATAAGAAATGGTTTTACTAAAGTCAAGAAAAATCTGTCTTATGGAGTAACCATATAAAATTGTATATAATAATAGGTTATAATGTGTGAATTATATATATTTTTTATTACTTATCCAATATTTCCAGCTTATAAATTAAATAATGTTTAATAATGATTGTTAAATGAAATTCAGTCATGTGCAATATTTGTGTAAAATATTTACACAGTATTTTCTCGTATTTTTTAATTCTGTCATTATGTTGGTACATTTGACAAGAATAAAGGATAGAACATAATTTATCAATCATTGATTAGCTTGATTTATAACTTCTTAAACATTTGAACACGTGGGATGTGGGCCTCCATTTGAGCTCTTGCCTGGACCTTGAAAATGCTGGGGACAGCCGTGTTCAAGACACCCGGAGAGCCCTGAAAAGAGTGTGATTAACTCTGGAAGATCAGCAAAAGTCCATCTCAGGAGATGATGCCTGACTGGCTCGTCAGGGATGGTTGGGAGCTGGCTCAACATCGGGCAGAGGAGGAAGGGCGTGCAGAGAGCAGGAGGAGCATGTGTGAGGCTGAGATCCTGTGCTGTGACATGAAGTGGGCTTGGCATGGCCGGGCATGAAGTTGTCTGAGGCGGAGGGAGTGATTGATTACACATGGTGCTGGAGGTGAGACTCGGTGGTATACATATCTCTTAGTACTGTCATCCACCATATTTATTCATTCAGAAATACCTTTTTGAGGACTTAACGTCTGCTAGGCACTAGGCTAGATGCTGAATGTACAACCATAAACAAGGCACCACTTTTGCTCTCCAGGAGTGTGTGTGGAGGGAGTCAAGTCGGGGAGGTGTTATGTAACTGTCCCCATGCACGTCTTAGGAAGCACCTCAAGTGAGGGATACTGGTAGAGTATCTTTGCGATTCTACCCATCTCAGGATCTGAAACCAAGTAAATAAGACCTAAATATTTGCTGAATTGAAGTGAAAAAATTACTGCTGGAATATTTGAATTTATTTTTAAGTCTACATTGTAGGAAGAACATTTGTGAACTATTTCCCAAGGTCTCAAATCTGAGCAATGCTGGGAATCCATTAGTCCACTGCAAAAAATGCTGTGAGAGAATGAAGCCCTGCAAACCAATCAAATATTAACAAAAATTGAAATAACAAATTATTATCAATAATAATAATAGCTGCCATTTATCGATCACTTAGTATGTGTTGATCACTATATTACATGATCTCTGTGATCTCTTCGTTCTCACACCAGCCCTATGACATAGATGGAGATGTCAGCAAAATGAATGAATTGGTCATAACCCTGGTATGACCAGTAAGTGCAGACCAGAAGTTCAAATCCACATCTGCCTGGATCTAGAGAGACCTAGAAATGTCCCTTACACACACACACACATGCACAGAACAGGCAGTGCTTTTAAAATAGGCCAAAGAACTGTGATCACCCTCAAAATTCACCATCTTGTGGTTGTTTTCTCTCCTGGCGATTTTACAAGATTTGAACAATAGCCATATCTCTATGATAAACAGATGGAACATGGACTCTTCCCATCTGGCCCATCTCTAAAACATGCTCCTCTCAATGGATTGGTCCTGGGGTTTCTGCGGTGGGTTAAGGGATCTCCAGCCAATAAAGAAGCATGGTTACTCAACTGATAGAGCTAAGAGACAAAGGTTTCCTTTTGCAGGGTTCCTAAGTCCTAGAAGTGAGTCTATTTGTCCCATCAAGGGATCAGTTGAGAGACATATTTTCCTTTTCAAATCAGAAGCATTTGTTTCTATGAGAAATGGCCAGAACAATGTAAATATTAAGAGAAGGGAAAGAAACACTTCTCAGCATGTAAAAGATGGATGAAGAGATTTCTCTACAGATGAACCTCAGTTGCTAACAGCCAGAAGACAATGGGAGAGTTTGCTAACGAAAGAGTTTTCTGAATGAAAGAGCTGGGCTGCCATGTATGGTTGTTCAGGTTGTTTACTGTGTAAGGGTACCTGGCCCAGGTGGCAAGTGAGACTAAAACCTAGTGAACACTCTGCTTGCCAGTCATTTACACCAGTACAGGGCTGTGTCTGCCCAGAGAAGGGAAACTTTGTTCAAGTCTATGTACAGTCACCAAACGTACTAGTGGCAGCCCAGGCCTTCTCCACTTTAAGGATACTAGTAGCAACACCTGGCAATCACCTCCACCTTTCCAAGTATCTCCCACGCTTGGAGTGTTGGGAGACTATATGTAGTGGCAGACTCTGGCTCTGCACTATCCAGGTCAGTAGCCACTGGCCACATGGGGCTCTTGAGCACTTGGAATATGACCAATAAAGATTGCGATGTTCTGTAAATGTAAAATACACCTCAGAGTCTGAGGATTTAATATGAAAAAGAACATAGAACATTCATGAATAATTTTTATAGTGATTACATATTAAATGAACATATTTCGATATATAGGTTTAGAGAAAATAAACTATCAAAATCAATGTCACCCATTCCTTTTTACTTTTTAACTGTGGATACAAGAAATTTTAAGATTACATATGTTGGGGGTGGTCCAAGATAGTGGCACAGAACTACCCTGAACTCACCTCCTCCTGTGGACTCACCAATTCTACAACTACATGAGGGATAATTCCCACTGAAAAAAAACTGGAAACTAACTGAACGGCTTCCTCCACAACAAGGGATAAAAAGGCCACATTGAGATAGGTAGGAGAGGCAGAGATATGGTCTTGTCAAACACCCACCCTGGGTGCAGTGACCCACAGTAGAGAGGACCTCACAGATCTGGAGCCTATTCCTGGGGAGTGAAGAGCTTATCAGCCACCCCAACCTGGGGACCTGCACCCCAGAGATGAGACCCCCCCCAAAATGTCTGGTTTTGGAAACCAACAGGGCTTATGTCCAGGGGACCCAGGAGGCTGTTGGGATCTGAGATACTCATTTCAAGGGATTCTTGCATGAACTCACTTGTCCTGGGAACCAGCCCAAAACCAATATACAGAAATCTGTGCCATTTCTATTAAGATAAAGAGAAATTAAGAAAACAACCCCATTTGGAACTGCATGAAAAAGAATAAAACACCTAGGAATAAATTTAACCAAGGTGGTGAAAGACCTATACACAGAAAACTGTAAGATGAAAGAAATTGAAGAAGACATAAATAAATGGAAAGATATTACATGCTTACGGATTGGAAGAATTAATATTGTTGAAACAACCATACTACCAAAAGAGCAGTCTTCAAATTCAAGGCAATCTCTATCAGAATTCCAATGGCATTTTTCACAGAACTAGGACAAATAATTCTAAAATTGGTATGGAACCACAGAAGACCCTGAATAGCCAAAGCAATCTTAAGAACAACAAAGCTAGTGGTGTCACACCCCCAAATCTATACTAGTACAGAAATCTATATAGCATTGAAATCTATATTTAAAAGGTATAGTAATCAAAACAGTCAGTATTGGCATAAAAACAGGCCTGCAAATCATTGGAACAGCATAGAAAGAACCCATGCATATATTGTCAGTTAATTTCAACAAAGTAAGCAAGATATAAATCTGGAAAGGATAGTGCCTTCAATACATGGTGTGGGGAGAACTGGACAGCCACATGCAAAAGATTGAAACTGGACCACTGTCTTACACTACACACAAAAATTAGCTAAAAATGGATTAAATACTTGAATGTAAGACAGAATCCATAAAACTCCTAGAAGAAAACACAGGAAGAAACCTCCTTCACATTGCTCCCGGTGTTTTTTTTAATCCGACTCCAGAGGCAACGGCAATGAAAGCAAAAATAAATGGACGACATCAAAATAAAAGTCTTCTGCACAGTGAAGGTGACCATCAGCAAAATAAAAAGGCAACCTTCTGGCTAGAAGATATTTGCAAATGATACATCCAATAAGGGGCTAATATCCAAAGTATATAAAGAATTCATACAACTCAATACCAAAGATGCAAATAATCCAATTTACAAATGGGCAGAGATTCTGAATAGACATTTTTCCAAAGAAGACGTACAGATGGCCAACAAGCGTGTGAAAAGATGCCCAACATCGTTAATCATCAGGAAAATATAAATCAAAACCACGATGAGCTGTCACCTCACACCAGTCAGAATGGCCATTACCCAAAAGACAAGAAATAACACGTGCTGGGGACGATGTGGAGGAAAGGGAACCCTTGTGCCTTGTTGGTAGGAATGTAAATTGGTGCAGCCATTATGGAAACAACTATGAAAGTTTCTCAAAAAATTAAAAATAGACCTCTGATAGGATCCAGCAATTCTACTACTGGGTATCTAAAGAGACAGAAACACTTCATTTGAGAGGTTTATGCACCCCTGTATTCATTGCAGCATTATTTACAACAGCCAAGATATGGAAACAACCGAAGTGTCCACTGATAGATGGATGAATGAAGAAGATGTGCCACATGTACACAATAGAATATTACTCATCCATAAAAAAGAATGAAATCTTGCTGTTTGTAGCAACAAAGATGGACCTTAAAGGTACTATGTGAGGTGCAAGAAGTCAGACAAGGAAAGACAAATACTATATGATTTCACTTACATGTGAAAACTAAAAAGAAAAATAAATGAAACAAAGCAAAACAAAATAAAACTCATAGATACAGAGAACAGTTTGGTGGTTATCAAGGAGAAGGGATTTGGGGGGTGGGAAAAAAGGGCAAAGGGGGTCAATTGTATGGTTATGATGGTAACTAGACTTGTAGCAATCACTATGTAGTATATGCAAATATTGAATTATTAGGTTGTACGCCTTAATGAGTTATATACTAGTTTTACCTCAAGAAATAAATAAGTAAAATAAAATAAATTAAATATGTGGCCTTCATTATATTTCTTTTGGATGGAGCTGCTCTGGAGTCATGTAGAGAGGTTTAAATATCCTCCCAGCTCTGCTTCTTTGGACAAGGTCCTTAATCACTACTTTCATATAAAAATCAGTTTATAATCTCACAGTGTTGTTCTGAAGATTAAATGGGGGTAATGCAGGAATCCAGATATTGTATCTAACATGTGACTATTTATTATTACTATAGCTTCCTGGCCACAGGGCCCCAAAGGGAAGGAAGGGCAGGAGAAGCAGATGGGTCTCCAGCATTGCTAAGCGTGGGTAGAAGTTAGGTACTGAAGTCAAACCATGTTCTCCAGCCAGGAAAGAGGCCTTCCAAAGGCCCCTGCCTTGGAGCACCATTTCCACTTTTCAGAAATCCTGCATTTGTTTCCAAGAAGCCTGTTCACACTAAGGAACCCTTCACTGAGAAGCGCCACAAGGCTGGTGCCACCTGCCACTCCACGCTGCAGCAGAGGTACGTGGGGGGGGAAGCTCCTCAAAGCCCAGGTGCATATCTAGCCTCTTCACCAGGGTCTCCACTGGGGCTCACCTCTAGGTTATTTGCTTCTATCAGCACTATTCTTCGTGCCATGAACAGACTGCTTTTTCCTCTTTTAGGAGACTAACAAGAAACAAAGCCCAGCCGTTCTGCAACCACAGTGCTCACCGCTATGCCTGTAGCCAGCCTTTCCTTCAGCAGGTGAAGGGAGGAGGAAATGTTCATAGTTTTCATTTTTTAGAAGGCATCAGAGATCTTTATGTCTTGGTCCAGACATGTTTCATTGTGGGTACGTTCACAATATTTTATCCATAAATTAGAAAGCCAAGGCAGATGCGTTAAAATAGATGCTCCACTTCTAAATATGACTGAATGTTCATTGGTCTGCTCCTTCCACATTGCAGAGGGGTTGACACCAAATACACCCAGAGCCAACAAAGCACAACCTGGGTCAATTGCCTCTGTCGCAAATGTATCATTTTTCTCTCAGCCACAATCCCAGTACCTCGAGGTGATTTGGTTAGTTCAGTTTTACACTAAGGCTTGTCCTTGGAATACCACAGCTGCAGAGTTTCCCACTGTTAAGAAATCTTGGACTAATCTATAAACTCAAAACCAACTGATAAAGAGGACAGCAATAAAAAAAAAGGCTCATTATCTGCTGATTGGACCTATACTCAGAGAGCCATGCAACTTTCTAAGTTTTGAAGTTTTCGAGCTAAAATCAGAGAGAAGAGTGTTGAAATATGTGCTGAAGCTTTGGTAGAAAGAGGTGGATTAGAATAAAAGGCATGTAACAATACCATTTATTTTAAGAAATCTGGACTCACATGAGGTCCATTATCTTTGAGAGCTCTGGAATTGACTGACACAGGCCTAGCACACCATACTCAGTCAAAAAGCTTTCCCCCTGTTCTTTTCCTCTTTCTCTCCCTCTTCATTACCCCATTCTGTTTCCAATATTCTCTTACGTGAAAAATATTTTGTTTTTGAGTTCTAAAAAAACAGGGAGGCATGGTCTTAAGCCATAGATTTTTTTTCACTGGGAAAATGTTTACTGAATTTTTAGTAGCTATCCAGAAATCAAAAGAGACACAAAGATAAATGAACATCGTGTGCACCCTCAAGGAGTTTCAGGATAAAGGAAGACCTCAAAGATGTGTTCAATCATTAGACAAATATTTATTAAGGGCTTACTACATGCCAAGCAGGTCCTAGACATTGGGGAAACCACAGGGAACAGAGTAACGACATTGCTAGGATGCCCATATTTGGGGGGAGGGAAATGGACAAAGAAATACCTGTATAATGCTTTTATAGCACCAAGCTAGGGCTGCTCACCCAAGATTGCTGCCTGTCTGCCTGCTATGTACATTATGAGGTCATTCTTCCCTTCCCCTTTTGAAGTTAGGTGTGGTCATGTGAATTTGTACGGCCAATGACCTAGGGGCAGAAATTGCTTGTGCCACTCGCCAGCAGAAGCTTTAAGAGCCACAAACTGCCGCTTTCCCTTCCACACGCCAGAGGAGCCCTCCTCACTCTGAGACCCCTCGTGATTACAAGTGGATCCCCTGGGACCTGCAGGAGACACTCTGCCAAGCAAGACACATTTTTGCTGTCTTTAGCCACTAACGTTTGGGGACTATCAGTTACCACAGAAGAGTCAGAACTTTCCTGAAAAGAGGGGGCAGCTAAGTATTCTGTGGAAAAATCTAGCAGAATTAATGGTATTAAAAAATTATATGGGAGGAAGCAGTGTCTATTTCAGAGAGAGTGGTTACAAGAATGCTCTCTGATAAACTGATACTCAGTCGGAGACCTGAAAGAAATCCGAGGGCCAACCAAGAGGAATTCTGGGTGAAGAGCATCCCAGGCAGA
Source organism: Smutsia gigantea (assembly GCA_032199065.1). Classification (NCBI taxonomy): domain Eukaryota; kingdom Metazoa; phylum Chordata; class Mammalia; order Pholidota; family Manidae; genus Smutsia; species Smutsia gigantea. Next base: position 87,555 of record JAVSCE010016819.1, read on the forward strand.
TGGGACAGGCAAGTGCAAAGGTCCTGGGGTAGGAGCATGCTTGGAGTGTTTGATCTGAACAGCGTGGCCAATGACAAGGGGGAGTGGTGAGGAGTGACTTATCTCTACCTCACCTCTTCCATCTAACTCATTGTCAAGTCTTAATTATATCTTAAATCTGTTCCCCAGGCCCAGCCCCACACCCACTGCCACTACCAAGCCCACTGGGTCCGGTCTTCTGAGCCCTGACATGAACCACTGCTGTAGCTGTTTGGCTGGCCAAGTTCTTCATTCTTGTAGCTCAAATGAATGTTCTGTGCTACAGCCCCTCCCTCCAGGAATGTATCCTTCAAAAGCTCACACAGCTCTGGTTACATGACAGTGTACCTCATCGGTGCCTCCATGCCCTCTAATGAAAAACCAAACAAACCTAACTCCTCAGCATGGAACTGGAAGCCTTCCATCACTGTGACAGCCACAGGTCCTCCCGCCCCACCTTGGCTCTCCCCCTCACCCTTTCCTCCTCCTGTCCAGAGTGGCCTCACTCCTACAGCTCCAATGATCTGCTCTGGGCTTAATGTTTTAGATCCATCCATGCTTCCAGCCCCAGACTTAGCTTTGAACACCAAAAACTCCTAATCTTAGCCCTGCCTTGATCAATCCTGTTACCTACACAGTCCCCAAAGCCAGGGTCCCGTCCACTAGTTCAGCAAGTAGAGGGGCATTGCTCACCTCTGTGCACAACCTCTGCTCCACACAGAATTGCAGAACAGAGCTGGGTCCCCCTTGCAGAAGGGGGAGGCACCTTCCTTCTTCTTCAGCGTGCCCCCTCACTCCTGCCAACCTCTGCCTCAAAAGGAGTCAAGTTTCAGGAGGTTTGAAAGGTAACAGCAGCTTCCAGCAGCAGCTTGGGTGGCCCCACCGGAGACCCCCAGGCTATCTTACCTACTCTCCCTTTCCCCCTCCCTGCCTATCTTCTTTCTCCCACAGGGTGCTGGAAGTGCCTTTGGAGTCATCACTTATGATAGAATTAGTAGTATTTGTCCAAGCCTGTCTGAAATAAGGCTACAAAAACCACAAGAATGAAGTTGTGTGCTTTTTTAATTTAATTCTTGACAGTTCTTCTCAAATATGCGTCCTGATATGGGCGAAGGGTCGAAATAAGCTGTACTCCTTGTCAGATTCTGTTCTGTTAGCATGAAAATCCTCCTGGGGCCATTTTGCCTGAAAGAGTGTGTTTTGAATCTTCCCTGTCTTGGAAAATCCCTCAGGAGCTGTGAGAGAGGATGGTGGCATGCAGGGCCCGGGCATGGGCTGGGAGGCTCTTGCCTGCCAGCTCCACAGTTTCTAGGAAAGCAACATAATTGTGGTAGAAAGCATTTCTAGAAAATACTGATTTCAGGGAATAAAGGGGAAAGTGAAGGAAAGTAAAGCTCAGAAATGAAAATAAAGGACAAATTATCTTCTTTTCCAATGGCCTGATTAAGCCCATTGCTCTCCGACTGATGGAAAAAAGATTCAGCAGAGGGATTCTGAGCTTGAGGGGTCAATGGTGGCTTCATATCTAGAAGGGAAAAGGCATTCTGAGGTCCTAACTGGAGCAAAGGACACCTAAGCAAATCAACAATGTCAAGGTTAGTTCCAGATGTCACAACGGGGAGGGAAAGGCTGGCTGTGCCTATGCCGACCTCTTCTATTAGAAACCTATTTGGCCTAAAAACATCTCAAGGAGCTTTCAAATGGCTGAGCACTTGACATCTTCTCCACTTTCTTATTTTAGCATGGATTAATGGCTCATGTGCTTTATTAAAACCGGAATTAACATCCTTGATGAGGCTATGGATGAGGTTTATTTGGAGAAGACTGAGGATGGGTAGGGTTCCACTGGAAAGGTATAAAAGCTTATTCCCATATACAGTCACATGGCTCTCAATGTTTGAAATAAGACCATAACCTCAGAGGAAGGTGATTTCTATGCCAGGAAGCCCTGATGCGCAGAAGCAGCCAAGGAGCGCATGCCACCGGAAATCAGTCAGAAGACAGGTCTATGCTTCTCAACTTTGAGATCACCCGGGAGTTTTTAAATTCCCAGAGACAGAAGATAATCTCAAGAAGTTCCTACATGGAAAACTAGAGCAATTATCAGAGTAGCTATAAAACAGTTGCGGCCTCAATGGTGAGGTAAGAGGAAGATATCAAATGTCAGATATTAATTCATATTCATTTTATATGAAATCTATTAAAACTATCATTTATATATGAATATATTAACTTAGTAATCATAATAACATATTATTTTGTACTAATATAATATCTAATATACTTATTAATGTTACATATACAGTAATTTAATAATTATTAATATGAAATCTATTAGGCATATTTTATTTAATATATATAAAAAGTATTGAATCAGATATCACCAAACCTTCAAAGACCATATAACTCCTACTTTATACAACAGTTCTAAAGACTAACAAAAGGGAGATGCTCCTTAATTCCTTTTATGAAGTTAGCAAAAAACTTGATTCTAAAACTCAGTAAGGTCAGTATAGTATGCAAAAAAATATATACTAAGCATATGTGAACATAATGTACAAGCTTTTGTCAAAATTTAACATTTATTCATTAATTTATTAACATGTTATTTAGTAAATGTTAAGTGATCTTTTTCAATGGCCTGATTAAGCCCATTGCTCTCCAACTGATGGAAAGATCAGTGTAGGGATTTTGGGCTTGTGCTGTCCATGACAGCTATAATTAAATATATATATTTTTTATTAAGGTATCATTGATATACAATCTTATGCTCTGGTTTCACATGAGCAACATTGTGGTTACTGCATTCCCCCCTATTATCAAGTCCCCACCACACACCCCATAAGAGTCACTGCCCATCAGAGAAGTAAGATGCTATAGAATCACTACTTGTCTTCTCTGTAAATACTGCCTTTCCCATGTCCCCCCCCAACTACATTATGTGTGCTAATCGTAATGCCCCCTTTCCCCCCTTATCCCTCCCTTCCCACCCATACTCCCCAGTCCCTTTCCCTTAGGTAACTGTTAGTCCATTCTTGGGTTCTGTGAGTCTGCTGCTGTTTTGTTCCTTCAGTTTTTGCTTTGTTCTTATACTCCACAGATGAGTGAAATCATTTGGTACTTGTCTTTCTCTGCGTGGCTTATCTCATTGAGCATAATATCCTCCAACTCCATCCATGTTGTTGCAAATGGTAGGATTTGTTTTCTTCTTATGGCTGAATAATATTCCACTGTGTACAGATAATTTAAAACTTAACACTTATTCTAGGTTAAGTTTTTACAAAAGAAAGTAAGGAAGAAAGCAAGGGGATGAAGAGAGAAAGAAAAAAGAGCAAAGGAGGGAAAAAGGAAGAAGGAGAGAAACACATAGTAAATTTGGAATAAAAAGAAATTTTCTTAATCTAATATAGGTACTGCCAATAACCTATAGCAAACATCACACTAAATGTGAACCATTAGAAACATTACCCTTTTTTGAATTGAGATATAATTGACATTTAACATTACATTAGTTTTAGATGTACAGCATAATAGAAGCACTGCCTTTAAGTCAGGGATGGGGCAAAGATGCTCACCATCAAAGCTTCTATTCAGAACAGAAACCTAGAATAGAAAAAAAAAGAGTGAGATAAGCACTGGAAAAATAGTGTGGTCAATATTAGTCAATGGTATGGTTATCTATATATAAAACTGAAGATAACCCATAATAGCTTAATCAAATTAATGAGAGCTCATCAAATTTGCTGGGTAGAAAGGCAATATATAAAAATAGCTCACTATATCAAACAACCATTTAGAAAATGTAATTAAAGATATGATCCCATTCATAATGGCAGCACAAAGGTATAAGGCAGATCATAAATTTAACAAAAGATATATAATATCTTATTAGAAAATATTAAAATTGTATTTAAGGACATGAAAAAATAAATGGGGATATATAGAATGTTAATAGACTCAGTGTTAAAAGAATGATTATTGTCCCCAAATTAATCTATATATTTATTGCCATTCTAATCCAAATTTTAACAGGGTTTTTGCCTGAATTTGACAAACTAATCCTAAAAATTCGGACAGAGGGCTGAAGGACCAAGAGTAATCAAGACAATTTTGAAAAATAAGAATATGGAGGGGAAATCTTGCCCTCCCAAATATCAAGATTTATTAAAAAGCTTTGGTCCTTAAAACAGTGTGATATTAGCTTGAGAATAAATGGGTGGACAAATGCACAAGGATAGAAAACACCAAAACGGACATACACATATGGAGGACTTGGTATGTGTACTTCTGGTGCCTGAGTGCCCCTGAAAGTGGCATAATAAACTATGGGAAAAGAAGAGGATAGCTAATAAATGAGGTTGAGAAAATTGACTATCCTCATGGTTAAAAAAAAATCAGTACATTCCTTATATATAAAAATAAATACCACATTTCTTCAAGGTCTTACTATGAAATGCAAAACTTTAAAATTATGAGGAGACAATGTGGAGTGTATCAGTATATACAGGAATATCTTTATGACCTTGACATACAGAAGAATTCTTAAATAAAACAAAAAATTTATCTCATGTAAACAACTAAAATATTCTGTATGAAAAAGTCCATCTAAACAAAATGTAAAGACATGATATTGGAAGAATATAGAGCAGATATAATAAAAAATTAGTATACACAATGTACATTTTAAAAATCTATAAGTTAATAGAGGAAAAAACCCATCAAATAGAACAGTGGGTAAATTATCTGAACAGGTAATTTACAACGAATGGAAACCAAACAGCAAAGAACCACAAAAAAAATATTTTCAACTTCCCTAGTAACTAGGAAAATGCAAATTACCTCAAAGTGAGATGACACTTTATGCTAAGTAATTTGACAAAAAGCAAGAAGTCTCACAACAGACACGTTAAATAAGCTCCGTTCAGGCAAGAGTTACAGGGCCATTGCTGAGTTCTCTGAGTGAATCAACAATTTACAGCTGACCTTTGAACAGCATGAGTTTGAACTGTGAGAGTCCACTTAAATGTGGATTTTTTTTAAGAACTATTGGAAAAATTTTTAGAGATTTGTGACAATTTGAAAAAACTCACAGATGGACCACATAGCCCAGAAACATCAAAAATTTAAGAAAAAAGTTTGTTATGAATGCATACAAAATATGTAATACTAGTCTACATTTTATCATTTACTACCATAAAATCAATAGTATGCTATTACTAGGTTAGCAGTAGGCTAGTCATTTGAGGGGATAAGGGATCAGTGCCCGTAACCTCCATGTTGTTCAAGGGTCAGCTGCGTATTAAATAAGATGTCTTTAAGCAGAAATACACATAAAACTAGGTTATGTGTTGATAAATTGATGAAAATGTTATGACCAGAGGCTTCCAGGAATTGAACCCTCTATTTCTCCTAGGAGCAATAGTTCGGTATACACTAACTCAGTGTTCCCAGGACTTTAGAGAACTGACAGTATATTTAAAATTTCAGTTATGGAGATGTGAACACATCTTTAAAAATAGTTTGTAAAAATACACAAGACTTTTTGTATGTATAAAATATTTCATAATTGTAAAGCATTTTAAAAAATAAAAGTTCAACGGAGCTAAAGCTTAGTGAATGATAGGGAGATTGAGGAAGGAGGAACCTGACCATGAGGAGCAGAAGGCAAAAATGATGAGCTGTGAATGGTATGAGAACCAGAAAAAGTAAGTAATAGTAGCACAAGACCTTGTAAGATAACTTGTTCCCTTCTCTATCCTCTCTTCATCCCCATTCCCACAACTTTCCCATCAAGCTCTCAAGAGGTTCAAATAGCTAGAATATCATATTCAGTAGGACATCTCAAGGATATCCATTTCTAAATATCTTACTTTAATAAAGATTCTGACTCAATTTTTTTATAATTTATTTTGGTATCATTAATCTACAATTACATGTGCATTACTATGGTAATTAAACTACCTCCTTCATCAGGTCCCCCCCACCAACCCCACTACAGTCACTGTCCATCAGCGTAGTGAGATGCTATAGAATCACTACTTGTCTTCTCTGAGTTGTACTGCCCTCCCCGTGCCCCCCCCCACATTACATCTGCTAATCGTAATGCCCCATTTTCCCTCTTATCCCTCCCTTCCCACCCATCTTCCCCAGTCCCTTTCCCTTTGGTAACTGTTTGTCCATTCTTGGGGTTCTGTGAGTCTGCTGTTGTTTTGTTCCTTCAGTTTTTTTCTTTGTTCTTATACTCCACATATGAGTGAGATCATTTGATATTTGTCTTTTTCCGCTTGGCTTATTTCACTGAGCATAATACCCTCTAGCTCCATCCATGTTGTTGCAAATGTCTGGATTTGTTTCTCCTTATGGCTGAATAATATTCCATTGTGTATATGTACCACTTCTTCTTTATCCATTCATTCTACTGATGGACACTTAGGTTGCTTCCATTTCTTGGCTATTGTAAATAGTGCTGCGATAAACATAGGGGTGCATCTGTCTTTTTCAAACTGGGCTGCTGCATTCTTAGGGTAAATTCCTAAGAGTGGGATTCCTGGGTCAAATGGTATTTCTATTTTGAGTTTTTTGAGGAACCTCCATACTGCTTTCCACAATGGTTGAACTAATTTGCAGTCCCACCAGCAGTGTAGGAGGGTTCCCTTTTCTCCACATCCTCGCCAACATTTGTTGTTGTTTGTGTTTTGGATGTTGGCCATCCTCACTGGTCTGAGGTGATATCTCATTGTGGTTTTAATCTGCATTTCTCTGATGATTAGCGATGTGGAGCATCTTTTCATGTGCCTGTTGGCCATCTGAATTTCTTCTTTAGAGAAGTGTCTATTCATGTCCTCTGCCCATTTCTTAACTGGATTATTTGCTTTTTGTTTGTTAAGGTGTGGGAGTTTTTTATATACTTTGGATGTCAACCCCTTATCGGATATTTATTTATGAATATATTCCCCCATACTGTAGGATCTCTTTTTGTTCTACTGATGGTGTCCTTTGCTGTACAGAAGCTTTTCAGCTTGATTTAGTCCCACTTGTTCATTTTTGCTTTTGTTTCCCTTGCCCAGGGAGATGTGTTTGTGAAGAAGTTGCTCATGTTTATGTCCAAGAGATTTTTGCCTATGTTTTTTTCCAAGAGTTTTATGGTTTCATGACTTACATTCAGGTCTTTGATCCATTTTGAGTTTACTTTTGTGTATGGGGTTAGACAGTAGTCCAGTTTCATTCTCTTACATGTAGCTGTCCAGTTTTTCCAACACCAGCTGCTGAAGAGGTTGTCATCTCCCCATTGTATACCCAAGGCTCCTTTATCATATATTAATTGACTGTATATGTTTGGGTTAATGTTTGAATTTCTATTCTGTTTCACTGGTCTGTGGGTCTGTTTTTGTGCCAATACCAAATTGTCTTGATTACTGTGGCTTTGTAGTAGAGCTTGAAGTCAGGGAAGGTAATTCCCTGTTTTATTCCTCTTTCCCAGGATTGCTTTGGCTATTCAGGTTCTTTTGTGGTTCCATATGAATTTTAGAATTATTTGTTCCAGTTCATTGAAGAAAGCTGTTGGTATTTTGATAGGGATTGCATTGAATCTGTAGATTGCTTTAGGTAGTATAGCCATTTTGACAATATTTATTCTTCCTAGCCAAGAGCATGGCATGAATTCCCATTTGTTAGTGTCCTCTTTAATTTCTCTTAGGAGTGTCTTATAGTTTTCAGGATATAGATCTTTCACTTCATTCATTAGGTTTATTCCTAGGTATTTTATTCTTTTTGATGCAATTGTGAATGGAATTGTTTTTCTGATATCTCTTTCTGTTAGTTTATCGTTAGCGTATAGGAAAGCAACAGATTTCTGTGCGTTAATTTTGTATCCTGCAACTTTGCTGAATTCAGATATTAGTTCTAGTTGTGTTGGAGTGGAGTCTTTAGGGTTTTTTATGTACAATATCATGTCATATGCAAATAGTGACAATTTGACTTCTTTACCAATCTGGATGCCTTGTATTTCTTTGTTTTGTCTGATTGCCGTGGCTAGGACCTCCAGTATTATGTTGAATAACAGTGAAGGGAGTGGGCATCCCTGTCTTGTTCCTGATCTTACATGAAAAGCTTTCAGCTTCTTGCTGTTTAATATGATGTTGGCTGTGGGTTTGTCATATATGGCCTTTATGATGTTGAGGTACTTGCCCTCTATGCCTATTTTGTTGAGAGTTTTAATCAGGAATGGATGCTGAATTTTGTCAAATGCTTTTTCAGCATCTATGGAGATGATCATGTGGTTTTTGTTCTTCTTTTTGTTGATGTGGTGGATGATGTTGATGGATTTTCGAATGTCGTACCATCCTTGCATCCCTGGGATGAATCCCACTTGATCATGGTGTATGATCCTCTTGATGTATTTTTGAATTCGGTTTGCTAATATTTTGTTGAGTATTTTTGCATCTACGTTCATCAGGGATATTGGTCTGTAATTTTCTTTTTTGGTGAGGTCTTTGCCTGGTTTTGGTATTAGAGTGATGCTGGCTTCATAGAATGAGTTTGGAAGTATTCCCTCCTCTTCTATTTTTTGGGAAACTCTAAGGAGAATGGGTGATATTTCTTCTATATATGTCTGGTAGAATTCAAAGGTGAATCCATCTGGTCCGGGGGTTTTGTTCTTGGGTAGTTTTTTGATTGCCAATTCAATTACGTTGCTGGTGATTGGTCTGTTTAGTTTTTCTGTTTCTTGCTTGGTCAGTCTTGGAAGGTTGTATTTTTCTAAGAAGTTGTCCATTTCTTCTATGTTTTCCAGCTTGTTAGCATATAGAGTCTCATAATATTCTCTTATAATTCTTTGTATTTCAGTTGGTCCGTCATGATTTTTCCTTTCTCATTTCTGATTCTGTTTATGCGTGTAGATTCTCTTTTTCTCTTAATGAGTCTGGCTAGGGGTTTATCTATTTTGTTTATTTTTTCAAAGAACCAGCTCGTGGTTTCACTGATTTTTTTCTATTGTTTTATTCTTCTCAATTTTATTTATTTCTTCTCTGATCTTTATTATGTCCCTCCTTCTGGTGACTTTGGGCCTCATTAGTTTTTCTTTTTCCAATTTCAGTAATTGTGTCTTTAGACTGTTCATTTGGGAATGTTCTTCCTTCTTTAAATAGGCCTGGATTGCAATCTACTTTCCTCTTAGAACTGCCTTTGCTGCGTCCCACAGAAGTTGTGGCTTTGTGTTGTTGTTATCATTAGTCTCCATATATTCTTTGATTTCTGTTTTGATTTGGTCGTTGACCCACTGATTAATTAGGAGAATGTGGTTGAGTCTCCATGTATTTGTGAGCCTTTTTGTTTTCTTTCTAAAATTTATTTCTAGTTTTATACCTTTGTGATCTGAGAAGTTGGTTGGTAGAATTTCAATATTTTTTAATTTACTGAGGTTCTTTTTGTGGCCTAGTATGTGGTCTATTCTGGAAAATGTTCCATGTGCCCTTGAGGAGAATGTGTATCCCTGACTCAATATTTTGATCTTTGCTGACAGCCTGCAAGCCCTCCCCTCTCTCTCTCTCCTGTTGCCTTCCATCTGGGAAAGCCGGTAAGAACGTCTGAGTGCTCGTCCTTCGGCTCGGTGGGGAATGCTAATCAGACAAGTCTGCACCAGCGTACAGGAAATCCTCAGCCTAGACCCACCCCTAAACACCATAAAAATCCCTGGTCCCCTTTCCTTGCTCTCTCAAGCGATTTGCAGACCTGCTTGGTGTTTCTGCTCTGCTTTCCCCAGAAAAGCCTCAATGTGGTAAGTAATAAACCTTTTCATACCCTCTTGCTGTGTTACTTACTACACTGAAACCAAATTGTGTATGGGAGTCCATCCTATTTTTACAGAATAACTGTAACACTTTCAGTTTAGAAAGACTATTCTAGGATTAAGATGGCAGCAATATGATTGATGACTGTGGGGGAAATAAATATGTTGAAAGATTATTAAGACTAAGAACAAATTTTAGAAAAACTAAAGTAAAACGACTTCTTTCATGAATAATGTGCTAAAAAGACTCATTTCGTTTTTGGTCCTACTTAAAATGCATTGTACTTTAACTGGGACAGTGTTTTATTCTTATGGTAAAAGGTAAATAGGATCTATCTAGATTTATCTAAACTATTCATTACTTATCTAGTGCTTAAATATTTCTTATTCACTGCAGTGTCCCATAGCTAAAGATGCAAAGAAAAACACCATGGCCTGAAGGGCTGTCCTTCCATTGCACCTCTTTGACCCTCCGTACTTCATAGCTATGGCTCACCTGAATCACAGGGGAATAGAGGATGCCTCTCCTTAATGGAAAAGGCTTAAATTGCCGTTTCTGCCATACGACCCTGGGTCTTGCTATCATATAACAGGTAGTTAGGTAAAGACCTGTCAGTCTGCATTTGAATAGACAAGCATTCCTTATCTTCTCTCAAAGTGGAAAGTGAAGCTGTAATAAGGGTTTATAATTAGAAAAATCCATTAGATAAATGTATTATAACAATTTATTTATAAATTGGGGGATAACAATAGTTACCATATTCTGAGCATCTATCTTATCCAAAATCATCTCCCCTATCTTCCAGAGGTGGCATTCTCCACACCCCTTTCCTGGGCTATACTATTGAAATGACCTCACTGAGTGTAAATGAAAAAAACTATAGACAGAATAAGTCTGGAGAAGTGTCCCTTGTGGTGCAGATCTGGAGAAGGGAAGAGCAGCCACTGAGACAAAGGCATGAACATTTTCCCATTTCTTTCTCCATATCTCCACAGGATAAAAGCCTTATCTCACTGAGCAAAGGGCACTAAACCCTCTCACCCTCATAACACAGCTGAGATATCTTGAAGTGGGGGAAAGGAATAGCAAAACACTCTGGGAAAGGGCAGGAATACATCCAAAGCTCAGACCATTAAAGATACCCTCCTGCTGTGTAAGCAGAAGGATCATAGAGAAGGCCCCACCTCTAAGGCCCAGAGATGGAGCACCTACCTCACCCTGGGGGTGATGTAAAACAACAGAAAACACTTCCAATCCACTCCCCACCAACAGCCTAGAAAACTCAAGAAACAAGTAACAGTGGTCTTCAAAAGTATGGGGAAAGATCTTTCTGAGGTACAAGCATAAAGCAAAGATCTAAATCTGAGAGTGAAGCAGACACTGAGAAAAGCATTCTGGCAAACCACTTCCTACCCCAAAACAACATAATGCTAGAAGCTAAAGCTTGTGGTACAGTGAGAGTAACTATAGCAAGAAAATAACCCAAACCCAGCCCTACTGTCTAGGTTGACAATGCCACACACTAAAGGCCTAGTAAAAACAAGAGGCATGCCCACGTATAAATAGTATTTACCTCAATCTATACTCTTCTACATTAGATGCCCGGCTTTCAACCAAAAATTGCAAGACACACAAAGCAGCAAATAAAAATAGTACACTGTCAAGAGAAAATCAATCAACAGAATCACATTCAAATATAAGAGAGATGTTGGAACTATCAGACAGGGATCTTAAGATCCCTCAAGGGCTCCCTCAAGAAGACATAGATGATCTGACTAGTCCTATATCTTTTTTAAAAATTGAATTTCTAATTAAAAACCTTCCAAAAAAAATTCCATACCCAGATGACTTCATGGCAAATTCTACCAAATGTTTAAGAAAGAAATAACAACAACTTTGTAAAAACTCTTCCTTATTAAAAAAGATATGGAAAAAATTCCCTACCCATTTAATGAGGCCAGAATTACTCTGACACCCAAACCAGACAAAGATGTTATAAGAAAAGTACAGACCAGTATCCCTCTTGAACAAAGGTAAAAAAAGCCTCAGCAAAAATTAAGCATACTAAGAATAAAAGAGAACATCTACAACCCAGAACAGGGCATCTACCAAAAACTTACAGCTTATGTCATATTTAATGCTGAGAAACTGGACATTCCCCCCTTCCCTAAATTGGGAACTAGGCAAGGATGTCCCCTCCTACTAGAGTCCTGTTCAATATCATACTAGAATCCAATAGCCAATCCAATAAGCCAGTGCTATAAGGCAGGAAAAAGAAATCAGATGCATATGGATTGGAAATAAATAAATAAACAAGTTAAGAACCATATAAAAAGCCTAAGATTTTACCCTACTGGAAAATTAACAAGTTAACCTGCCTCGGTTTCATGGATGATGGCAGAGTACACAAGATTCCTGGGTCAGAGAAAAGGATTTTATTATTTACAGCAATAGCAGTTACCAGGATAATCAGCATTTTCATGTGCCATTAACTCTAACTCCAGTTCCCATAGGCAGAATTAAGAGCACCAGATGATATCCACAAATAGCTAGAGAATCCAAGTATTTTATACTGGTTTTTCACTGATTGAGGGGAGAATTGGACTACAAGGAGGCACAGAAAACTTTCTGGTGTGATGGAACCATTTTGTATTTTTAATATGGTAACAATAATATGACTATGACTATATGTATTTGACATAATTCATGGAACTTTATATTAAAAAGTATAAATTTGAATGATTCTGAACTATACTTTTTAATGAAAAAAATTATGAGGAGGGATACAAACAAAAGTTTTATCTAAAAATATATAGACCCTAGTTCCAGAAGTTGTTCTATTATTTTACCTTAATGGTCATCGTCTTCTACACTTGCTCAAGTTTTGATTTTCCATTCTCGGCTTCATAATTATTAGATTCTTGAATGTGGGGTTTGTTTTTATGTTATACCTACATAATTATTTTTAGATATAACTTAACAGAAATTTTGTTTAAAAATGTTATTACTGTACTACTTTGAATTCATGAGCATTTTTCAATTACAACTTTATAAGCACCATTAAAGTTATTCCCACAAGTCCATGAAGAAAGGAGGAAAGTATAAACATGAGACACAAAAGTTAAACAACTTTCCCAGACTCATGCTAAGTTGACCAGTTCAGGTCAATCTAACTGTAAGTCAAGGGCCTTGAGTCTTGTGTGCAGCACTTCTGTGGCTGGATTAACTGGGTCTGGTTACTGTTCAGGGTTAAATACACAACCCCAAACTGCCAGCTAAGGGAGAAATCAGGAGTTGGAGTAAGATTACCCGGCCAGAGCTAGACATACAAAGGTAAAGATCTGAGACAAAGCAGATGCCGTCAACAGGAAGCAAGGAAGGCCCGAAGTTTGGGGAGTTTGATCAGCCTTTCAAGCCATAGTGGGAAAAACCAGAGGTCAAAGGGCCCAGAGAAAATTCAATCCTTTACACTTTATGGCTGAGAAAGGATGGAGTCAGGAAGGCCAAAATCTAGGTGAGAGGAGAGAGCCTGAGGCTGAATACCCGGTATTCAATACCAACCTGGAATGTTTTATACCCCTTCTGATCCAGGTTCATATGTTAGTTCTCAAATGCTCAATCCACCTATGCTGCTCCCCTGCAAGATACAGAACTGAACAGTAAACTCAGTCAAACGGCTGACTCCGTGAAATTAAAAAAGCCAAGCCAATTGACTGAATTGACAATGTCAGCAATTTGTCAGATGTTTTGGTGTCTTTTGAACAGAAACAATTCATCATCACCGTTGCTTAATGTTTCAAAATATGGTTTTACATTTTAAAGGAACATAAAAGAAACACAGAGTACAGGAAGAACATGTATTTTGGAGCCAAACAGACCTGAATAAAAATCATTGCTGTTTCTAGGCATATGAATTTAGACAATCAAAAATCTTCTGAGTCTCACTGAGAAGTGACTGGTGGTTAATATGGGGGAGGGTTTGGGGTGGAAGGTGAGGGGGATAAAAGGGCACAAAAATTCTCAATCATAATATAAGTTGATCACAGGGATAGTAGCACAGCATGGAAAATAGAACCAATGATTCTGTAACATCTTCCCATGTTTACAGATAGTAACCACACTAGTGGGAGTGAGGAGTTAATACTACAGGTAACTGTTGAACCACTGTGTTGTTATTTGAAACCAATATAACATCGTATACCAATTACACAATTAAAAAATCTCTGAAAAAACCCTAAAGAATCCACTCCAAAACTACTAGATCTAATATCTGAATTCAGTAAAGTTGTGGGATACAAAATTCATACACAGAAATCTGTTGCATTCCTATACACTAATGGTGAACTAGCATAAAGGTAAATCAGGAAAACAATTCCATTCACAATCGCATCCAAACAAATAAAATACCTAGGAATAAACCAAACCAAGGAAGTGAAAGACCTATACCCAGAAAACTACAAGACACTCTTAAGAGAAATTAAAGAGGACACTAATAAATGGAAATTCACCCCATGCTCTTGGCTAGGAAAAATTAATATTGTCAAAATGGCCATCCTGCCTAAAGCAATCTACAGATTCAATGCAATCCCTATCAAAATACCAAGAGCATTCTTCAATGAACTAGAGCAAATAGTTGTAAAATTCATATGGAACCACAAAAGACCCCAAATAGCCAAAGCAATCCTGAGAAGGAAGAATAAAGCAGGGGGAATTATACTCCCTGACTTCAAGCTCTACTACAAAGCTACAGTAATCAAAACAATTTGGTACAGGCACAATAACAGACCCATAGACCAGTGGAACAGAATAGAGAGCCCAGATATAAACCCAAGCATATATGGTCAATTAATATACGATAAAGGAGCCATGGATATACAATGTGGAAATGACAGCCTCTTCAACAGCTGGTGTTGGCAAAACTGAACAGCTACATGTAAGAGAATGCAACTGGATTACTGTTTAACCCCATACACAAAAGTAAACTCAAAATGGATCAAAGACCTGAATGTAAGTCATGAAACCATAAAACTCTTAGAAAAAAACATAGGCAAAAATCTCTTGGACATAAACATGAGCAACTTCTTCATGAACATATCACCCCCGGCAAGGGAAACAAAAGCAAAAATGAACAAGTGGGACTATATCAAACTTAAAAGCTTCTGTACCGCAAAGGACACCATCAGTAGAAAAAGACATCCTACAGTATGGGAGAATATATTCATAAATGACATATCCGATAAAGGGTTGACATCCAAATTATATAAAGAGCTCACACATCTCAACAAACAATAAGCAAATAAGCCAATTAAAAAATGGGCAGAGGACATGAATAGACACTTCTCCAAAGAAGAAATTCAGATGGCCAACAGGCACATGAAAAGATGCTCCACAACACTAGTCATCAGAGAAATGCAAATTAAAACCACAATGAGATATCACCTCATACCAGTTAGGATGGCCACCATCCAAAAAACAGACAACAGCAAATGTTGGCGAGGATGTGGAGAAAGGGGAACCCTCCTACACTGCTGGTGGGAATGTAAACTAGTACAACCATTGTGCAAAGCAGTATGGAGGTTCCTCAAAAAACTCAAAATAGAAATACCATTTGACCCAGGAATCCCACTCTTAGGAATTTACCCTAAGAATGCAGCAGCCCAGTTTGAAAAAGACAGATGCACCCCTACATATATCGCAGCACTATTTACAATAGCCAAGAAATGGAAGCAACCTAAGTGTCCATCAGTAGATGAATGGATAAAGATGAAGTGGTACATATACACAATGGAATATTATTCAGCCATAAGAAGAAAACAAATCCTTCCATTTGCAACAACGTGGATGGAGCTAGAGGGTATTATGCTCAGTAAAATAAGCCAGGCCGAGAAAGACAAGTATCACATGATTTCACTCATCTGTGGAGTATAAGAACAAAGAAAAAACTGAAGGAACAAAACAGCAGCAGACTCACAGAACCCAAGAATGGACTAACAGTTACCAAAGGGAAAGGGACTGGGGAAGATGGGTGGGAAGGGAGGGATAAGGGGGAAAAAGGGCTATTACAATTAGCACACATAATGTAGCGGGGGTGGGGGTGGGGTGGGGGGATACCAGGAAGGCAGTATAGCACAGAGAAGACAAGTAGTGATTCTATAACATCGTACTACACTGATGGACACTGCCTGCAATGGGGTATGTGGTGGGGACTTGATAATAGGGGGAGTCTAGTAACCATAATGCTGCTCATGTAATTGTATATTAATAATAGAAAAATCTAAAAATTTTTTCTGAGTCTCAATGTCCCCATATGTAACATGCAGTCAACAATGTTTATCCCATGGAATTGTTGTGCAAAATAAATGAAATTATGTTTGTAAAGTACCTAACACACAGAAGGCATTCAGTAAATAGTAATAATAATAATAATAATAATAATAATGGTCATTCTTTAATAACTCCTATTTAAATTGAAACTTGGACGTTCATCTAGTTAATTCAAGACATATTTACTGAGCACCTACTATGTGCCAAATGTCTTCTAGGCACACGGAATTCAACAACAAAGAAAAAAATGTCTCTGTCCTCCTGGAACTAGCATTCTATTGGAAATGTGTATATTATATGCTACCCACACGACTAGAGATGTTTCTCCTACTGAGCCCAGAGTAGAACTCCTCTCCCCATTGTAGCTCGGCTGGTAATGACTAAGCCCACTGAACTAGATCTGCAGATTCCCCAGACAAGTTCTATATCAACATGAGGACTTGCTAAAGTCAAAGGTCCAGTTCTGCAGGATGGATGTTTATTGAGAACAGAACTTGAACTTTGCAGACCCTCTCATATCGGTACACCAGTAAAATTGTTGGTGTTTCAGAGTAATCTTATGCTACAAGAGTCACAGACTCAAATGCCAACTGAGGGCGATGGTAAATGAGTCAGAGGCCCAGCATCATGGGTAAAGAGTGGGGGAAATTACCGAAAATTAAACTGTCTATAAAATGTGCAGCTGCTACTATTTCCGGTTGATGTTGCTGGAGAAAATGGTCAGATCTGATTTTTCAAGAGAAGCTAAAAGTCTGAAATTTTACATGAAATTAAGTGATTTACCAAATAAAATCCCTCAACAGCACTGATTCAGCCTCGGTGACATCAGTTTGCAACTCCTATAGAGCTTTATCACAGGGATGAAAGTACAACACAGAGAATTAGTCAATAGTTCTGTAACATCTTTCTTTGTTGACTTATAGTAACTACACTAGTTGGGGTAAGGATTTAATAATGTATATAACTGTGAAATCACTATGTGGTGTACTTGAAACCAATATAATACTGTATATCAACTATACTTTAATTAAAATAAAAATAAAATTCTAACATTAAAAAGAGAAAGAAAACCTCCATTTTTGAAAAGCAGTAGTGTAAACAATCTTCAGTCCTTTCTCACTTTCTACACTGAAAGATTTTTTTTAATGCCAAATGGCAGAAATTTCTAATTTTGTTTGTTTGATCTGAAACCACAATTGCTATCCACCATGTAAGAGTCCAGAGCTCAACTGGTAGATCCCATAATTTGTGGAGAAGTTACAATAAGTCTGGAATTATGATGGATTAGAAGGAATAGGTGCTCTCACCCTAATGTCTCTGACCTCCTCCTGCTCTAGCATTAAGGCATGTGAGGACTTGTCTGGAGTCACAGATTTTGTGTTCTCTCTTGACGTGGCTGCAGTGAGAAGGCACATCTGTGAAGTGTTTGCCAGCATGTCAAGAGTAACAGGACTCTTGAAACCATTTCAAACGTCATGCCAATTCTTGAGCATAACATCTTTTAAAAGATTGTTGCTTTGGAGATCTTAATATTTTTTTTTAAAAAAAGGAAGAAATGCAATACTCTCAGTCACTTAAAAGTAGAGCTCTTTTTCACTAAGCAAGGTTGAACTTTTTAAACTTCTTTTTACCAAACAAGCCTCTTTTTGGTGGTGAGCAAATAAATTAGCATGTGGGTCCTAAGTGCTCTTAAAATTGTTTTGCTATAGATCTGTCCACTGTTTATAATTCTTGAATAAAGCTAAAAGTAAAGAAAGCCTTTCTCTGAAGGTTTATGAGCATTTTTCCATGAAGCAGAAGTCAAACAGAAGATCAAAGAGATCTAACAAAATGCTTCAAACTTGGGATAGGGTGGGTTGAAAGCCAGTGAAAAGAAACCAACCTCTCTAGATAGTTTGGGAGATAGGTCTTGTTATTACAAAAAAAACTAAAACATGATAGTCTGAGTGTATCAAACTGACATTTCTGAACAATGTTGTTAAAAGTTTTTGTCTTTGATATTTTACCCAATAGTATCAAAGACCTTTTAAAAGAGGCTAGACAACTGTTTCACCAAGAGGCAAATAGGAACAAAATAAGGTAAATTTCCTAACTCTCTACTCTTAATGGCCATTGTTTTATGGGCTTCTCTGAGTCTTTCTGCAAAGGGTAGACATTTCCAGGTTCACAAAGAATTAATGTAGACTCTTGAATTGTTGCAAGCAGTATAATACATTCTGTATATTTTGAATACTAATTAATTGATGCTTTGGCTTTTAATACACTACCAATTTAAATACCTATTAACCATGACTTTAAAATAGAAAAATAAAAAAGAAATAAAATGAATATATTTACTAGAAAGACATGAATCTATCCACCCATGATTAAACCCTCAATAAATCTGCTTCTAATCATCCATTGGTATTTAAACATATAGTAACTACTCCATTAAATTTAATTCTCTCTATTTAATGACAGTTATTCTAAATTTAATGACAGTTATTTGAAATATATATCCACAAATTATCAACAACATTTTAACAAGATTTTTAAACAAAGTAACGCAAGTATGAATCCATCAAATGTCAATAAATCAATTATAATTTAATCTAGAATGCCTGAATTGTTAAGCCAAAGCATACCCAAATGAGAATGCTTTGAAAACATTCCAATGAGAAATAATTTGCTGGGGGGGTGGGGGGGGACGCGGAATCCATCTGTGAACTGCTAGTACTATTTCAGCCTAAAATTAAGAATACGTTAACTTTAAAATATATTTATTTTGTATGAAAGTATGCATTTGGTGAAGCGCATTAAATCTTCTTGATTAGGAGTTGATTTTAACCAGAATACCATTTTAACATTATAAGTCAAGTGGTTTTAGTTTTCCTGTTGCCAGTTAAATATGTGCTAAAAATATTCCATACTATTTTATTCCAGAGATTCACAACCCAGTTTTTACAAAACATTCCTTTACATTGAAAGTTTTTTTTTAATCTTTTTCAAGTTATGGAGCCCACCAAGTCACTATCCCTCAAACAAAACCAAGTCCTTAATCCAAATAATTCTGTTTCTGCCAGCTGGTGGGGTTTGCTTTCCATCGGGAAGACTGGCTCCCATATCTTTCTTGCGAGCATGAGTGGCCCATGCCATTCTTGCACGGCCTTGCCCTTAAGCTTTCCCCTTTCACATCACGGGGGCACTTACTGGGATCAGACGTGTAGACTGGCAAGTTTGAATGACGTAAGCATCCCAACCTATAAAGCACATCAGTAGACACTTTGTAGCATGTGCCGTTTATTAGGGTTTCCATTAAAAGTATTATGTTTCCATACTTTACAACCATAAAAGAGTAAATAATTTCAAAGGATCACTTGATAGGAGACTTCTGTTTTAAATGGAACTTGGAAATATCTGGGAAATCACTGGAATAAATGTACTTAATAGACCCAATGCTGTGAAGTTCTTTCTGACTGTTTTCTTAAGCACATAAAAAGATATACCATTTCCTCCAACATTTTTTGAAATAGGTTTTGGTTTGGGGTTTTTCTCTGTAACATTTGACTTATACATATTTCTTACAGTGCTTCCATTGTTCTTTCTTTCTCTCTCTTTCTTTCTGTGCTCAGGCTAACTTCTTAACACCAAGAGTGTCTGCCCCCTTCAGTGCTCTAACCTAGTAGAAGTTGAAATCTAAAACCAGAAAGTAACATTACATGCCACTCAAGAAAACCTGCTGCACCACTTGATAGGTTCGAAAATGTACACTAAATGCCCCTATCGAGATATTTCCTTTTTGAGAGGAAACAAATTCCATCCATGGGACTCAGCAAATATTTCACCAATCTGGGCTGTGTGGGAAGCCAAAACAGCATTCAAAGCATGGAAAAGATTAGGCCGATTAGGTCAGTTTCAGAATAATACCATTTCTTGAAAGATAGTGCAAATACTAAACATTTGAAGAAAAGTTAAGTTGTCTATAAAATATTAACATGTCATAGTTCAGTTGGAATTGTCTAGATTGGCTGTCTCTACAACCCTATTCTCATAGGAAATTACATGAACTTCTACTTGATTTTGTCTGTGTAGACAAAACAGAGCACTTCCTTTTTTTCTCAGGATGATTACTTAAAGGAGAAAGTGAGACATTTTTGAGTACCAACACCACTACCCAGCATTTGATGACCTAACTGAACAAATTATTTTCCAGTTGCACAAATCAGAGGTTTCAAAAAGGTGGAGATAACTTTTTTAAACCAAAGGTTTTAATTCTTCAATAACAACTCTTGGAACTATGAAAAAGAGTGAGCATAAAATGATCAGGTGGGTTCCCTAGACTTGGTGGAAAGGGACCCAGTAATAGCAACTAACAGACTTGCCCGCCAGGCTTTGTGCTGAATTCTTGGCCTATATCATATCATTTAGTTCTTACCATCCTTCCTCATCTTCATTTTACAGTTGAGGAAATTGAGGCTTAGAAAGTTTGGGTCCCTTGCCCAAGTTCACAGAGTTAGAGGTGTAGCTGGGCTTTTAACCCAAGTCCAGCTGAGTCCCAAGTGTATGCCCTTTCCTGCCATGCCCAATATCTGTCCTGCTTCAGAGTCAGGTAGAGCCAGAGGACAGAAGCCAGTGCCAAACCTAAAGAGAAGCTTGACTCTTAGGGGGTGACAGTGCAGCGAAGTCAAGAAGAAAGTCACCCAATGGCTGTTCACAAGGTCAAGGGCTTCTCCTATTAGAGTAAGTCTGGTTGGCAAGAAGAATAAATGGGAGGTGCATGAACAGCCTCTTTTATCCAGGCGAAAGACTTAAATTCTGCACAGTATCAAGTGGGAGATGAGTGAATGGTAAATGCTGCTCTCTGTACTGAGCCTGGCTCATGTATCTGGGTGGTAGAAAGCTGGTGTATTCATCTAGCTGGAGTAGGCAAGTAAAGGGGAATGAAGGCAGGGAATGACAGCTCAAGGCACATCTTAAGGTGATCAGGCTTTGCTCTTCCCATCCAAATCATGGAGCCTCACTGAAGGAGGATACCACGTCGGAGTAGCTGGGAAGTTGAGCAGGAGAAGGGGACTCCGGGGCAATTAATCACCTGGCCTGCTGAGGGGGTTCAGTTCAGAAACCAAAGAGAAAAACAAGGCTCTCTTCCATAAGGCACTCAATCTCCTGAAAGAAACAGCATAAATAAAGTCATATATGCCAATGAAGGTTTCTAAATGTTTAAACTAGCCAGTAACGCCACACAGATGGAGAAACTAATGCTTGCGGAAGTTAATGATTTGTACCATAGTCACTCAGTGAGTTGGAGACAGAGCAGATGTGAACTCCCAATCTCTTGACTCCCAGCTCTGCACATAAACCATCAAAAATACAAACCTTCTAGCCCTGAAATCTGCCCAGCTCTTTGTCTACTGTGTGGTCCCCGTCAACCCTCAACATTGCATTACACAGAATAGATTTCTTTCCCCTTACACAGTGTGTAAGGCGTGGTGAGCTACATTACCAGGTCTCCGTGTTTTCTCTATTATCCTTTCATTCATTTGGCAAATATTTATTGAGTGCCTACCATATATCTAGCTCTGTTCTAGATGCTAGGAATACAGTGGTGAACAAGAAAAAGAGCTTGTTCTCCTGGAGTGCAGATTCTAGGAGGGACGGGAAGACAGTGAACAACATACAAACAAATGAGAAAATATCAGAGTATGGAAGTGCCATACAGGAAAAAAAGCAGCATGAGAGGATGGAAAGTAACAGCAGGAAATACCTTTGATTGAACAGTCAAGGAAGGCCTCTTAGGGAAGACGTGACACCACAGAAAGGCCAGCCATGTGAAGGTTGGTGGAAAGCAGATTTTTCAACCAAAACACACTGTGATAGACTTCCCCTGGTAAGCATACTTTCTTTAACTTATTTTTTTCTACCCAAGTCATTAAATTGCAAGTGAGTGAAAGTGTCATCTACTCTAATAAAACAAAATGCTTTATTCTTAATTTTAAGGCTTCATTAGTAAGCTTTGATATTTTAACTATTATTAATTTTATTAATATGAAATTCCCTACACATTTCACAACAGATTAAGACACAGTAGTGTCTTCTATCAGAGAGGTTCACAGAAGAACTCAATGGCATGACAAATGTCCCAAATGCCAGAGTATTCTCAAATTCACCTGCACAGTAGATCCTACATACTGTGTGGTTCACCTCTGTCACTCTCTTTCCCTATGTTATTGTAGCAGCCTCCTAACTGGTCTCCCAGCTTCTCAGCAACCAAGGTGAGCCTATCAAGAAGAAGACCTGATCACATCTCACCTCATCTGACTCACAACTGAACTGTGCGCCCCGCTACCAAATTCATCTATTGAAGCCCTAACCCCCAATGTGACTGTATTATTAAGGAGATAAGTAAGGTCAAATGATGTTATTGGGCCCTAATCCAATAGGACTGGTGTCCTTATAAGAAGAGGAAGAGACTGGATCTCTCTCTCTCCCCGAGCATGCATGGAGGAAAAGCCATGTGAAGTCACAGCAAGAGGGCCATCATCTGTAAGCATGGAAGAGAGGTCTCACCAGCAGCCCACTCTGATGGCAACCTTGATCTTGGCCTTCCACCCTCCAGAACTGGGAGAAATCAATTTCTTCTGTTGAAGCCCCCCAGCCCATGCAGACTACATGGGCCTTCATCCTCAGCCCACCTCACTCTCCCCTGCCTCATCTCCTGCCTCTTCGATTTCATTCCAGCCCTGCAGGTGTCCTCTTTGTTGCTTGGGGGTGAAAGACTCCTCCCCAGGTACACACATGGCTCTCTCTCTCATCTCCTTCAGGGCCTTGCTCAGATGTCCCTTCAGTGAGACCTTCTTTTCCCATGAAAATTTTAAATTGTAAAAGGTTCCCTCCCCCATGGCTCCTGCATCTCCCTGCATCATTCACAGCATTTATCACCTGCCAGTATAATAAATAATTGACGTATTTATTTTGGTGTAATGTCTGCCTTTTCCTGCTATCAGGTAAGCTCCATGAGTTCAGGGGTGGTTGGCCGTTTCCTGTTCTGCCGAATGGGCAGTGTGTGGGTGTGTGGATACAAAAAAGAGGAGAAAGAAAGAGAGAGAGAGATTATCAGATCAGGATTGTGCCCACTTGGGGGAAGCCCTACTGAGGTTTTTGACCAAGTTCCCTAGATGTTGACTTGTAAATGTTTATTATTTAACAAAAAATAATTTAATAATTTAAAGAGCTTAATTTGTTTATCCATTCATCCAATGATGGACATGTAGGTTGTTTGCATGTCTTGATTTTTGTAAATAATGCTGCAGTGAACATGGGGGTGCAGTATCTTTTTGTGCTAGTGATATTGTTTCCTTAAGTTAAACACCCAGAAGTGGAATCGCTGATCTTATAGTAGTTCTATTTTGAATTTTTTGAGGAACATCCATATTGTCCATATTGTTTTCCGTAGTACCTACATCAATGTACATTCCCATCAAAATGTACAATGGTTCCCTTTTCTCTGTATCTTCACCATCATTTGTTACCTCTTGTCTTTTTGATAAGAGCAGTTCTAACAGGTGTAAGGTGGTATCTCAGGTGATTTATCTTAGAGTGGAAGGATTAATATTGGAATTGGCTTCATTGCATATATTGTGCTTGCAGTCAGTTTTCAGATAATTCCATATCTGTTGGTTTAGAGGTGTTGATTTTCTCCAAACCCATCCTCCAATTCCCATCCACTGCCAGCCTCTGAATATGCTTATGAGAATAGTGTAACAGGTTAACCCAAATCCAGGTGAGTAAAAAGTATATGGGGTTGGCAGTCAAAACTGTTAGCCAGAAATACCATGCTCTGATATTTCTCTGTGGAGTCGTGTGAAACTGGGGCTCTAACCCATTTGAGCTGGATAATTGAATCATATGGTTATACACATCTTTCCAGAGAGTAGAGTGGTTTCTCAGTAATTCTAACAGTATTATATTACTAAATCCACAATATGATGAGTATAACTATTTTACATTTTTTACTTTAAGAGACAGGTTTAAATTTTAATGCATTTCCTGTTTTATTCATTGTTTAAGCCAGATCAATAAACTGATTTTTACCGATTCTGTATTTGTTTGAATTTTTATTTGCCCAGGAAAAATCAATTCAGTGGTGTGTTAGTATTGAAACACTAGACAAAAAATGAAAATATGCAAACATTCATCATTTAGCTGTTGGTTTTAAGTAACAGAAAAAGTGAACCTCTGCATCTAGAATACAGAGAAATGAAGAAAAGAAATAACAGAAAGGTGAGTGTGGCCTGAGACCCCTTGAGGGCATTTGAGCACCTCTATGTTTCATGTTAGCAATGTGACAGAAGTTAAAAAGTGGCCTGTCTTTGAAGCCCAGAAAACCATAGAGGAGTCAGTCACCTTTTATATCTGTGTCAGAGTCCATTTGGATTTTTTTTTACATCTTTCTGATAATAGTTTAGAAAGATATCAAGTTAAAACTATAAATAACCAAATTAAGCCAACAGATTATTAAACATCACATCCAAGTTCCCAAAAATTGAAATACAGAGTTGAAGAAAGAAAAGAGATACAACATACAAAAGGATTATATGAATCTCCAGGCCCCCATTTCTGCAAATTGCTCTCCAAATATTCATAAATCTGAGCAACTTCCCAGAAGGACATCCTAAGTGTGGCTAAACACAGAAAGCTGAAATACATAAAACACAGGCTTTGGATATATACTTTCTGGAATTTATTAGGAAACAGAAAGGCCACCAAAATGGAAATTGCACACAGGAAAAAAAATCCCACCATGCTATTATCCAAATAGGTTGGAAGTGATGTAATAAAGGCACCATAATTTATGTACGTAAATGTGTGGGCAACTCGTTCAGGGAGTGACAAATGCAGTATTCCAGTGGAAAAAAATAGTGGACATCAGAGAAATTTGATCAACTGCCAGCAACCATTAATCTCTTCATGACCTTTTTTAATATATAGATGTCATTTTATTCTATCCTTGAAGCAATATATTCTTATATTTATGAAGTTATGAGAGAAAATAGTGTGATACTTCATTTGACATATATCCACAGAATATATGGCAACCTTGAGATTTTATTCTTAAAAATGAGGACGTTGATAAATCAACAGCCATACACCTTAAGGATAATAGTTTAAGTGCGATCATAGTGCCTCACTCAGTGTAACTGTGATCATTCATCTTGTCATGGTCAGCAAACACACCATAGAAACCACTGAACATGGAACGTCAACAACAGCCAGCTCACTAATCGAGAGAGACTTCCAATAAAGATAGCATAGAATTGTTTCAGAGGCAGAGGCATGAGAAAAAACCTCAGAGTTAAGATCAAATACATTAAATATCATACGAAAAGAAAATATTTACTTAGTTGTCCAGAAAACCTAGGAATTGCTGGTTGCAGTTACTACCCAATTATAGCTTTCCGGGTGCTAACATTGTTAAGTGATAAACCTTTCCGATGATGTGGCTTTACCAGTAGACATTTAACACCCTTCAAATTCATAGCTTGATAGGTTTCCATGGAGAAATTTCCATAGATATTTCCTTCTTTGGATTTCTATAATACTGTATGTCACACAAATTACCAATAAAATGTTACTTATTCCTTCTTGAAAGAACAGCCATTATTTCCCACCTTGAAACATTACTTCAACAAAGTCTAGATTAAAATATTTCTGCTTATCTGAACATGAATGGGAAAGGCCTCACAAATAATCATTTAAAATTCACTCACGTAATGGTATAGTTATATTATTGTCCCCCCCACAGAAAATTCAAGAAATAGTTTAGAATGAGGATTGTGTGTCATGTGTGAGAGAGAGACAAAGGAATATTAGATCAAGATTTTGACCCCTGGGGTAAGTTCTGTTGAGTTCTTTGAACATGTGCCCTAGATGTCAACTTACAAATACTAATAAAATAAAATAACAAAAAATACTTACTACTGCCCGGCACCTGGCAGAGGGCTTGTCACAAAGTAGAAGTTCAAGAAATACTTTATGAACTGATCTGTCATTGTTAGCATAACATCATCTCCTTAATTTAGTAATCACTCTCCTCTCAACTACAACTGTCTGATTATGGAAATGTTTTTCATCATCTGGAAACTTCAGTGGTCCTGCAGAACAGTGCTCACACAGGCCTGCTCAGAGCAATGAGCCCTGCTGACCTTGAGAAATGAATTTCCCCATCTTCTTCAAAATAATTCCAAACGATACCTTGTAGGAAAGTCATGAAGACAAGTAATGGGCCTGTTCTACCCTTGTTTTTCCATTTGAAGAACAGACCAAAGTCAGACAAAACCTGATCTCAAGGCTCTTAAAACCGGCTAATATTGGGTATGTAGAAAGAAGACAAGGCAACAGAATCCAGGGTCATCCTTTGAGGTTCAACTATATGAATGGTTCAACCATTCACAGAGGTCACTTTGCTGCTCTGCATTTTCCAGGAGATTAAAGAAATATGAAGCCAACAAAACCAGCACCATTTACACAGACCCAAATCCTTGCTCTCTTTCTCTTGGTGAGTGGCTACTTCTGACAGTTCCTAAAGCCAGAGTGGCCAGTGTCGTCACGGTGAAAGCATGGACCGTAACTGCA
Source organism: Smutsia gigantea (assembly GCA_032199065.1). Lineage (NCBI taxonomy): Eukaryota > Metazoa > Chordata > Mammalia > Pholidota > Manidae > Smutsia > Smutsia gigantea. The sequence continues at coordinate 114,296 of JAVSCE010016819.1, forward strand.
CTAAGAGAGCAACGAGCAAGGGCTTTATACTAACACAAGGGCAGGAGCAGAAATGGAAGAGAGACACAGAATGGGCAAGAGTATGGCGAACCACGTCTTGGGGTCAAAATGGATTCAACCCAGAGACGGAGAGAATGATGGTCTTCCCCAGGAAGCATCCTCTCTCAGAGCTCAGAACCCCTCAGATTTTTCCTCATGATTTGCCACAACTGGATGGTTCCTGCCGTCCAAGAAAACTGGAAGAGTTCCATATGGGAGGAAAATAACTTAGGACAAGTTTTAAGAGGTTTCAGCGGCCTGAGGTAGCCACACTGTGGTCAAAAGTCACACGTCCCAAGCCTTCCCACCCCTGAACCCACAGGGGGTCCCCCGCCGAGCTCTGACATTCCCTCCTGCCGCTCCCTCGGCCTTGAGAGAACCAGCCACAACAAAGCCAGGCATGCCAGCTTGCTGCCACTCAGTGGATTTTAGTCTCATTTTAATTATATATTTATGTGAACTCTTTTCATGCTCGCCACCCAAAATTGACTTACTCAGTCATCTCTTAAGATCCCAGGCTTATAGATCATTAAGTTCACATGGTTTGAATACTGGGTAATTCTTGAAATCTCATTACTAGAGTGCGACATTTATCTAAAATTAAATCTACAAAGGAAAAAAAAAGAAAGAGATGTGATGGTAATAAACTACCATTGAAACAGAATCATAAAGCTGGATGTCAAACAATAGGGTATTGTAAATGATACTCTCCCAACAAGCTTCTCCCTGATAGCCACGGCTCAGGAAAACATATGATCACAATAAATATGATTTCTACAATGCCACAGTCCTTTCATTACTTGTTCCATGTGGGGATGATAAGCAATAGTTCTGCTCTGCATTTTTCGTTAAAAAAGAAATTCTTCCTCACAAATAATAAATTTATAGCAAGAGAATGTCTTATGACTCAGGCTTCCATTTCCGTAACCTACCACTTTTATGGACATAAATTCTATCAGACTGTGTGCGGAAAGTTCGTTAGGTCAGCTGGCGATCGGTGGGAATTGGTAAATGTCTCTTAGTTTAGGAGGAAACATACAATTTACTTAAAGCTCTCCACTATATTCCTGGCCATTTCAACCCAGTATGTGAATTAGTACTACTTTAGTCTACACTGGATAAGGCAATGGTCCACTTAATTCATTATATTTGGGTAAAGAAAGATCAACTGAAAAAAATAACATGGCATACATGAATGTGTATATCATGTCAGTTAGCTGTATATGTATTTCAGAATACCATACCCTTATTTACATTTCAGAAACTGTTTCCTTCTTATAACTATTTCAGTGTTAAAATAGACTCATTCTTCCAGTGTTTGAGTACAAACAGGGCCCACAGGATACCAGAGATACTCCATATATTTAGTTTATTTGAGTTAAGCAAACACTTCAGTGATTTTTATAAATCAACAGTGCCCAGGCAATTAAATATTTCCTTTCAAAAGAAAAGAATACATAATTATATAATGAAACCAAATTACTTGAAAAATACCAGAAGTGATCTCACTGTCCATATTTCAATAGTACATGGATGGCTCTGAACTTAAACAATCTAAACTGTGATCTTTTTCCTTTCGTTCCTTACAGAGACAATCTAAACTGGTGTGACTCAGAGGCATTCACTGGACAGCGCGGGCCCCTCAGCTGCTCGTCGCCACCCTGCAATGAGTTAGGCACCGAAACTGAGAGTAAGTGCTTAGAATTTTTTTTAGCAATTTAACAGAAAATTCGTTGCCTGTTAAATCTAACATTAAACATAAAGGCTTGCATTTTGCATGACTTAAGATGTTTTTAAATTTTTTCTTATAATTCATTTTTATTATATTACAAAAATATAAGTCATTACTGACTGGAAACTAAAACTGGACCTTCGCCATGTGTAGGTTGGGAACACTTGTGTAGACTACAAGGCATTCTGGATGGTCAGGCAACTACCTGGTGAATTAAATCTACAGCATTATATATATATACTTTTTAAAAAAAAGATAGGCCTTATCTACACAACAGAACAATCAAGTCAGCAAAAACAAAGCTCAGAGCTCTGTGAACTCATTTCCTCCGTCTCTCCAGATGTACCACAACTGAGGAGATTGCTCAGAAATAGGAATGGGGTTTGACTGGATTTGCTATACTTTGATCTTTTTTCTTCCTCCCTCCCTCCCTTCCTTCCTTCTTCCCTCCTTCCCTTCCTTCCTCCCTCCCTCTTTCCCTCCCTCCTTCTCCTCTTTTTTCTGTAGAGATAGTATCATCTTCTTTCTCTTTAAAGAGTGAAACCAAGAGCCCCTGTTCACACATATCAATAAAATACATCAGTAAGATTCACTGAGTTCAGGGAAGGAGAAAATGAGTTCAGGGCTATACGGAGAAACAAAACTATCGATGAGAAATGTGGGTACATAAGGATCTAGAGAAAAGCATCCACAAAAAACAGAAGACACATTCATTCATGAAAACCCAGGGGATTTTTTTTAAGTAAGCCACCTTTCATTAATATATTTTAATTGTCTAGAAAAGCGATTTTTCTACCTGGATTTTTGACGAACTCTTCTTGGTTGTTCACCCATGAAATCCAAAGAAATTTCCTCTAAGTCATTAACGAACATTCCTTTAGACTCTTTTGGGAAGAGAACCGGTGAAGCCCCTGTCCTTACTGCTCCCACCCACCCCAACTGCTGCAGACGACAGGGCTTTCATCAAGCCCAAGTCATTTCTCCTGGTCTCTGAAGCAGGATGGTTAACAAATAGGACGACAAAACAACCATATTTCCTCCCATTCTGCTGCCCCTTTATATGCACTCAAGACAATGCAGAGTCATTCCGCCTCACCTGTGTCTAATGTTAGACACATGCCCAAGAATCCATGTCAACTGTTGTGTTTCATTTCACAACCAAAGAAATGTACTGCCCAGGCTCACGAGGAAACACAGAGAAATGAATCTGTATCCCCTAAGATTTGCAATTCATTTTTCTTCTTTATTCTGAAAATGGAATTCCCTGGGTTGGAGTTTTATTCTACAATTTCATCTTTCGCCCTCTTCTCTACTCCCACCCCACCCACCCCCATCCACGGGCTCTTTGGCTTCAAATCAGAACAGCCCTCAAGCAGCCAGGACCAAGTTCCAAAGCTTCTGTGTTTCCTAGAGAGATTTTCCTTCTTTCCCAGATTTTCCTAAGCCCCAGTCTGTGTAGGAGGGCATGGCTCCAGGTGGGGCTGTGACTGTCAGTATTGTGCCTGGGCCTCCACCCCAACTGCACAAGTTTATTTGAAGTATGTTACTCTTTGCCTGCTTCTTAACTTGAGGCCTGATAGTCTTACAATGTCATTTTCTTCCCCCTACTGTAATTCAAGAGACAGCTGTCTTTGGAATAAATTCTAAATAGTTGGTCTGGAAATGAACTTCACAGTGGACCCCTCCTCCATTCTGGCTGACATTTCCCCATTAATTTCTTTTTCTCTTTCATCCATTCATTGGCTGATGAGTCTATAAATATACCTCATCTGCTTTTACTTTGCTTTTTAAGAATAAACTGATACCAAACACCCTGTCTTAATTACATCCACAGGCAAAAGCATAACAAGTTTAAATGTTGTCACAATATAGTTTCAAGATTTGACATTGTTAATTGTGCCATCTGTGATAAAACTGGTGAATGAAAATCCTAATTTGAACATGCAAATAAGTTATTTATCTGAAAAGCCACTTTTAACATTAATAAATGAAAATACTACCAAGCAAAAAAAGAGACCTGGGCAGGAAACTGGTAAGTGGGTCAGTAAGGAAGCACAGCCTCCATGTGTCTGGTTCATCACACCTCTGAAATTGGGCAAGTCAGTCCTGCCACATTCAAATCAGACCAGGAAGAACATACTCTCTGCTCTGCTCCCTTCTTGAGTATCCACGTTATGGGGTGGCTGCTCGCTCGTGAACACCTGAATACTAGAGACACATCAGGAGGGTAGGCCCAGGACAAATTCTAATTCATTCCCAGAACATGGCAGGTTCCGGAAAGCTCTGCTTTTGAGATGCATACAAAACTAAAGACAATCATAAGGTGAAAATCTTGGCAAGATGTTCCCAGAGAGTCTGCCCTATACCGAAGCCATGTTTCAAGCCATTTTTGTTCTGTGATCATATTTCTTTTCTGCAGTCTTTTTTGTTTGTTTAAGTGCCTTCTATAAATGCACCCATGAAATCTTTATCTCTTCCTTTTCTCTCCACCAGATGTAGAAATGGAAGAAAATTTCACTATCAGTCAGAAGAAAAGTCACTAATCCTTAAGCTGGTTTATTGTATGACTTAGCTATTTTTCATTCAAGTCAAATACCTTTCAAGATATTGAACTCATCAGGATTTACTTTTTTAAAAGATGTTCTGATATAAATAATGCTTGTAATAGCAAGTATCACTTGTATGTTCTTGATAGAAAATATTGGTTGTGATAGAATGGCTGATCATTTTCACAATAGTAACCCATTGGGATAAATAAACATTCTGAATTTTGTAAAGAAATCCTTGTTTCCCTGAGGTTTTCTCACATAAAGACACTCCTATTTGACAAACAGCATCAGAGAAATGAACATGCATATTTGAATGGGAAATAAAAGTCCCTGGAAACTTTCTCAGGTAGGAAATTATTATAATGCTCCATTTTTCAAACTCAAAAAGCTGTAAGAAAATAGTAGTTAATATACTTCAAGTTATGTGTGAAAACTGATAGAAATACCAAAAAAGGTTTTAAGTGAGCCAGGGGAAGAAAAGACTTACAGATGGCGAAGTGGTCTTGACGTTGATGGAGAACTATAGGAAGAGTGATGATTAGATGTTTTACGATTTCTCTGAGGGCAATTCAAGATGAATTCAAGATGAATACGATTAAGCTATAGGAAAATCAGGTTTGGCAGCATATAAAAATTTTCAGGCTAGCTGGAACCCATTCATCACTAGAAAATTTACTAAAGGAGAGACTGCGGAAGAATCCATTTTCTTTGAAAAGAATATTCCCCTTCCTTGAAAGAAAAGAAGAAAACCAGTGTCTATGCCAGTAGTTCTCAAACTTCACTGCAACAAAATCACCTGGATTTGTTCCCACAGATGGACAGCCCCTCCCTCAGAGTTTCTAATGTAGTAGGTCTGAGGTGAAACCCAAGAATTTCAATTTCTGACAAGTTTCAAGATGACGCTAATGATGCTGGCCTGGTTACCACATTCTAAGAACCCACTGGTCAGTGTTATAACTCTGTGCTAGGCACTGGCATGTAAATATATCACTGGCTCTTTGCAACAACTCAGAAGTAGATATAATGGTGAGAGAGAGATATGCAAGCATACCATGGAGATATTGTAGGTTCAGTTCCAGACCACTGTAATAAAGTGAATATCTTAATAAAGTGAGCTAAATGGAATTTTTGGTTTCCCAGTGCATATAAAAGTTATGTTTACACTGTACCATAGTCTCTTAAGTGTGCAATAGCATTATGTCTAAATAGTAATACCTCAATTTAAAGATATTTTATTGCTAAAAAGTGCTAACCGTCCTCTGAGCTTCCAGCAAATCTTAATTACTGATGAGAGATCATCATAGCAAATATAATAACAAAAAACTTTGACAATATTGTGGGAATTACAAGAAATTGCAAGAAAATATGACACAAAGATGAACTGAGCAAATGCTATCAGAAAAATGGAGCCAGCAGACTTGCTTGATGCTGACACAAAATTTCAATTGTAAAAAACATATTATCTGTGAAGTACAGTAAAGCGAAGCAAAATAAAATGAGGAACACCTGTAGAGTTATTCCACAACTTCCATACATGGTGTGTGAACAGCTGTAAACTGGTCACTATACATGAAAACAGCCTTTTGTACATCACTTGGTGCACAAACTTTCTGAGAGATCTCTTGGTGGCTACCTACCAGCTACAGTTCAGCTTGGGTATCAGGGCTGTTAGGCAGAGACAATGTGGCGGGGCTCACCACTTTGTTTCTCTCTTCTGGGGCAAGCAGGAAAACTACATCTCTTAGCCCTCTTGCATCTCATGGGATCTGTGACAATTTGTAGCCAATGGATATGAGCAGATGTGATAGGCCTGGCCCTTAAAAAGACCCATGAGATTCTCCTCATTTTTTCTCTCAGTTCATCAGCTGGCTGAATAGAGCAGATCCAGCAGAGGCCTCCCAAAGAGGCCCTAAAGGACGATAGAGCCACTGGAAATGCCAGAAGTCCTGAGTTCCATCTTGGACAAGAGCTGCCCATGCAGGATCAGCCCCACTGAACTCCATATGAGCAAAAGCAGTGAATTAAGCTGCTGAGGTTTGGAGGTTCTCTGCAGTAACAGCTAACAGTAGTACCCCAATAATAACTTCTACGGATAAAGCAATGCAAATAAGTCTAATATTTGTGCAGGAACTTGGACTTTTTTTGGCAGTTTATTATTATTTTCTATGAAAATAGTGGAAAATAGAAAAATATAGATATAGATACTAGTAATAGGAGCATTGTGAACTTAAAACAATACAGAAAAAGATGAAAATTACTAGGCATGTTAAAAACTATAAATTTTTAATTTCAGCCAGATTCTTACTTAAACAGGCTGACCATGTGTTTGTTTGAAAAGAAAAATAAAATTAAAGAACATGAGTGAGATGTTAGAATTTAAATCATTCAAATAGTGTACTTAAAAAGCAACACTTATAAGGAAATAGGATCGTTCACTGATGAAATGTATTGTTTCACTGTCTTACCACCAACTTTCAGCCATGTTTTAAGGATCACAAGTACAAAAGCACGGATTTCCTCATGTTTGAATATGAGAAAATTAACAGAGGTTGAACAGTTCCCTCAAAGTCATATTAATAAATAATAAAACTAAGATTTATTCCAAGATTTGCAGCCTATCACCTTGTTCATTATACCTCCCTGCCTCTCATCTCTGTAAAAATGTGGATGTCCGCTTTTCTTTGATAAAGAAAATATATAAAATGGCCATACAGCATTTTGATAAAGAAAGTCCTATAATCTTCTATTCTTGTGAATGCTGGAACCCTGTGAAAAATGCCCCTTTGCTACCCAGGTGAATGAGTGCCCAAAGACAGAGTTCTAGCCAGCTATGCCATACTTCTTATACAAAACAACAATATTTCTATGAAGTGTTTTTATTCATTTAATGTAGGAAACAAAGTTACAACTGCATTACTGAGCATGCTCAGTGTCAGGCACTACACTGGGGGCAGAAAACTTGGCCTCTGTCCCAGCATTCTGCCCCAACCACATCTCAGGAGGAAAGAATTCCTCCCATCACGCCACAGCAGTCCACTCTGCATACCTCAGACCCCTACAGATGGGTAGTGATGAAGACAAAGGTTTCCAAGGACAGAGCTGGCAAACAAAAAGCTTGGAGAAAAGAAGAAAATAAATAATTTATTTATTAACATCATAATGGTCCTTAGAAGGAGGTCATAAAAAGCATCCTTTGTCACCAGGGCTACATGTGTCACCAAAGCAAATGTGTATGAGCTACTTCAACTGGGAAAATTATTTTTCATTGACAGTCCAACAACTTTGACCTGATGTGGTATTTTGAGAGCCCACTTTTATAAGAAATCAGCTCCACAGTCTTGGACCCAATCATATATGTGTGTGGTGGTGAGACTTTGGCTTATAAGTGGTATCAATGTAAAAATAAGCTTTAATAAAATACCACCAGCATCCATGTACCTCTGTCCTCACAACCCCTTCCATGTTGCCAGTTCTTGCTTGATTCTTGCTTGATGGGTGTTTCCATTGAAGGAAACTTCCATCCACAGACTTCCCTATAGGCTGCACAGGAGCAGAAGCAACCACTGGGAGAAAGGATTGGTCAGGTGGCCCTCCAGAGTCACTCAGAAGCTGGGGCCAAACATCGTGTAGGGTACCAGTGCTGCAAAATGGCTCATCCACTTCTCTGTAAACCTCCCAGCCCTCCTTGTTCACATATTCAAGCTTTATCCAAAAGTAGAAAGTGAAACATGATGAAGGTTGGGAGGAAGGGAGGGATCTTGGAGTGAGTGCTCATGTCAACACATGGACTCTACAAGCAAAACTCCTGCTGCTTCAATCACTCCTGAGACTAAGACCCAGGGAAGCTGTGCTGGGGCCTCACCCGCAGGGAGTGTGGGCACCATCAGGAAGTCTGTACCTGCTAGAAATGGTATCAACTCATACGGACTTTAATGTGCACACAAATCACTTGGGCTCATGCTAAAATGCAGGCTCTGATTCAGTAGGTCTGGAATGGGATATGAGATGCTACCTTTCTAACCAACATTAAGTTGATGGTGTTTTGAGGATCAAGGGGATAGAAATAAAGAGCACAAAATCCAATTTCAGAGTAGATGAGCTGAGAAACCTCGGGCTTCAGTCTTCTTACCTGTGAAATAGAGATCTAGTATTCTCATGGAGGATTATTGTGAGCATTAAATGATGTCATCTAGTTGGCACATAGCAGGACTCAATACATTGACTACCATCCATATTTTATTTTTACTGTTCTGAGCATAGGGGCCGCTTCTGATAGCACATATGTGGCATGACTTAATATGTGGTCCCAGAGTTCACTGAGGTTCTATAGGTGTGTTTGGTTTGGGTTCTATTTTTAGACTTTCTTTTTACCTGTGCTTCATTTTGGATGGTTTCTGGTACTATGTCTCAGGTATGGTCTTCTGGCTCATACATCCTGGTAATAGGGCTCTCCATATCGGCTTCATACAATAATTTGCTGGTAAAAAAAAAAATTCTTTATTTTAATTTCATATATTTTAATCTCTGCAAGTTACATTTGGGTCTTTTTTATGTCTTTCATTCTTCTTGCACCATGTTTATGTTTTCTTTTACATCCTTAAGCATAAGAATAAGCCTTATAATAGTATTGCTAAGGTTCTTGCCTAGTTATCCCATTATCTCTGTCATTTATCAATCTGTTCCCATTGACTAACTTTCCTCTTATTATAAATCATATGTCCACACCTCTTGGCACACTTAGTAATTATTTCTTGAATTTCATATATTGTGAATTTTATTTTGTTAGGTGCTAGATTTTATTGTCTTCCTTGAAATCATGTTGGATTTTATAGTGGATCAGTTTTATCCATGAGAGGCTTGTTTTTATGCTTTTTATGGTGGGTCCACAGCAGTTTTTATTCTAGAAATAATATAACCCCACTACTAAGGCATGACCTTCTGAGGACTCCATGCAATGCCCTATGTGTTTTGAAGTTTCTTCCACCAGACTTGCAGAAACACAAATTCCTCCCAGTCCCGTGTAAGCTCCAGGTACATACGGTTCAGCTCCAGGCATGCTGGTGGTTCTTTCCACAGTCTAGTTTCATCACATGCATGTGCAGACAGTTATATTCAGCCAAACACTTGGGGCAAACTACGAAGCTCCCCAGAGTTCGTTTTCCATTTAGTGCCCTCCTTTCTGGTAAAAGGCCTTGCAAATTCCAGCCTCCTTGGTCTTGCCAGGCTTTGGTCTCTACCTCCTCAACCCAGAAGGCCACCGGGCTGTTTCGGTCTCCTCCCTTTAGGAAGCAGCATGGAGAATTACTGCCTCCAAGCAGTAAGCTGGGGCAACCATAGGGCTCACCTCATTTGCTTTCCTGCTCAAAGGGATAAAACCTTGTTGTCCAATATCTGACAGTTTGATTTCCAGCTGTTTACAGTGATGTGGCGATTGCTTCATGGGCAGAAGCAGATGTCAGTGGAACTGGCAGAAACTGAAGACAAGGAGAGCATTTCAGGTACAAGAATGATGACATAAGCCAACATCACAGACAGGTGAGGATAGCGATTGTAAGCATCAGGAAGTCACAGTTTGATGTTGCTGCACCAGGAGGGGCGGAAGGGAGGAGGGGCCCACAAACTGTAAGACCTGGGCTGGGGGCGAGGACCAGAAGTAGGGCCTCAGAGATCATGTGACTGAGAACCGTGGAATAAGAAGAAAAACAATGGACAGAGGTGGAGGGCCAGAAGTGAAATCACTGGATCCAAAAGAGATATCACCAGAAATGAAATCACTGGATATGAGATCAGTCCGGAAGTGATATCATTATGAGCCTGTATATAAGCTGTGCTCAAAAATAAAACTGCGTCACTGTTTCGCCACCAGTGGTCAGTGAACCTCCTGATCCCAACTTTGGTTTCTGTATCTTTCTTGTATCTATCTCTGTATTTTTCTTAATATCCTGCCCACTCCTCTCAGGTTCAGCTGGATTGTGGAGCTGGTCTCTGCAGACAGAGTTAAGAGACCTGGATTTCAGTTCAAGCCTATTATTAGCTGTGTGACCTTGAGTAATTTTTTGTGCTTTAGTTTTCTCATACGTAAAATTGGAGACCTTCATCAGTTTATATCCAAGAGAATATTTCAAGGCAAAATATATATATTTTCCAAAATTTATAAATATATATAAATTTTTTTTTCCAAAAATCTATAAGGGAGCTCAGTGTAGGTAGAGGACACTTCAGGCTGGAATCTTCAGAACAAATAGAATATTAACAAATCGTATTTATTGATCACCCACTATATGCCAAGGTCTATGCTCAGAGTTTTAAGTACATTATCTTTAATCCTGAAAACAACCCTGTCTCACAGATTAGGAAAGAGAGAGGTTAATAACTTGTCAAAGGTCACTTAGCTAAAAATAGTGGCGACAGGATCTGAATCCAAGTCTGGGCAACTATGTCTTGCTGCTTCGTTTTTGCTGGACCTAGGCATTACAATGTCTTTAACATGCTTGGCTGATTCTAACATGCAGTCAGGGTCAAGAACACCTACTAGAAAGGCTAAAAGCTTTGGGACAAAAAAGCTAAAAGGTTTAGGACATCCACCTTAATAATTACAAGTAACACCTTCAATAATGTTTCTCCTCCCCGTTACACCAATGTGATTACGCCTGTACTATGCCCCAACTGTCTGAGGGGCTAGGAGGTGGGCAGGTGGGTAAAGCCTTCATTTTCCAGAAGAGGATACATTCAAGAAGTGACCCCTTCATGGACCTTTTTAGTTTGACAAATAGCTGGTTGTATTACTTGGTCTTCTTTGTGCTTTTTGCTCAGCTGGACTGAAAGTATATTATTTCTTAGTGCTGGAGCAAGTTGACCCCATATTTTACGCAATTTAATCTTTGGAGCACATCGATGTAACTAGGACAAGATTTTCATGTACTCACAGCAACCAACTGAAACCTAACTAGGGTCCAGATACTTTGCAGAGCACGCTACTCATATTGTCGCGGTTAATTCTCCCAGCAACCTCATGAGGTCATTGAGTTATCATTCCTGTTTTACAGGAAACAGGCCCAAAGCCACAGAGTGGGTCATCCAGAAATGAGACGGCACAGCCAAAGGTCTTAGCCCTGAACTGTGTTGCTCCTCGCAATGGCTGCTGGTGGGGGGAGCAGTTCCTTCTTTCTTTTTCAGTTGTAAATGGTGAAAGTAGGACAATCAAAAGGGTTAAAAAATATTGTTGTACCATACTTTTAAAAGGTAGATTAGAACAGAGCAGATACCCAGAGACCCAACTCTTACATTTTTTTGGTCTACTGTAGGTGAAACCTCATTTTTGGCATACGGGTCATCGCTCAAAAGCAATGCATGCCTTTATCTTTTTAATCTGTGTGTGGTCTCAGTCATGTCCGTGTGTTATGGGCCATGCCACAAATCTGGCTCTCCCTTCACTGGCAGGGATTTTACTACACAGACCACGTTAACTTGAAAAACCTGGAACAAAGAGAAACTTTGACTAGCAGCATTGTTTTCTTGGCTAAATGGGCTACATGATGTAGTGCCCATTGATAAGAAAAACAATTTTAAAACATTTTCTTTCAGTATGGGAATCCCTAACTTCTCACTCAGAGGTGAGTACTTAAAATATCTAAGGAGGTGAGAGGCCAAGGAACACATGTGTGTCTCAGTATGTAGGACTCAGTCCCATATGAAGAGAACTGTTTGGTAGAAAGCAATTTTCCCTGAGATGCGTCTTGATTATCCAGCAGGTAACAGGCTTTGGGGAACTTCTCCAGGCGACAAAAGGACATTTTCCCACCAGCATGTGAAGTGGCTTTTCACATTTACAGAAGAAAAGGGGGGAGAAGTTACTTTCCTAGTAGCCGCCAGCATAGACCACCAATCCCCCTGCCCTTCCACTCCCCACCCCCCAACCCCAACCCCTGAGCTGGCACCACCACCGCCATGAGATTGGCAATGAAAACAGTTTGCATAAGAAAAATACACAGAGACTCCACTCTTTTATTTAGGTAATTAGTTTCACTTTCCCTCGAGCAAGCAGAATTCTTTGATCAAGCTTACTGCAAAATATGGAAATTAACATATCGCTCCACACATACCCCACCTCCAAGATGAAGAGCTAACAAAGACTGAATGAAGGGAAGCCAGATCCCACAGAACAGCAAATCAGACATTGGCGCAGAATAATAGCTGATCAACCTTCCATTTCTATCATTTTTCATTTAGGAGACTTTTGACCCAGTGGAAAAGATGATTTATATTCTACTGAACCGTGAAAGCAGTGAGTGCTCTGTCCCAGGGCACATTCGGCCTCAGCGTTGTACAAGGGATTTCCCCATAGGGCAAGAGTTGAGACTCAATGACTCTGAACACTGGAGAGCATATGCTGGATTTGCTCATGAGTGGATCCTTCCAGGGACAGAGGAAAATCTGCGCCCAAGGCAGAGCCACTGAAATGCTTTTAACAACATTTCCCTAGTTCGGAGACGAGCTGGTTCCTTCTGAAGCAAGAAGAGCATGCAGCCCCTGGGTGTGTTCCCATGAGCACTCACTGCATGGGGGGCAGGTGGGGGTAATGGGTGCAAACACCCTCAGGGGCCGTGCTGTGGCTTCCCTTAGTGCTTGCACTCTGTGGTGGGCGGCCAAAGGCCAAGTTCCTGGACTCCACGGGAGCATCAGTCCCTTCAGTGACTCGAACTGTTAAGTCCTGGTTTCCCACCCGAGTGGGAGCTCCTTGACAGGCCTCTAACCTGTAGAGATCACAGCAAAGCAGTGTCCACCTCCAGCAGACCCCTGGGGGGCTGCAAGCCTCAGGGAAGATGCCCCAAGACTGCCGGGCTGGCCTGTGCCTGCCTGTGCCATTGAACAGCGGGACTCCCCTAGTACTGTTTCTCATCTCCTGTTGCAGAATCAGAGAGGTCTGCAGGAAGCACCAGCTCGATTCAGTTTCCCAGTCTGGAACTTGAAAACCCCCTGAACATGGTCATGTGAACATTGTCTTTCGGTCCTAAATTCAAAAAAAATTAAAACATTATTAACCCTTAATAACTGCTTTATTCCCCTGAACCGGCAGTGTGAGTGTTCCAGCTCACTGTTACAGATGTGGGACCTCCAAATACTACTGAAATCGAAGACTGACAGAGAGCCTTGGACTCTGCTGCCACCAGAGCACGGCTGGCAGCTGCAAGCGTAAGAGAATGGAATTCGCCCTGCTTTCCCAGCGCAGACAACACTGCCGGGCTTCGAGGGAAAGCAGTGTGTGTTCAAGCCGATGATGAGAGCTTTCCTGTGTGCTTCATCAAAACTGAAGCCAAGTCCAAAGGGTTATGTCAAGGAAATCACATTAGACAGTGCCCTTTCAACATCTAAACGTTCGTGCCTTTAAAACGCTGAATAGAATTGATGATTTTTCTGCCTGAAGCAATTTGTTCTAAGTTCATAAGGAACACGAGGAAAACCATCTCTCTTTTCTCTTGTTCGCAAGAAGCACTGGATGGTTAGGACAGGCAATAATCAGTAGGGGATGCACCAGCAGACGACATCAACGAGCCCCGCAGAAGTAAACAGAGCTATTGTGCCACCCTTATTTTTGGCTGTCAGTAGTAGCAATTGGAAATAATAAAGACAAAATAAATACAGTTGCTGGTGCCGAGAGCAAGTGGGGGCGGAGTGTGGAAGGAATTCTCTTTCTGTGCTTTCCTATTGCTGAGCAGCTAGAAGGGGCTCCAGCACATTGCTTCTGCCTTCCTAGCCACATCCTCTCTTCTCTTCTTATAGAGGCAGTAGAGTGAGGGTCAAAGTAAAGGGAAAATCACTTCAGGCTTCAGAGAGACCTGGGTTCTAGGCTCAGCTCTGCCACCACACTGTTTTCATAGTTGTGCTTATAACCTCGGGCAGTACTAAAAATAAGCGACATTTATAGAGTACCTACGACATACCGAGTACTCTTCATAGTGATTTGTGTCTATTAATGTACTTAACTGTCACAATGGCAGCAGGTACTGACTACTTTCACACCACTTTATAGGTGAGGCTTGTCGAATGTCACACAGCTCAAAAAGTGAGGACCCTGGATGCAGATCCAAGCAGCCTGGTCCAGAGCACAAGCTCTTAACGACAACATTGTCTTTCACTTATTTGAGCCCCTGTTGTCTCAGCTCAAAAGGTAGATGATAAACCTCATAGATCTATTATGTTAGTGAAATGAGATACTGTAAATATATATACTTAGCACAGGGCGTGGGAGATAATAATCAAAAATACCGGCAATTATTTTTTGCCTTTTCTTTCCTTCTCCTTTCAGTCCAGACCCAAAGAGGTGGCACCAGCAGGAAGGATGTGAAGAAAGCATGCCGGTTCCTTCTCCGCCCCACCCGGGAGTCCTGTGTCCATATCCTATTGTGCTATATAACTAATACTCAAAGGAATACTAACAAGGCTATTGGATGCCAAGAACATGTTAAGCATTATACAAAACCCGTCATTCTACAAAACCAGTTTGCTTCCCAAGTCTGCCCAGTCTCTGCTGAGTGGGTTTAAGATTACTAGCAATATATCCATTGCAAGCCCTTTAGGTCAAGAGGGTCTGCTGCTTTGTCTTTAAGGCTTTGTCTCCGCAAGGATACAGGACTCTTGGATTTCAGCTGCAGGGGTGTTTGAGTAGCAGCCAAAGGCTGTAATATTTGGGGTCCTTGAGCCTTTACACGTCTGTTGTTTGGCCATTGCAAATGACTGCCCTGACTTCGCTGGAATTACAACTCAATTTACACCTTATATTTTCCCTTTACTTCTTCGGCATCATACAGGACTTCCGATTTAACAGCATTTCTTTGATTTTCTGGCCTCCTCTCAAGATTTTATTTGATTTCTACAAGCCATATACCAGTGTTCTAAGCAGCCAATAATAAGTCTTTAATTGGACATTCTAACCGGGCTCTTTTCCTTGGCTGCAAGTTCTAGCAGCCTCCTCTTCTATCCTGCAGGCAAAGAGAGACAACTCGGCAAAGTGTTTCATTTTTAGAATGAGGCAAAAGCTAGCCGCTCAGCAGGAGACAGAAAGCCCACTATCCTCAGCAGGAGAAGCATGGCTCCTCTGAGAAAAACAAAACAAAACAAAATGGTACCTCTGTAGGTCCTTGATTCCTTAGGAAGCAGTAAGACCAGAATACCTGGTTGTAATCCAGGGCATTGAGTGGTGTTCCTGAAGCTCGCTTGCCACATGATTTAAGGCAAGCCTGCTTGCTTTCCTGGGACTCAGTTTTCACAACTGTAGAATAATAATCTCTGGCATCTTTACCACAGAGCTTAAAGCATTTCACCATATGTGACCTCTTTTCTTTCACAATCCTGCAAGTTGGGCACAGATATTCTGCTTTAGGGCCTGAAAGAAAACACAGGAGCAAAGAAATTTGGGGATCTGCCTGCAGTTGCAATATAGCTGGGACAGGAATTCACATTCTTTATCTTAATGCTAAGTACTATTGTTTTCTAGAAAGGTCTTTGCTACAAAATGGAATTCTTAATAGGGAAATAAACCACCTTGCTAGCAAGTCCTTTGAACAGGGTATTTAAGTGACCTTAGAGGATTTGAAAAACCCAATCTAATAGAACACATTGATGCTCAGCCAGGAAAAAAATTAGTCCAAAAGAGTTTCACACTATAGAAATATTTCATACTCAGGGTCTACCACCTTGAAACACTGACTACTTAATCCTCACAGTTACCTTGTAAAATACATTATTAGTTATTATTAGTTCCATTTTACAGCTGTAGGAACTAAGGAAGAGAGTTCTAATGGCTTCTCTGGGGCCTCAGAGGAAGTCAGTACTGCACGGCAGAAATTCTTATGTTTGCTGTCTCTCTTCCTCACACAAATAGAGAAAACAGGTTGCCTGGAGAAGTTCTCATAGCTGAAATCATTCCTGCAATTAGAGGCACATTCACATTGTGGCAGCTTTTGGGTACAGTAGCAGCTATAGGATTTCTAAAATACAAAATAAAAACAAATGTAAGCTACTATGGGGAAAACACCCTTGAGGTTGTATTTCTCTAATTGTAGTCACTGGACTGCCAGGAATTCGGGAGGACCCCAAATCATTCACAGACTAAGGCACTTATTCACTTATTCATGAATCAACTGTATATTTGATGGCATTCAATTAAAAGCTGATGTCTTCTTATCCATGTCCTAACCAGAAATAGTGCCAGGCCTCCCACTGGTTTTCAAGATGTGGGATGGTAGCATGTAGTGGTGAGGTGTGTGTGTGTGTGTGTGTGTGTGTGTGTGTGTGTGTGTGTGTGCATGTGATGTTAATTAGGCATTTACTGAGCATTAACCACATATCAACAGAAATAAAAATATTCTCTTTTTGCCTAAAGAATTTAAAACTTAGGTAAGGAAATCAAACATAATATACTAGTCTCTGGTAAAACCTAGAGTTTAAAGATACGTTATTTTTAATTTTGCTGAACTTTTTGAATGCTGAAAAACTTTCTTTTTCAAGAAGTACCTAATAATGCCACTACAATTAGTTCTTTACATTTGAAAATTAATCTCTTCAGCTCCCAATCACTATTCAGGTTTAGAATTTCCTAAAAGGTTATTGTACTTAGGCTCCCTTATAAAGCAATTACATAATTAAAATGCAAACAGAGACTGCTTAATTGGCATTTACCTTCCATTAACTTCAGGTTAAATTGGGCCTTTTATCTGCCAGGTGCCATGCTTCATGCTGGACAGAAAGGATTCCAGCATGAACCTAACTCAAGAGTACAGTGGGAGAGAGACATCAACCGATGGCTGTAATATGGGAAGGTGAATGCTGCTTGGCAAACCTGAGATACTCGACAGGTGCCTAGGGACCAGCCACACCACCAGGCTAGTCGCGTGGGGGTGTGCTGTGTGTTGGAAGGCTTTGGGGATGAAGTGGTGTCTGAGTGGTTCTGAAAGAAAAGAAGGTCCCCAAGAGGAGCATGAGGACTTGCAGGCAAAAGGAGAAGCCTGAGCAAAGGCGAAATGGTATGATTTGGGAGTCTCCCGGAGGTCTACCCGTCACGAGCAAACCTCCCGGGAAGGTTGGCAAGTGGGGCAGCATCTGCAGGGGCTTTGCACGGAGAGCCACATCAGACACCAGACTGCTTCAGCGAATGAAGTCGGCTGCCAGCATCTTCTCACCCCACCCCGAACCTTCAGCCTCTGAGACACCCCTTGCTTCTCTCCTTCTCCTCACTTCCTCTGTCAAATAACGGCAGTGTCTGCTTCTAACTTCTCAAGCATGTGAAAAACGACTGAGTTCCAACAGTGGGAAGACGGATCAGCAACACTAAGCCCTTAGTGGTGGTGTGGTCTTGTCAGTCTCATGAAAGAGCTTCCTCGGACGGAGGTTTATACTCAAAATTCCAGGGCATGGTTCCTTAATAAATGTATTGGCCACGCTTCCAATATCTCTTCCTTCTGTTATTTACCATTTGGCTATTTCACCATTTGCTGACACTTAGACCCACCATGGGCTGTGTGATCCCACTTGTGGAGCTGCTGTCACTCCTTATGGTGGTAAAAGTGAAAACAGAGTGCAATCCCCTTGGGGAATAATCTGTGGGCTTCCGTGTTTTCAATCTCATCTATTTCACAGAAAATCAAGGTACTTTTTTTATTTTATGAAAATTAACATTGTTATCAAATGTCCTTTGATACTTTTTTTTCAGTAAAAACATTTTTAGCTAGTCTCCAAAATTGTTGCAAGGCTGTATTTCCGAACTTCTTGAAGTAAGGATAGGGTTTTGACATTATTAGCAAGGGAGAGTACCGTATAAAGGTAATTATGTTGTGGCTAAAGAACTGTCATAAGCTCAAGGCCTTCAACAAAAAACAGTTGGTTTTGTGGTAAAATAATCATTGGAAGTGTATGTAGATATGCCTTGATTGAGAACTGTCCTATGTAAACAGTTTTAAAAGGCTGAGCATTTACTAGGTAATGCAAAGTACGTTTTTAAAATTCCATACTGGTTCAGACTATGTATATTCACACAACAAATCTTTACTGAGTTGCTTCATTTGTATAGACTCTCTCAGATATAAGTGCTTTGACATGTCATCTTTAAAAGAAGTGATGATTACAATAACCCAAGGAGAACTTAGTGATTACTGTTGGCAAAGATAAAATTATAATAATGTTATAGTACTATGTGCTGAGTAATTACTAAGCACTAGGAACTATATGCTAAGTGCCCCATGTGTATATCCTATCCTTTAACCTTCTTAGTAATCCCTTCAGGTAATTTTATTATCCCCTATTTTGTAGGTGAGGAATCTAAGATTCAAAAAATAAAGAAATTTGTCAACATGATTAGAGCTAATAACAGGACACAGGGCTGGGTTTTTAACTTGGGAATATCTAATTCCAAAGACAAGTCTCTTAACCATTTTACCCTCATTGTCTTAGGTAATATACCTGCTAATAGGGAAGCTACTTGGAGCAGATACTTTCTCTGGTTGGTAATATGGTAACATATCCTCTTATAGTTTGCAAAATGTTTTTACATATGTTAGAACTTGAAATCTCTAACAACAATCCTTGTGGTAGGTGTTATTAGTTCCTCTTTTTCAGAGCGGAATACTGGAGCCAGGCCTTCTGGTTTCAAATCTTCTGCTATTATTACTATGCCATTTTTACTCCAAGGAGGTAGAAAGAGAGGTGATGGAAACTTTGCTATACACAAACATATATGCCCAGACACCCAACAAATAGGGGGGTATTACTATATCTCTTTGTGCTAATAAAATGATCATTCAAATTAAAATACACCCATTTTTATTTTTTTACAAAATTTAGTAGCAATGAAAACCATTAGCAAGCCTAATAACAAAGACCAAAGGCTCAAATATTTATCAATTCTCATAAAATGTTAAGATTTTACTGATCATAAGTTATATTTTTCTTAGTTTGTCTACCTAATAACCTTTCAAAGACTGGAGTCTTTTTTAAGTTATAGGTAATGATTTTAAATCTTTTTCACTGTAGGCAAAAAAAAAAAAAAGGAATAACTTATCTACCTGTTTTAACCTGAAAAAGGGAAAGTTTTCCCAAAATGAATTGCTAATGAAAACTGCAAACATAATGAATCAAGAGATCGTGTTGGTTCTTGAAGCTGAAATTTTTACAAGTACATCAGAGAGGAAAGAGTAAAAATTTAGCCCTCTCAAGGATGTTTAGAGGATAATATCATTCAAAAAGTCGGTGCCAACAACAATTTATACACAGCTTGAAGAGCGACAAATTCCGCTTCTGTGGTTTGTATCTGGAGAGGAAAACAAGCCAAGAGGAAAAATTCCAAAGAAGGTTCAAATTTATTCTCCAACCTCAAAGCCTAGTTCAGGTTTGCCTGTATGGTTTTATTGCTTAGTTCACACACACAAATTAACACTGGAGATCCTAAAAGCCAGCTTAAAAAAAAAAAATCTTTTGCTCCTGGTGTTGATGAAAGAAAACACTCTTTCTCAAAAATGTGATTATTTGGGTCCTCACAAGTTCAAGATGTGTGAAAAGAGAGAGGGGAGCTCCTTTAAAAGAACTTCCTTCTACCACATTTTAAAATGTTGCTCTTTCATCAATGATGGGCAATCAGGGGATTCTAAAAGCAAAGAAACATAATGGTATCTTTCAAATTAGTCAACAGGGAATTTAGTGTCAAATTTTGTATATAACCAGAACACCTTGGAGTTGCCTTCTTTATAGGGAAAAATATAATACAATAATTTGTATTTCAAATCATTAGAATTTAACAATGACCTTTACTACAGTAAAATCTCATTGAAAAGAAATATCTTGCTGCAACATTCCCTCAAGAATAACTTTTTATAGTCATAGCCAGACAAAATATGATTTGCATTTAAGGTGAAAGCTACTAGTGTGCTCTACCATCTGCATTATATATTATTATAAAATTTATATGAAAGTTATACTGGGATAAGTGTTCTAAGAACACCAATTGTCTAACCAAAGAGAACATTCACAAATCTAATCTAAATCAAATCCTTTAAAAAAAATGAGAAATGGAAGTTACAAAATGTGTATTTTGCTCAAGTCAACTAACACGATGATCAGGCAAAGGGTGTGCAAATTGCCTAGAAGTACAGGAGTTCGGAATCCTATGCAATCTCCAAGATGTCTCTCTGACCAGCATAAGCATTTGAACTTTAATACCTTTCAACACTTCAGAAGCCACTGCCAATCAAACTCGTTTTTAAAACACATTGGCTCTTTATTTCTTGGTCAACCTAGTAAAGTTTTTTGTGATTTTGCACTTGGTGACATCCACAGTGTTACATGGGTTTGAGGTAAGAAAACTCTTAGAGCTCATTTGTTTATTCCGTAAAACAGACACCAGCTCCTAAATCCGTGTTTTTATTCAAGTTTGCTCATTTCCAGTTATTTTATCTTAGCATCTTTTTACATTTTGTAGATGAAAATTCTTTTTTTGGTTTAACATTGTCAAGAGACAGAACTTCTGCTATTATGTGAGGATTTCAAAGCTGCCTCCTAAATTGGAAAGCATTATTTACATCCCAAGTGTTTTTTAAAAATTAAAAATCTCAAAAAATATACCCGAGATACACTAATATGTCCACTTTCAGCATTTTGAATACATCTAATTTCTAAATGATTAAAAAGCCAAAACAAGCCCCTTTGGCTGAACCTCATCTGACCACTTACTCTGGACAAATGTGATGAAGTCGAGGTATTGGGGCACGACATCTGGCAAGGACTTGTGAATTACAATTTTCTTTTACAACTGAGAACCATATCCTGGTCAGGCCTCAGCGGGGTTTAATGCTGTCAGAGCACACAAGGTTTGTTTTGATCTGTTATGGAGTGACACACATAGCTCTCAGTTCACACTAATAACATCCCCGTGTCTGGTGTACACCAATCCAGAGGCTACTAATTAAAGGTTGGAATTAACCAAACACAGTTTCACTACAAAACATGTGAAACTTATTAAAACTTAAAAGTAACTGCTGATTCTCAATACAGGCAGAAACTGAAGAATGTGGGAGTCTTGTGAGGTCACTTAAGCAAAAATTGTAAAGCATTTTCAAGATGCTTAGGGTCTGCCTGTTCAGTACACAAGGTGTTAACATAATAGAAAAATGTGCTAAACTTTTAAGATTACTGAAACCAAGAGATGAAAAGGATTCAACAAGGAAACAGACCATGTTCCCCACCAGGGTTGACTCCTACTCTGAGTCTTTGGACTTACAAATATATCTGTGTGCAGTTGTTGGAAAAATTACCTTACCATTTTCTCACCAGAAAATTGTTGATTTGGAAATGAAAGGGAGGCAGGGACCAGTGGAAGACAGCAGGAAGGCAGTGAGCTTCAGCAGCTAAGTCACATGATTCAGACTACAGCTCTATTTTACTTTTCAACTGTATGTAATATACATATAGAAAAGTGCATATTTCATGAATGTATAGCTTGCTGAATATTCACAAACTGGATTTATCCATGTAATAAGCACCCAGATCGAGAAACAGAACATCCTTGGCACTCTTAAAAGATTTTTTTAACTGAGCCATGAATCTTCACCTTCAGTGAGCACTTGGTTCTTGCTCTATATCATAATTTGAAAGAATAGTGAATCCCTGAAGCTAGAAAGCAATAGGGAATGAGAATGGCCAGAATTGAGCTCTCTCTGCTTGTGACTTTGACAGGGCTACTGGTCCCAACACGGGATGTATGACACCAACTGCTCAAGACGGATCCAAAGAAGGCACAGAAGAGGGAAAAAGCACTTCAATTAAAGCTCTTTCCCTGGGAAGTGCCCTCAAAGCTGAGGTTTATAAAAATTGTGACAGCACCATCATTTTGGGGTTAACATCCCAGGTTCTGGAATCAGATATATCATCTCTACAACTTACAAGAAGAAAGACTTGTCCAAGTTATTTAATCTATCTGGACCTCTGGGCCCCATCAACAAAATAAAGATATGTCAATTTCACTGAGTTATTGACAGGATCAAATGAGGTCCCTGTTTTTATGCAGAAAGTGCTCAACACCAAGAAGTAATCAAAAGATGCGTTTATCATTATTGTCATTAGTACAATGCCTGAAAAACCAACTCATCTGTTGGAGAAGAGATCTGGTTTTCTCCTCTGTTGATTATCAGTTTATGCTCCTCATGTGGATTCCGTTCTCTTTCTCTTGGCCTGTTAGAACTCAATTCAAGACTGAAGAGTGAGTGACCCCTATTGGTGAAAGACCCAGTATCTTCCATCCCATTTCTTCTGGACGTACCTAACTCTTAAAGAAATACCTCCTAACATTCACCCTTCACCAGGTTTTCAAACTCTAGTGTGCATACACATCACCTGGATTTCTAGGGCCCCATACTTAAATACTCTTTTTCAGGAGAGCTGGGGTGGGGCCTAAGAGTCTGCATGTTCATCGGTGTCCAGGTGATTCTGACATAGGTAGTGTCTGGGCCACCCTTTCAGAAACACAGATGCTTTGAGTCTTAGGATCTCAGAGATTATAAAGAGCATCTGTTGCAGCAGAGTAATGTTCACTGATTCTGTCTGCTGTGCTTAGTAGAAAGTATCCACAGTTAACACTTCCCCAAAATTAAAGCAGTTTTCCAAGAAATTAAAAAAAAATCTCCAAACATGTGGGTGGCTGGCCTTCATTTCAGATAGACCATTTGTATACCATTAAAAGTCCTAAGAAGAAATGAGATGCTAATGAAACCGGCTAAGTCAAATCAGTGCAACTTTACAATTCATGAAAGCAAAAATAGGATTCCTGCTAAGTTATAAATGTGACATTTTTCTCCTTATGGTTTTCTATTTCTTGAGCATATTTCTTAGCATCTGACATTCTCTATTTTTTTTTCTGCATTTTCAGTTTATCTTTTTTTCCTAAAAATAGGACCATCAGCACCACAGCCCAAGACATTTTTATGAAAAATTTCATTTGCTCGTGGACACCTAGCAACATATATTTATATGTATTCACTGAAAATACATAACGTTTTGTTGAATGAATAATACTTCCCGGCTTTCGCATTTTCCTCCTTTTCCATTGTCACCAGCATCATCACCCTCTCATTCAGTCCGTATTAAATTATGCCTGCAGTCTTTTAAACAATATAACCCCTAAGTTCAGTTATAGGTTTTTCATGAAAAATTTGATATTCGTAAGCAAGATTACAGTCAGACTGTAAATGTAGCGTTCTTCATTTGTGCTGAGTAAGCATTTATACAGGATCTACTACATGCCTGATTTGGTTAGGCTGGATTGGTTATTTCTACGTTTGATAGGGGAGTGGAGACTGATGGAACACACACTGACATAGGACAAGGTGCCCCTTCGCTCCACCAGAGAAGCACTGGTAGGAAATCTGAGCTGCAGGTAGATCATTTGGCATCCAAAAACATATTTGAACTTGCTTTTATGGAACAGATCATTTTCATTTTCCTTCCTACATACCCCATCCACAAATTCCTGCCCAGAGAGCAGCGCTGTTGGAAACTCTTCTTTTACACAGATCTCGTCTGCCCACCCCTGGCTGATGGTCTGACTTTGTCAAATTTTCCCGCCTTCCTAAGATGGCCTGAGCCAGTCCATTTCTAAGACAGCACCTGCTGAAGTGAGAAAGGAAAGCTTTGGGACTTAGTGACAATATACCAATAACAGAGCTTATCTTGAGATGATGTAGTAATAAATAAGAGTGGTTTTCTTTATGTTCTCCAAAATTTCCATAATGAAAGTGTTCCTTTCATAATTGGAAAAAGTAACATAGGGAAAGAATAAGGAAAAGTGTACCTTAAATTGGGTGTCCAACCATTAGAAAATAAGGTATAGCACCACTGTAATTGGTGCTACCAGACTTTCTTATTTGTATTTTAAATTGAAGTGCATATCTTATTCAAAATATAGTTGCTTTGAAAAATGGGCCTTCAGTAGGATAAACAATTGTTTTCTCCTTGGACCTCAAGATTTCAGGCATGAGGAAGATTGAAGATGGTTTTGTTTTCTTTTTTCCCTCTCCAATTTTCTAAAATAAGCATGAATAACTTTTATAATTAAAAACATACCAATAAACGTTATTATTTGGAAAGAAGATTTTAGACTCTGTGAAGCCTACAGGTATTTAGGCTTTGCCCAAATTTATTTCTACACTATGGGAATTTGCCTAACTGTTTTCAGTTGTGGTGGATAATTTCTTAAAATAACACTCAATGAAGTCATTTGCTTTGATTATTTTATAATTAGATACCTTATAAAAAATTCTTGATTTTTTAAGTCTATCTGGTGTTGGTATGAATTGAATCCAGTAAACTGTACAATGAAGAAAATTCCATCTCCTTTGAATATGGCCTTTTAAATAAGCAGCATCAGATTTACAATGCGGGACTTGAGAAAATGTCTCATTACCTAGGATTATCATAATCCTGGAAATGACAAATTTTTTAATTTGTAGATTTGTTTCAAGACCACAGAGAAGGCTGAAAGAAGGAGCCTATATTTATTGTGACCAGGTGTTCCTGGCCCACTATCTTTAATAGCCAAGACCGCATTGCTCTATCCCCAGAGCTCTGTTCAGGAAGACATAAAAGGCATGAATGTTTAAGAGGGCCTGGTAAACTCTTCACCCTAACTGCTCAAAGTGCACCTCGTTCTGGGGTAGAACTCAGCAGCTTCCAACTAAAGGTGAGAAGTGCTAAGATTTCTGAAAACAGATGTTGAAGTCAATAAACTCAGTCTATGTCTAACACTTCATCCCACTGGACCAAACAGGAGTACAAGGAACTGAATTCATTAAAACAAACAAACATGAAAAGACAAATGACAGAACTGGCTAATTCTAGGCTCAGCCTGAGTAGCTCATCGTAGAAATTGTTTTTATTCTTCTGTTTCCTCTTAGCAACTGTGTCTAATATTGAAAACAAAAGTTAAGACATATAATACTTCAAAATAATACCAATCAGAAAAAGGAGAAAGATGCATACCTCTGTCTGGTTTAATTTACAGGGTCCATATTTGTAAGCCCCCAAAAAGATTATATGTTTTAAATACAACTAAGGATAATTTTCTTCAATGGAGCTATGGCTGAAAAGAAAGCTTTCTTCCTAAGTTAACAACGTTTTTCATAAAAGATTGAATTGATGTTTAAAGGCTTATTACTTTAAGCAACAAAGCAATGAATGGCCTCCAGTGAAGGGTACATTAGCAGACTGTTCAACGCTGGGACCCAGAAGCCACTGGTTGCCTTGCAAGACTCTCCAATCACTTGCACAGTCCCTGGGCTGCAACTATATAGGCCCTCTCTGTGGTTCACTTTGCACAGACCGGGGCTTGAATGGCAGTGGAGCATGGTAGGTGAGGGCTGGCACTACTATGGAGCCAAACCGTTTGGGTTTAAATCCCATCTTCCCTACTTACTAGCCTGTGACCTTGGTTGACTTATTTTAGTTCTTTCTGCCTCTGCTTCCCTGCCTGTAGATGACAATAATTCTACTCTATAGAATAAGGTTGTTGTTAGGTGTCAATAAAGTTAGTCCATGTAAAGATTTTAGAGCAATCCCTGATACACAGTAAATTGTGAATTAACTATATCCATACAGTGTGAAGATACAGATGAGAGAGAAATTAAGAGGAAAGAAAGAACGACTATCAAATAGCATCATGAAAATTGTTTTTTAAAAATTAGAAATCACATGCAAATGCATTCATGGTTCTAAGTTCGGCAGTTTGGGACTTTGCCTCTTTTCTCTTACCTCCGGGTGAAAGTCTCCAAGAAACATGAGTGGAGGCTTCCATATTACCATCCCAACTTTGCCATAAACAAATCCAATCCCCCACCAGACTGAGATAGTGTTTTTAAAGAAACAGCAGTCACTTGTGAAACATTTTCATCTGTGAGAGTAATGGCCAAAACTTGTTCTCAATTTCACTTAGAACCCACTGTGTTAAGAAGGGAATCTCTTAAGGACAGGGCAGCAATCACATGCCTGTATAAAAAGTATTTTTAATCACACGCCGCCAGTAGGGGATGGCCCAAAAGAAAGAGGCTTTCTAGTCAATGGGAAGCCCAGTGATGAGTCTAATTTAACTATCTCTCAAAGGCCTTCCCAGCAGCCCTTATGGCAGTCAAATGAAGAAGAAGGCAACAGCAGATTATTACCTTTCACTCAACAGTTCTCCCTCTGCCAAGAATTTTTTAAATATCACAGGAATATCATTCACATGCCTCACAGATTGGGAACAATCTTCTCTAAACCTTCAACCCCATAGCCAGCAGCACCCAAGCTCAGTATAATCTAGGCACAGTACACCACCTTTCCTGCCACTCAAACGCCCTGGCGTACGGAGGAGAAGCCTGCAGGTGGCACTCGCCCACCGAGGAGGACAAACGAGTGCAGCTTGTGGCGGTGTGCTGGGAACATGCTGTAGCTCTGCCAAGCATACCAAAACCTGGGAGCTATCACGCAGAATGCGAGCAGGGAGAAACCCCTGTTGATGGTCATTTTATCAACATGGCTGGTTGTAGAAAAGGAGGGATGTTCTCCTGCTAATCATTGCTAATCATTCACTCGAAAGTTCTCTTTAATCTTTGGATGGCCAGAGTTTAACACAGTTCCTGACATACAAAAATAATGATAATCACCACCCTTGTTGAAAGCTTACTGTATGCCAGGCACAGGTGTTGAAAGGTTTTCTACAATATCATCTCATGTATTTTACACTTAAGGAAGAGCAGAGGTTAAGTATTTACCTCCATTAAGGAGGCACACAGAGGTTCAGTATTTTACCCAGGGTCACCCACTGGCAATTGTGACTTACGTAATCAATAGTTGACATGCATTTAAATGAGTAAGTGAAGTGCATGGATTTCAGAGTAGGAGCTTAGTTTCCTCCCCGAAAAAATTCACTAGGTATGCACATATTACCAGACACCAATGGGATGAGGAACTTTGAAAATTATGAGGATTGTGTGCATAACACAGTTGCGGAAAAGCATTATTGCTTACCACAGAGAAATACAGTGATCACACACCCTCTTCTTGTTTATCCTTTTTTTAATTGACTTTCCCATGAACGTGCTTAAATTGTCTTTTAACTGTTCTGAATAAGCATTATCATTATTGCTGTTTCTTTGGAGGTCACTCTTTATTAGTTTATCAGTTGCAACTTCCTCCCTTCTCCAGTGTCGGCCATCTAGTAGTAACGCAAGCACTCTTTTGCTCATTCATTCATACCACAAATGTTCACAGAACATCTATTTTATGTCAGGCTCGGGGATATGGTGGTGGACCAGACACAGTGCCACTGTCAGGATCTTACAGTCCAGCAGGGAACCTAATGGCGAACAACTGACCAAATAGTTGGCAAATTATAGTCAAGATACATGTTATCAAGGACAGATACATCATATATATAGCAGTGGGCACTTGCCCAGTCTGGAGGACGGTCAAGGAAATCATCACTGACATGATGTCTAAGCTGAGACCTGAGTAGAAAATATGGAAATGAATGGAAGTCTGCTGGAGCACAGTGATGTGCTGCGTAATAGGTGAAACTGCTCCGAGCAGAGGGAACAGCATGTGAGAGCATGTATAAAGACCACGAGGCAGGAAGGAGCTGGAGGCGGTATGGGTATTCATTTTAATTATTAAATAATAATTAAATAACATTTCATTGGTTGGCAATAAAGCAGTATTTTCCAGAAACTGCCATGTAGATGTAGCACTAGAAAACAGGATACTGCAAGAGAGACCAAGAAAAGTATTTCAAAGCCTAATTAACCACACTATCAAGATCGGTGTATGAAAACCTCTGGGATTATCTGTTCTAGGAGCAACATCTGAAGTGTTCAAGAGTTTCCTAAAAAGATCCTACTGTCTAATCAAGACAGTTTGGTATTGGCACAAAAACAGACCCACAGACCAGTGGAACAGAATAGAAAATCCAAACATTAACCCAAACATATACAGTCAGTTAATATTTGATAAACGTGCCTCGGATATACAATGGGGAGATGACAGCCTCTTCAGCAGCTGGTGTTGGAAAAACTGGACAGCTACATGTAAGAGAATGAAACTGGACTACTGTCTAGCCCCATACACAAAGGTAAACTCAAGGTGGATCAAAGACCTGAATGTAAGTCATGAAACCATAAAACTCTTAGAAAAAAACATAGGCAAAAATCTCTTGGACATAAACATGAGCAACTTCTTCATGAACATATCTCCCCGGGCAAGGGAAACAAAAGCAAAAATGAACAAGTGGGACTATATCAAGCTGAAAAGCTTCTGTACAGCAAAGGACACCATCAGTAGAACAAAAAGACATCCTACAGTATGGGAGAATATATTCATAAAAAACGTATCTGATAAAGGGTTGACATCCAAAATATATAAAGAACTCACGCACCTTAACAAACAAAAGCAAATAATCCAATTAAGAAATGGGCAGAGGACATGAATAGACACTTCTCCAAAGAAGAAATTCAGATGGCCAACAGGCACATGAAAAGATGCTCCACATCGCTAATCATCAGAGAAATGCAGATTAAAACCACAATGAGATATCACCTCACACCAGTGAGGATGGCCAACATGCAAAACACAAACAACAACAAATGTTGGCGAGGATGTGGAGAAAAGGGAACCCTCCTACACTGCTGGTGGGACTGCAAATTAGTTCAACCATTGTGGAAAGCAGTATGGAGGTTCCTCAAAAAACTCAAAATAGAAATACCATTTGACCCAGGAATTCCACTCCTAGGAATTTACCCTAAGAATGCAGCAGCCCAATTTGAAAAGGACATATGCACCCCTATGTTTATTGCAGCACTATTTACAATAGCCAAGAAATGGAAGCAACCTAAGTGTCCATCAGTAGATGAATGGATAAAGAAGAGGTGGTACATATACACAATGGAATATTATTCAGCCATAAGAAGAAAACAAATCCTACCATTTGCAACCACATGGATGGAGCTAGAGGGTATTATGCTCAGTGAAATAAGCCAAGCCGAAAAAGACAAGTATCAAATGATTTCACTCATATGTGGAGTATAAGAACAAAGAAAAAATACTGAAGGAACAAAACAGCAGCAGACTCACAGAACCCAAGAACGGACTAATAGTTACCAAAGGGAAAGGGACTGGGGAAAATGGGCGGGAAGGGAGGGATAAGAGGGAAAAAGGGGCATTACGATTAGCAGATGTAATGTTGGGGGGGCACGGGGAGGGCAGTACAACTCAGAGAAGACAAGTAGTGATTCTATAGCATCTCACTACGCTGATGGACAGTGACTGTAATGGGGTTGGTGGGGGGGACCTGATGAAGGGGTAGTTTAATAATCGTAATATTGCACATGTAATTGTAAATTAATGATAATAAAATAAATTATATTAAAAAAAAAAAGATCCTACTGTCTCTCGGGCTCTGCCTGCCCTACAGAATCAGCATGAGAGAGAGGAAGAGAGAAAGGGAGAAAGAATCCTGCAGAAAAAACTCCTCCGAAACATTCCTGTGACGATTATTCAGGTCTTCCAGCAAAGCAAAACGGGGTGGCGGCCGGCCCTACCACATTTCCATTTTCTTCCCCTACACACTTCCTTCCCTGAGTGCCTCCACCCACCTTTAACTTAAGACTCATGCCTCTGCCAAAGTAAACAGAGATGCCTTTAAGAAAAAAATTAAAATAAAAATAAAAAAAGATGAGGAAAAAGGGGAGAACAGGGAAAATAAATGCCTTTCAGATTTCTTGCACTTCGGAATTCACACAGCAAAACTATCTTGAATGCCAACCTGACTCCTGTAGCTTTTCAAAGCATACAACGCTGTCACTTAGCTTAAATGGCCTAAAAAGCAGACCCACCAACTGATTGCCTGCACAGTGTGTGGTCCAGAAAATCAATCCACCTGGAGGACAAAGCCCACACCTCTTCTTTGCAAATTCATTCGATTTCCTCACTTATTGTGTTCTCCAGGTAATGCTTGCAACCTAAGTAGGATCAGAAAAGTAAGGAGCCCTTGATAAAGTACAGGAGACATGGGCAGCAGAGACAGGACTCCCTGCCTCCTCGCTGTGGAGGGAGGGGCAGAGGGGGAACAGGCCGGCCTCCGTCATCCTGGGACCCAGAGAGAAGTCCGAGCAGAGCCTTCAGGTGCCTGAGTGTATTCTCAAGGTATGGGTGGCATAACATCAAGCTAAAAGTTACTGAATTTTTACTTACAAATAAATACAAGGTTCAATCACAGGTTACTTGGCATCGTCCTATTTTTGAATCCCTAGAGGACACTCTGACTAAAACAGCCCCAATTTGGCATGGAAATGGGGTAAGTGCCTCTCAGGCACAGAAGGTTTTCAACAATCTCAAACCTCTCTCAAGAGGCCAGGCCGGGATTCAATCCTGCCCGCCTCTCACACAGAACCACTCACAGTGTGTGACCGGCTTTTCAAAGTGAATTCTGGACAAATTATGTACTGTTTAAGCTTATCCTGAGTTCTGTTTCGAGTTTTAAAGCAATCTCATTGTTCTAACCAAACAAAAAAGTTTGGGCTTGAGCAAAATAAATAAATAAGCATTACTTGAAAGGAAAAAATATATATAAGCTGTAGATCAAATTGTCTCCCCTTCAGATGAGTTCCTCTATGTCAATAGTTCTTAAAACAGGAAAAGTCCGAGCCTCTAGGGTTCTTATTTTCCTTTCGGCTTCACCCCAGCTTCCACAAGAGACAGAGCCCAGCTATCACATGGCCCAACAGCCGGGAGCACCACGATTTGTAAGCCATTCTACAAACGGCCCAATATGGAAGAACTGTTGCCAACGTATAGCTCAGTTAGGGGCTGCTGAACATTTCAAACGTTAACCAGATGTACATCAGCTTGTACATTTACACAGTGCTTCTCCCAACTGCTCTCTAAGATGATTCTTCCTTCTGTCATAAATATCCTGTGCAAGGGAGGAAAAAGAGGAAGAGAGGACGCCGGGCCAAGTGAGAAAAGCGTTTATTAGAGATGTACATTCAGTCATCCTTCTGAGCCACTACTGCCCTGAAGACACCTAAAATCCATTCTTTTTTGCATCTCCTTAAAATGAAGTATTTTCCACGGCGTGCCCTGTCAGCCGCCCTCCGTGTGAACATGACACAGAGGTTCACACACTCTCAGAGAGTCGACTATGGCTCGTGTTGCAGCTAAGACCTTGAGCTTCTCACATCACGAGTTTCCGACTTCCCCTCAGCTTTTGCTCCTCGAAGAGGGACATCTCTGAGCAGCAGCGCAAGGTTTACTGATAAAGTGAAATTGACCTTAGGATACAGAGCAAATTGCATTTAACAAAGAGTTCAAACTAGGCAGGATGAGGAACGGTGCTTGGAAACTAATGGCTTGGCTTTTAAATGCTTAGGCCCCAGGCTGTACTCTGGGAATGTCAGACTTCAAGAATACTTAACAAATGCTGGTGAAGGTACAGGGCCTCAGCAGTGGCTGTTTACTGGATAGGGAACCAAAGAACTACAGCTTTCTCCTGGAAGTGCTGGGGAATGCAGAGATACATCTAATAATAATATTTGATGGGGGTGGAGAAAGAGCTTTTTTTTCAAGGAGACCTTTCTCTGGCACCACAAAAATTAAAAGATTTTCTAACCCTGTCTTCTTTTCGTCTTTCCCAGAGGAGGAAATTGTAAAGGCCAGCCCTTGAAAAATAATATAATAAACTCTAACTTTATTCCCCTAATCTCTTAATGATGTTGCAGCTGGCCATGATCTATTTAGCATAACCCCAAAATAATGTATTTGTACCAAGCAGGTTTGAAATGCTTTAAAAGAGTGAAAGCTATTTACGTGATTGATTAAGTTAACATGTTTACATAAAAGTGTCATATTTTGACATCAGTCATACAACACCACATCTGGAACTTCTAATTAAATTGTGTGAAAAAGACTACATTTTTTTATTCAGTCACAACAATATGGCTAATGGGAAGTACAAACGTACTCGCCATGCCGAGAGCCTGGGATCTGCAGTTATGGTATGTGGCTGCTAAAATCCCCAGATTTGGATTTTGCAAAGCTTTCATAGCCTCTAACACATGTTCTGCCTTGAACAAAGATGAAGAAACTGGGCCCCACCTCTATGAGTCAACGGCTATTATTTTTCCTATTTTGATTTAAACCTCTCCAAGCGCCATCAGTGAACTAAAATGTAATGAGAATTAAAATAAAGTTATCTTAAGGAATTGGTGCTCAGAGCCCAGGTAAGTCACTTTGTTTGGTTAAGCTTTATTCCCGGAGATTAGGAACTAAACTCAAGAAACTTTAATGGGGGAACAGGGGAGTGAAACCCTATTATTCATTCAGAGCGGGAGTTCATTTGTATCTTTGTTGAAGTGTGGAACTCATACATACCTTAAAAATGGCCTGCTTCTTACTGAAGCCCTTGATTTAAACCACTGATTTTTTTTCCCTTCCAAAATTAAGATGAAATATTTTAAATATAACATAGAAAGGGCAAAATGGCTTGGCTTGTTAAGGCATACTTACTTCACTTTTAATATAGACAAATAATACTTCAAAATCCTCTTTTTATTTTTTTAAGTTAAATTATGTCCACCCCATGTGCAGATTCAATTTACTGGCTAAGTACCCAACCGAATCTCGCCTCCCTGTGAACCATCCATTTGCTTAAGAAGGTAGAGGAGACACTGCTGTATTTTCTTAAAGAGATTCCTGGCATTTTTTCCCTCCTTCGTTTCGCCTTAAAGACTACCTTGAGAAATGTTGCCCAGCAGTAAAAGGAAAATGAGTTCAAGCTTCAAAATCAGGAAATTTGGGTAGTAAAAATGTAAGTTATAAAGTCAATGTTGATCAGAAAATAAACCAAGCTCTTTTAAATGGATTAAGGGTCAGCCATGAGAAGTAAAGACCATCCGACTTCCTACAGGACTATTCACCCTTCCTCAGGCAAACCCTGCCTCCAAAAGTCTCTTAAGCTACAAAAGAATACGCTGGCCCAGGATGGTAAAGCATTTGAACACACATATGGGGTATGCACTTATTTACCATGTACTATGTTCAATTTAAAGAACATAAACATGAAGGCAGGAACCATGAACAAATAGAGGGCACGGTTTTCCATAATTGCAAGGAGGCTTAGGTAATGCTCTCTGCGGTGTTTGATTTAAAATGTTAAAATATTAACAGAAGTTTTCTATAGCAGAATGTTCCTATCACAGTGAAATGACTCATAAGAATGCTAAATTCAAACCAGATGGGCACAAACATTCACTGAAAAAAAAAAAGCAGATTTTTAGGGGTCAGCATGGGTCTTCATAAAAATGAAGACCTTGTCTGGGTTAGTGAGAAATGAACTTTCAGTGATAAAAAAGAAAACAAGAGAAAATATTAGTGACTTTATTTTAATCATGCAAGCCACTGTGAATTAGAAGAACTAACATTTACGAAACTTTACATTGCCATTTTAATTTGAAAAAGATGACTCTGGTAATCTTGAGACTTCAGATAAACAGGAACTTCAATGTCCCCTGCACAGCCCATGTCAGGGACCCATGAGTTCAGCTGTGTGCCACGCTGATATTTGACAAGAACCTCTCTGCTTCCTGCCGAGAAGTAACCCTCACTGAAGATTGTGTGGTATAGAAACCTTCAGCTGCCAGCCCATGGCCTGATGCCAGCCTCTGCTCTTCTTTCAACAGACCACAGAGGAAAATGCTCATTGCCGGGTCAGACACCCCACCAAATCTCCTCTCTTCTTCTGTTAAAAATATCTTCCCTTGCATTTCTTCCTTCTTGCTTTTTCCTCCAGAGCTTTTTACCATTTGCAGATTGTCTGCAACATGTGCTGTTTAAATGTGTACATACCCTACAAGAAGAAAAATATGTGGGCTCAGAATTAATATTGTTTTTGACTTATAGGGAAATTCCAGTTGTGTTTAACTTGGACTGTGGGATCCAGGAACTTTACAGAGGAGACACGAATGCATTTTGAGCAAAAATGTGTATGGGGAGTTCCCTACTGTTTTGTTGCTGGAATCTTGGACAACACAGGGAAAAATGACAAGCACATAATTTAGTCTGGCAGCCATACCACTTTGTGCTGTGGGCCTGTCAGTTCTTACTAGCAAAGTAAGGGGCTGGTCTGCTTTGGTGCACGGATGAGAGACCTCCCAGGAACAAGTAGGTACTTCAGGAAATGGTGTTTCTCATTCAGTAGGTGGCCTCTCCTCTCTGGGTCTGTGTGAATCGATGCCCTGCATGGTGTTGGGGGTACTGAGCTGTTTACCTTTTGGATGAAACCTAAAACCACAGACCTAACCATTTGTGGTCACCAGAGATCTTATGGCAGACTTTCTAAGAGCAGTTGTGTTAACTCCGGAATCCTGGCCCGAGTCCAACTAAAGTAATTACATTCTGCCTCCCTAAAATTCCCCCTGCAGTTTCAATTGAATACGATAGTCTCAACCCTCCATCTCACAGCACTGCTGGGCATGGTGGTTAGCATTCCATGTAGGCGCAGCCTGTAATTCCATGCTAGAAGATGTGATTCCCTAGTCCTCACCCAGGTGTGGTGATGCTTAATTAATTAGTTCTCAGAAAAGCATGGAGAGAAACTCAGTTTAAAAGCACTTTTAGAACACAAAGGGGCAAGAATGCTCATATGTTCACTTGCCTGTAAGAGCCAGTGGTCAAGGTGCTATTTGACTACATTAATAGAAGCACAAATTTAGGACAAGAGAGGTCGAATCCACTGCCTTCCAACCTGGAAATATCATATGTAGGATAGTGTGTTCAATTCTGGAGTTGTGTTTAAAGGAGGCACCTCCCCTGAGTACCATATCTCTTCAGAGGCCACCAGAATGATGAAGGGTCTAGAAAAGATGTCTTATGAGGGACATGCTTAAAGGAACTGGGGGTGTTTAACCAAGAAGAAAGGAAGAGAGGGAAGGAGGGATGGAGGGAGCAAAGAAAAGGAAGGGAGGAAGAATGAAAGGGAGAAAGGAAGGAAGGAAAAGGAAGAACTGAAATTTGAAGAAACATAATTTGTAGCTCCACAGAATAGAACCAGGACCAGTGGGTGGAAGTTAGAGAGGCAGCGACAAGCCCTTCCTCCCAGCACTAACCTAGAATATATTTCCACATCATCTCTGGGGATCAGTTCAACTCTTACTCACCAAGACTAAATTCAAGTCTACCACTGGATGAAATTCATCTCACCAAGAACTCACCCTACACCAAACCCAGTATGCACTGTCTGCAGAGCCAATCTGGCCCTTATCACAGGCTCACAGCTCAATTAATTCTGAGTATCTTTTCCCATCAGTATGTCTCAGATTTATCAGAGCAGGAACCATGCATTATACTTCTCTGTATCTGCAGTAACGGTAGCAACATACACGCAACTCAGTTCTTCACAACAGCTATTCATTAAGAGACTGTGACATGACATATGTGCTGGGTATACAAAGAAGAATGAGGTGAACCTACCATCAAGGGTGAGCTCCCACTATATGGC
The DNA here is from genome assembly GCA_032199065.1 of Smutsia gigantea. NCBI lineage: Eukaryota > Metazoa > Chordata > Mammalia > Pholidota > Manidae > Smutsia > Smutsia gigantea. The sequence continues at coordinate 150,171 of JAVSCE010016819.1, forward strand.
ATACACTATTTTAAAAATAAATAAATAACAGGAAGAAAAACCATTTAAGTCGAAGGTTCAGGGAAGATTCTCATGAACAAGTGGTATTTGAAGTGGCCTTGAAGAAAGCATGCCTTTCTAACAGGCCAGAGTGTCCACAGAAGACATTTTACAGGAAAGGAACCTTAAAAGCAAGGGCCTAAAAGTGGGAAACCATGGAGTAATTTCTGGAAATGAGGTAAAATAAAGACGTTTCTTGAAATAGAGGAGATAAGTTGGGGGAGGAGCAGGGAACAAGAGGAAAGGCTGGCTGGAAATATATTTTGTAAGACTCTGAGAAATTAATACCTAATTCAGTAAATGATAGCTGGCAATTGAAGATTTTATCTTTGTTTTCAGTGGGGAAATATTTCAATGAGATATATGCTTTAGGATGCTGATGTGTTAGGGTGGGGTCTGGGTTGGATCATCATATCTGTACATCATCACCAACACAAATGTTTCCTGATTGCCCACTCTGAACACTTCCCCAGAGATACGCGTCTTCATCTCCATACCACTAGGACCTCCCATGGTGTTGGGCAGGCATCAGCAAATGTGTCTACTCCCTCTTTCTTATTTCTACTTCTGCTCATCATGTACCAGGTTCACCACCAGCCCCATTACATTACATCCTGGAGAGTCAAGTTCATTTTGCACTTGCTACCAACCTGTACTCCCTGGTTCCCCACCCAGACCAACACTTGCTGTCTTTTTAGTACACTTCTAGGGTGTAGTGTACTGCTAAGAAAAACCATAAGCCAGTGTTTATTGTTTGTGTTTTGTTTTGGTGTGTACAATATCTTTAGGATGACATTCAATCCTACCTTCCCCTCCTAGGTGATGGCTACTCCTTCACTTATTTGGCCATGCCAAAGATACTTTGTTCTGCTTGAAAATAAAGGTGCACGAAATGTTTCATTCAAAAACCAGCTGGGGTATCTTCTGGTATGTCTGAAAAAGAGGTTCAGTCCAGAAATTCCATTAAGTTTTCCTGCACTTGATCATGGAGGTTATCTTTCTTTTTAACTGAGAGTACAAAAACAATGACAAGGAAAGTGTTCTTCGAAGTGGCACAAATTGTTTTTAATGAAAAGCTACATTGCGATGAACTCTGTAATCGATATGCCCACTCAGTCTTTGAACAAACCCTTCTTGAGAACTGATGATGGATTAGACACTATCAGACTTGCCATTTAGCCTCATAATTGAGATCTGAAATTAACAAAGGTTTAGGAGCCCTTATCTCCCTAACTAGATATATGATCCTAGCATTAAAGTTGGGTTTGCCTTTTCATAAGAAAATAGGGACAGACTTTATTATTGAAGCTACATGTGCTGATACTGGTTGCCAGGAAGAGCCCCACAAAACTTCTGAACGTGATAATAATGCTCTAAGCATTCCTATATTATCCTTTATATGGATATAAATATATATCTGGCCACAAACACAGACATGATCCTCCCACATAGTCCTGGCATTGCAGAGAGAAGTCACAAAACAAGGTGTCGTCTCATGATCTCTGTTTCCCTGCTAACATGTGGTGATGGGATCCTTTCTGATTTATTTTATTGAAAGCCCAATCAACCATCCTTAAATGATATACATTTTTTAAAGATGGAAAATATTTTCATAATGTTTCTAATTTGGTCCTCCAGAAAGAAGACATTTCAGTGTTTTTGTGCACTCACTAATATTATTACTTACTTGGATATAAATAACATCTTTCTTAGAAAATGTCAGAAGGTTTCTGACAGAGAAGGTGAAATTCAGATCATTTAATTTATCCAATCACACAGATGGTTACTAAGAACAAAAGTAAAAATCGAACACTGCTCTTGGGACTGCTACTACTATTTTGGGACACAACAATTCCACTCTCAAGACTTTATCTTATAAATATGCTCACACAAGTGGGCAGAGGACAGGTGCAAGCATGTTGTGTTAACAGAAAAGCTAGAAACAAGAAACTGAGTGTCTTCCAACAGGATTGGTTAAATATATTATGATACAGCCACAGAATGGAAAATCAAAATTGTTTTAAAAAGAATGATTTAGGTCAATATGGGCTGATATGGAATGACTATGATATATAAGGTCTTTAAACTCCATGTTAGAGTTCAGTATACTGTACTGCCCATTTCAGTCAGGGTTTGATGAGGAAAACAGAAGCCACTGTATAGATTCTAAGGAGAAATGTCTTTCATAGAGGGAAGCAGAGGCTCCACACGTGTCGGCAGGGCCAAGGAAAGGTCAAGGAAGCCATCACTGAGAAGCTCAGTCTGCAGTGCTACTGTGGTTCTCTAAAGAGCGCCCCCGAAGCCTTACTGGTCATCTCAGCCTGCATTAAATCAAATGACTTTCAAAAAGCCACCACCAACTACATCAACTCCTTACAGTACTAAAGCAGCTGATTAGCAAGAGCTCACCCAGAAGCAGCTGGGAACGATTCATGTGTCATCTGCCCACATACCTGCCTGAAACCACCTCTGGAGAGCGATGGCCTCGCCTTCTCTTCTCCTGTCCAGATGGCACGCTCAGGCCTCGCACTGACACTCAAATGCAGAACCAAGTGGAGAAGGGATTCCGGGAAATGTGATGGGAAAGAGACCAAGGCAGGTGGGCAAAGATGTGGATTTGACGACAGAAAGTCCACCACTCTGCCTTTTACAATAAAGGGGTACATAAAAGACCTTTGACTAGTGTCCACAAGCACAGCTGAAATACAATTTTACAACAAAGAACTTAACTGATATCCAACTTCTCTAAAACATTAGGACATGCACCCAGTTCTCTCTTGAAAGCCAATGTCATCTCTCATAATCAGAACTGAGAAGTCCAGAAAAACTGAGCTTCAAAGAATTTCCACTCCTTTTTTAGAGAATCAAAACTATGAGCACCCTGGTAAACTCTGGTTCCCACAGAGCTCTCTTAGGTTAACAGCTGAGCTAAGTCGCTGATTTCCCATGGGTGGGTTTACAATGGGCCTCACTGAAAGACTAAGCCTTAGAGACATCACTTTGGCCCTTCCATGCTAGATACCCTTGTCACAGCTGGACTTGCGAACCACCCCAGAATCTGTCCTCAGTATACCTTTCCATCCTTGTGAGCACCTCCTGACCTCAGGCCTCTGCTCCTCCTTTCCTCATCTTGTACTTTTCCCTGCGCTTCCTCTTCCCTAACAGGAAATGTGATGAAGAACACTGTAGAAATCTTCGAGAAGCAAACAACAGAAACTCATTCAAATTAGCTCAAGAAAAAGACAAGACATGTAATTGGCTCATAAAGTGAAGCGTCATCTAGCATCAGATACAGTTGAGTCCAGGAACTCGTATATCATTAGAATTTGTTCTATCATTGGATTCTGTTTTCCTCACTTTTATCTCTCCTCACGCAAACTCTGCCCTCATGATAGCTAAACAGCTGCCAATACTCCAAGCTTACAGCCCCATCTTCTCTACAGCCCCAGTGGAAAGGGAGATTCTGTCTTAAAGCTGCTTTGGCAAAGTTCTGAGTTTGAGGTTGATAGATCTAACTGGGTTCCGTATTCCCATCTAGAACACTCACTATGACCAAAGTACTGCCTTATTCTGATTGGTTTGGGCTGGGGCGGCTTGCCCATCCCTGAGGCCAGGAGTGCAGTTAGCTCCCCACAATCTACACGGAGTAAGAATGGAGATAGAAAATTAGGGTGCTGTTTTCTGGAAAATGGGTAAGGGATGTTGAGTGGGTAAAACAAAAACAGATGTCCACTACAAAGATGGGATTCTCCTTACTCCAGAAGCCAGAATCTTGTGAGAGAGGTGTACATAGGAACAGGTAACTGCCAATCTTGGGAAACCCTGCAGTTCTTAATACCTCCCAAAGAAGTGCATCTGGGCAGTAATTATTACCAAGAGTTTATTTTTATGAATTGCTGCTGTTTGGGGCAGAAAAACTGAAGCTGGTTTCTTTGTGTCCAATTCAACATGAAATCGATTTAATTTAAGGGGAAAATACACATAATCCCATGCCTGAAAACTGTTTTTGTAACTTCAGGGCCTTGTCTTTATACATACATATATTTTCATAGTTGAAATCTTGACCAGAAACAACATTTGGCATCCAATCTTTTTAAAGTTATATAATTATAAACATCTTTCTGTATTTTTCCAAAAACAACCTAATGATCTGGTTCAGTGATTGTATAATAGTCCATTGAGCAAATCTTTTATGGTTCCTTTAACCATTCTCCTATCATGAGAGACGTAGGTGGTGTCCAAATATTTACTATTATACAATCCACTGTAATAAACATCTGTGTATACGTAGCTTTTTTCCAAAGAGTTGCTTCCTTGGGTTACGTTTCCATGAGTAGGATTACTGGCACAAAAAGTTAAAGTATACAAAGAGAACTAAAAACATGGGATTTGAAATCAGATATCCCTGAGCTCTGTCACTTAGTATATGACCTGAGACATGTCACCCAGCCTTCGTGAACTTCCTTTTCCTACCTGTAAAATGGGGATGAAGACATCTATTGCCTTAGGGTTGTTAAGATGGTCATATGGAATAATTCATGTAAAGTACTGAGCACAGAGTCTGACACACAGTAGACACCTCCAAAATTATATTTAATATTGGGGTTGTTGTCCTATGAGTCTTGGTGATACATTGTCATATTGTTTGCTAAGAAAACTTTACTAATCTGCACAGAAATCTACCCAGTTTTATTACATTTGCAAAACAAGGCAATTTAATTGGAAGTTTTCTGATTATTGAAATAAATGAAACTTTCCCCATGTATTTTAAAACCATGTTGCTGTGAACTAAAAGGATACTATCCTTTCAAACTTTGGTGAGTCACTTAGAATTAGTAGTTCTCAAGATTTTTCTAACCTAGCATACCTGAAGGATGTCATGTACTTCATTAATAACAGTGATATTTTATGGAAGAGTTTTTCTACCCAGCTACCATATCCCTTGGAGGTTATACTAGAATTAGAAAAGAAATGGCTTAAATAAGTCTCTCAGGTGATTTATCTCATTCAGTTACTACTCAGCAGTGTAAATAAATATATTTAATTGTATTAAAGGTTTGACATAGCAATACCCAGAACTAGCATCAGCTTTGTTTTTCTACCTATAAATATGAGATTGCATAATCTGTAAGATTGGAGGACTAAGTAGGGAACGTGCTATCAGGATGGGTATATGCATAGTAGATCTCCCTCAAATGGAACCTTAACAGTACACTAGCTCTACTTCCCATCAGTACAGAGGCTTAATTTATACTCTGCCCCCATGGCTGCAGTGAAAGCCAGCAGGTGATTAGGTGCCAGAGTGATGGGGGGGATGGTGATATAGTGCCATCAGAGACCAAAGGCTCGTTAACCCTTGGTGACAGAATGATTGATTTCCCATCCCTTCGCTGACCCAGTGATAGAAATGAACTACAACCACACAGGACCAGGGATAGCCCCAACCCTCTTCATGTACAGTCAATGTTTTGGACCCCAGTAAGACAGAGGGGAGGATCCAGTAAACGAAAAACTCAATGGAATAGGCCAGAGTTGGAGAAAAGAAATCCATGGAAGAGGGAGGTAGATGGTTTCCAAGCAAAGTATTACAGTGTGAATAATTAAGGAAAAATAGGTGGCATCCCCATCTTGTTTGCCCATCTCCATCCCAGAAAGAAATCTACATTGAGTTTCTAAGCTGATCAACTTGCCTTAGAATACTGACTCCCTCCCCTGCTCACTGCTACCACCAGTGTCACTCAGGGTGAGGAATAAGTAGTAGTTTCTATACTTTATGCACATGGAAGATTAAACTGGGTAGCTCTTGAGGTGAAAGTGCTGGAGTTGGAATGTTAGGGGAATTTGAGTTTCCCTGAGACTAGGGAATGATGGGGGACAAAGTGGCAGAGGTCACACGCCCTTACCTGGAGGGATGGCTATGAAATGCTAAGTCTGTGGTCAGGGGAGGATTACTGGGAGGAGCACCTCTAAGGCTGCCAGAGCCTCGCAGCTGAAGAGACAGAGGGCAGGAACTAGTGCAAGCCAACTGCACTGGGTAGCACACGGAACGGCAGTGAAGGCGGAGTGCTCCCAGATTACTTCCTGTTATCACTTAAAACCAGGATTCCTGCCTGATAACAAAGCACGCAAGAAGCCGCCTTGAAAATGAGAACAAATTCATGGCCAAACAGATAATGGGAAGAGGCTGAATAAAGCTCATCTAGAAAATGAAATAGACTTCTGGCAATAGCCTCTGCTCTCTCCCAACTAGAACAACGATGAAGAAAGTCTTAAAAGCATATACCCACAAGTAAAAAGACAAAGGAAGAAAAACAACAAAATTTTGAAAGCTAGGAAGCTGATGGACAAATGGACATGCATTTAGCAGAGTTAAGAACTAAATCCTCAGCCAACAACTCAGAATGGTGACAAGCAAGCTGAGTCACGCTGGGGACCCACGAAAGGCTCCGATACTGGCAGCGCCGACATCTCCGGCAGTGAAGGTGGAGCTAAACACAAAAGGATGTTTTGGAAGTCTGAGAAGAAATTAACTTCTCACCAGATCTCTCTGTCCCACTCCATGCAGCTGGTCAACTGCCCCCCTTCCATCCCAGCAGAACACAAGGCTTCTACTCTTTTGAGAAGGAAACAGAGGGCTTTCAGATGGGAGGACACCTGGCTCAGTTGAGGGAAAAGGTATCATATTGAAAACATGAGGATTAAGTGAGAAGTAACATTCTTTAGGTTGAGACCATACGGCCTCCTTCTCCCATGGGGCTTCAGGAACCCTGATATCCAGGCAGGAGATTGGAAGAGTCTTATCAGCCTAAGAGGAAAATCCTAAAATGGCCCCGGCCAGCTAACAGTCCAAGCCCCCCCCACATACATAAAGTTCCAATCGTCCTTTTAAAGCCCAGATAATATGAACAGACAATACGGATTTTCACCAGGCACTTGAAGAAGTTCTCTGGTGTAAAAGAAAGGTGCCCAATCAAACAAAAAGAAAAAAGCAATGTAGAGAAAATAACTACACCATAGGGGAAAAAAGGTCAAAAATTGTCGTTAATACCCTAAGAAAGTTAAAGCATTCATGACATAAGACTAGGAATGTACTTTAATAAAAAAGAAGAATGTTCAGAGAATAAACAGACCGTGTATATTAAAATATATAATAGGAGGATAGCAGAAATAAAAACTGAATTCAAAGAATTAAATTACATTGAAATGTTTTCAAGTATTATTAAGATCATATTTAGTATCTGCTGTGTCTATTAGGATATGGAATATTTTGAAAATTTTATTAATTGATTAGTTATTTTTAAATACTGGTTAGCAAGTAGGAATGATGTGGAAAAGTTCCAGCTACCATCAGTATGTAGGACCTTTAGAAAACCAATAGAAACAAGCTCATTGAATTTTACTACCTGAAAGCATGGCTTCAAATCACCAAATCTGTACCCAACACTTGCTAATTTGTAATCACCCCTACCTCACAGCATCTGGTAACTAACTGAGACACCTACATATTGGCAGATTAGATTATTTTTCAGATTCCTCCCCCACACCACCACTATGGGCTTGAATATATATGACTTACTGTGGGTAGTGGAATAGGAGCTGAATGACAGGGCAGCAGTTCCTAGCACAGGCCTCAAAAGTCATCACTTACATACCCTCACCCCTCTGCAAGCTTCAGACTTCTGCCATTGGAAGAACATGCTCCAGGTAACTGGTGTTCCTCTAGCCTGATTGCCAGAATAAGACATAAGAAGCGGACCTGAATTCCACCTGCACCCTAGACAGCGCATAGACCCATGCAAGAGTTACATGCTTATCATTGTAAGCCACAGATGTATTATGGTTGGTTATTACACAGCAAAGCTCACACACTTACAGATTTTTTAAATAGGGTGCTTCCAAATTGTATTTGAAAAAAGGGTCCTAGAAATCCACCCTATTGAGAAGCTATCTACAGTAAAAGAATCAGGCTTGCCTTCTGCAGTGATACTCATACTAAATACAATTTTCTGAATTCAGCACAGATTCATAGCCATTTTCAAAATTCCATTTTTTACAAACCAGAGCACTAGGGATCCTTAAAACATGGCAGAACTAAGTCATCTAGACCAGTTTTACCACTAAAGAGAACTAAAAGAGCAGAAGTATCTTCTCAGAAGCATCAAAGAACTAATAAAATAGTGAATAATCACTGGGCCAAAATCTAAGTGAAGACAAAATCCCAGAGAAGTAAGCCTAGGATTCAAAGCTTCTTTCCCCTAAGGGCACTTACTGACACAAGAGAAACAGTTTTGTAACTAAGCTGTACTCAGCGTGGGCTTCCAAGGATCAAGAGGATGAAAGTAAAAGCCTAGGGCCTGACAAAGGAAAAGTCTCTGGTAAACGCTCTCTTACTTAAGATCAATGTACAAATGCACTGGAAATAGTCCAGGCTTCACATGGATTTACAGGGAGCGTCATCTGAGTTGTTCAGGAAACTTTAAGCTTTGAAAGGAGATTAAGATGTGCCCAGATAGGTAGTGTTCCCAGGCTCCTGGTTGAAGCAAAATAATACACTCTAGAGGAAGATACATAGTTAGTCCTCAAAGTAATCCTAACTGTGCCTAACTGTGGTGTCCAGCACACAGACAAAAATAATCAGGCATGCAAGAAAGCAAGACACTTAAATGACACCTGAAAGTAGTAACAGGTGATATACAAACATTTGAGAGAATGAAATTATCAGATGAAGACGAAAAAACATTGTGCTTGTATTTTACAAAGAAAAGCCAAGCCTGGAAATTTCACTGGGAAACTAGAAACTATAAAAAGTGACAGAGCAGGTTTGAAAAAGAACCAAATAGAAATTCTACAAATTAAGAGTACAGTGGACAAAACCAAGATATTAGGCAAACATAAGGAACTATGTATCAGATGCAGGACAAAGTATGGTACTACCCTTCCTCCGCGTCAACAGATTTCTGCAGCAGTGGTTTTTGCAGCCAAGAGAATTCATTTAATTCTTCTAGTTGTTACTGATAGTTGGTGCACAGTAATGGCCACACAAGAGAAGAATTGCCCGTGTACAGATATGGAATGTACTCTGTTGAGTAGTAGTACTTTATCTCACTTTAGTTTGGATTTCATTCTCTCTCTCTCTCTCCCTCTCATTTAAAGAATGAATTATTACTGTTGACTAGGGTAGGAAGCCAAGCCCAGACCATTGATCTCTTCTGTGATTTGAGGCACTGGCTGGCGAACGTAGAACCTCTGAATACACAGTCATTTTAAGGAGCAGCTCCATTATAGGGTGTTGGGCCAGAGTCTCCAATAACTACTTGTATCTATAAGACATTTTATATCAGAATGTAAAAGAAGTGGGTCTGGAAAAAAAATTTAGAAAAATAACAATGAAAACATATAAGGGAAATCCAACCAACATATCTCTTCCTTTCTTTTTCTTTAAAATGAGAATTGTAAAGAAAATGAGAATCATTTCCCTTGCGATGTTTTTGCTAAGGGAAGAATAAACTTAGGACCTTACAAATTAGCTCCTACATATTTGCTTCCTCAATCTGTCGGAAAAACAGCTTCTCCCCCATGACACAATGTCCAGAACCAGCATCTTTGGCGTATGTAATTATGAAAAAGAAAATTAATTGACGAGCTGTATTTAGAACATAGTACGTATTCAATAAATATCAGTATGAATGATAATATTTCTACATTCATTACTAACAGGCTTTCATTTAATCTTTGATGTAGATACGATTGTCAAAGTAAGGTTCAGAGAAGTTAAGAAACTTGCTGAAAATCACACAGTATGTGTTGGAGCGTCAGCTCAAAACTAGATTTGTTACCCAAACTAGAACTATACAACAATACTGCTTTGTTGAATGAACTGAATAAACTCCCAGACTTTCCAACATCTTTAGCTCCCCTGTGAGGTGGAAGGAATCAGATTCGGCTTATTTTAGACATTTAGGAGCAATTAGGTATATTTTCTCTCTGTGCTTTCTTCCCTTAAAAGTCTCAAACATTCCTGTGGACACTAAAGCAATACTACTCTCATGATTAACTGTTTGCTGGACGAATGGCCCAGGGCCTCTTCATGCATTCAGGCAATTCCTCAATAGTGTTCATATTACTTTTTATGGTTTGCCATTTGAAATATCAACTTGAAGACTGAAAATAAAACTGCTTTTTCCACAGACTAGTTTCTGTTTCCATTTGGTAAACTCTAATATTTCTTTCTCCTCATATTTCGAATTCAGCTGAAGTCAACATGGCTCAGCTCTTGGCCTCCGTTTTACTGTTTTCATCCACGTTGCACCAAGGCCAGCGAGCTCATGAAAACATGTCTGCCTCAGGGAAGGGTGATACAAAGCCTCCTAAAGCCGACTACCATTGGATCTACTTCCAAACATCACACACACAAGAGCATTTCCCCCCAACACCCCAGCCTGCTGGTGACACTGAGCCCTCCTTCACTGCTAACATCAGACCGTGGGCGTGTGTGCCACTGGCTGGGACTGCTCTCCTCCTGCCTTTCCTACTTCTGCTCAACTTCCCGAGGGATCCCCCAGACCAGCCTGCAACCCAACGCTTGAAATTCCCACAGAAACCCAACACCTCATCAGCTCTGGACATCCCCGAGATTCCTCCTCCCCTTCGACACCAGGCTAACTCTCAAAGAATGATTACTTTATTTTCTGTAAGATACAACTCTAGGTCAAAGAAATGAAATAAATTCTGTATTAATGATCGAAGTCTATATTTGTGATTAAAAAAAGCACAATATGTCTGTCAGAGACCTCCTACAAAAAAAAAGGGGAATGCCTTAATGAAGAAGGGGAAAGAAACATCCTTAAAGGTGGATCTTGAGTCTTCAAACGGAATAAATGGACAAGCCAACAAGGTCCATCCAGGAAGCTCATCTTGTACTCCTGCTTACAAGTTCTCGTGACCGTGTGTGCACCTTTCAGCCTGAGTGTTGAGTGTTTCCGTGGCTTCTCCTTTCGTGTGTGCCTCTGGAACTTTGGTGTCTCTAATTAATACCCACCTCATAATTGGCCCCCGACGTTGCTTCTGTTCCAAATACAGATTCGGCATTCAGCTTCAGTCTCTGACCCTCCAACTGCTCAAGGTTTTGTCGGTACTCCACCACATCATTTTTGATGTACTTATCCAACAAGAATTCCCACAAAGGGCTAGTTGAAGGTTTTGTTCAGACTTCCACTGAAGCAATGGCTTGTTTGGTTAAGGGTTAGCTTCTCTTCCAAATGCTGAATTCTAACAGTCATTCTCTACTCTGAAACCTTCAGGTTTGGGGGTGGAATGGAGTCTGAAATGGGGGTTGAATTCTTATACTGAACTATTTCCATATATTTGTTAATCTTAACGAAGAGCTGTATGTGTTTGTATGCATAGATCTCTACATAGATGCATTAATTGGAATGAAAACACTTATTTATGCTGTTGTTTAAAAAAGTACACAATGTTATTACACTGCATTTCTGTTTCTCCCTATATGAATGAGTTTCTTTTACAGGGGTATTTATTTAGATCATGAAAAATATTCTCCTGAGTTTTACTGAGCAATGGTATGACACATAACCACTAAACCTCATATTAAGAAAAAGCTTAAATACAAAATTGAAAAATCTGCCTGCAAATAACACTGTAAAAGTTTACAGTCCATCCTAACCATCAAGGATACTTTCCATAACTTTAGGGTTTGATAGTAAAATATATACACACACATATGTATGTTTCTAATAACAAAGCACTAAAGTAAAATAAACCTGCTTGTCCAAATACAGTTGCATTTCAGTCAAAGTTTTGCTTAATATTTTGAGAAGAGCTCTGAGAAGATAAATATTCTCAGCCTTGGAGCTGATAGCAGGTGCTCATGGCGCCATCTACTGGCTATTTGTTAAATGACTCTTGATTGAGAGACATTGATTTTAAAAGTTGTGTTTTCAGGACAAAGCACACTCCGTACATTCGTGGCTCCAACGGTGGCCCTCCTTTAAGATAAGGACGTCCAAATTGGACATCACTGACCATGTCCATTCAGGCCTCAAATCCAGCTGATGGAATTTGTGAATTTTCAACATGATATACTCACAGAGAAGTTTGGGTCTGGGTCTTTCATTTTCTTGTTTCAAGTTTTACAAATAGAACTTCTAATGTGGAAGTGCTATCTGTACTGTAGGAAGGAACCCAGATTAAACAGCACCCAAAACACAACATGCCCCATAAAAATTGCTTCTGTTGAATTAGAACCTCAATCATATTTGCAATGATGATGATGAGATTATCTGTGCAGCAGAGAAGCCAAGATAATTTATTTTCAGTGCCCAAACCTCTAACCATCCCAGGTATTCATTTCGCTTTGAGAATCACAAGGCGTCTGGGTTTCGAACAGCAGTACTCCTAGTGATCTGAAGCCTAAGCTACCTGCGTGCCAGGAATCAGACTGCCCTGTGACGGCAGTGAGGTGCCCTTCTCGGCCTGAGCATCAGAATGAGAAGGGGGAGCAGGCCTGGGCAGCTGTGTCTTCATGAAAACACCATCTCAAGGGCATAGAATGTTCCCAGTAGGGTGAAGTTGAAGAGAAGACAGGAGGTGTTGGGTGTTGGAGCAAAAATGAAATCTGCAAAGAGAGCAGTTGCTGGGTCTTGTCCACCCCCTTCAGAAGCCATGAAGCTGCTGCAGGCTGCGGATGGCTCACCTTCACCAGCGACCTTCTGAGCAAGTTCTCTCTGAGGTCCACTCTTGAGAAGCAGGTCCAACATCGTCTTCTTTTCTCACCTCCCCACCAAGTACATGCTTGTTTCGTGGCATCTTTCTACTTTCACTTGTCTTTCTGCAGCTAAGCTTCTTCTCCTCTTTAATGTTTTCTCTGTCTCTGGCGCAAAAGGCCTCTATGGATATTCTGCACAGCACTAATGAGCCCATTTATCATCCTACCCGGCCCCCTGTGCGGTGCTCTGAGTGTGGAGCTCCCACAGGCCTGGGCACTTTGAATGTAGGCCCACATCAGCCACAGTGGAAGGACTTCAGAGCCACCCCAGCTGTTCGGTTAAGCTGGGACTGAGAAGCCATGGTCCTTTCACACAAGGGGTTGTGTCCAAATCAGGAAATGGCCTGTAGGTCTCTGTGTGGAGACTACCTGATCAGACTTTGAAATCTCTTTTTTATTAAAAAATCTACAAAGAAACTATTTTCCAAGAGTTAACTTAAATTCCAAACCTGGTGTATATTTTGAGGCTAGAATCCAAGATTCTGAGAGAAGGGTGGAGTCCCTCTCGAACCAAATATTAATTCAGCGCCTTTCAAATGCTACAGCTATCTCAGGTCTCTCCAAAAGATTGTGTGGGAAAGTTGGTAGAAATGAGGACTCAAAGACAATTCCTTCACCCCTTTACATCACACACAGGTGTATTTGCATATCCTATACATATTGTTGTGACTTATGCGATAATATTGGAAGCATATTGATGATTTAGCTCTCAGTCTCTCCTCTTAAGAAACAAGAATGGAAACTTTGAAAGGATCTAAGTGTTTACAAGAACACACAGTATAAAGTCTCAGACCAGGACAATTTTAAACAACAGGTCCTATAAGCATGATTGATTTTTTAAAATAAAGGTTGTACCCAAACACTTTTATTCTAAAAGGCCTGTCTCACTTCAGTCGGCACAGAAAAGGGGCCTGGAAAAAAATGCTTGTTTCCTGAAAGATTATGCAACCCTAAAGATACAGCTAAAATCTAACTGATGCCTGTGTATCAGTAGGGAAATGGAAGATTCATTACCTAATACAAATCAGTAGCTTTTCTACCTCAGATAGCTGGGCTAAAAAAGAACCCTTTTAGAAGATGGTAAGTCTTGAGTAATTTAAGTGAAAGTGAAAGGATACAAAATAGATCTGTGAAGCACAGAGAAAGAATACGAGATAAAATAGTGACATCATTGACCATATCCATTCAGGCCCCAAGTCCAACTGATATAATTTGTGAATTTTCAAAGTTAATATACTCACAGAGAAGTTTGGGTCTGGGTCTTTTAAGGGATCATTCTCTTGTTTTAAGTTTTCTAAATGGAACTGCCAATGTGGAAGTGCTATCTGTACTATAGGAAGGAACCCAGATTACTCTAAACAACACCCAAAACACAACACCCCCAATAAAAATTGCCTCTGTTGAATTAGAACCTCAATCATAGTTGCAATGACAATGATGAGCTTATCTGTGCAGCACAGAGAAGCCGAGATAATTCGTTTTCAGCGCCCAAATTTCTAACAATCCCAGGTATTCATTTCTCTTTTTTGGAAAAAATGTACCACATTCTGAGTTCTTTTGATCAATCCTTCTGTTACTCTCCAAGGATCTACTTGTAGCTAAACAGTGCAGCAAAGGAAAAACAAGGTGTGTTTTATTCAATGAAAGAAAGAAAAGGGAAAGGGTGAGGAAGAGAGGGATGGAGGGAGAGACAGAAAGTAAGGGACAGGAGGGGATGGGTGTGGAGAGGGCAGAATGAAAGCGGCAGAGAACGGAATGCAAGGGAAGAAAGGAGGGAGGGAGGGAATAAGCACAAGAAAGGTGAGAAAGAGAGAAAAAAGCAAATGAGAAAGGATAGAAAGACAACGGGAGGAAGAGAGACAAGGGGAATGAAGAGCCAAAGAAGGGCAGTGGCAGAGAGATTTCTGCAGAGGTTGAGGAACATATAGTAAGTTACCCAGCCATTTAGGAACTCAGAAGTCCGAGCTGGAAGGAATATTATAGAACATCTCAAACAACCTTCAGAGTATAGATTCAGAAACACAGGCCAGGGAGGTTAAATAACTAAACGCAAGTGAGGTAGCCAGGTATCACTGCTGAAAGAAAAAAAGTCATAGAACAAACAGGCACTTAGCCCCTTTATGACGAAATGCTGCAGCACCACCCGCCCTCTGCCGGCGGGGGAGTCAGTCTGAGACACGGGACCCGCGTGGGCCGCGAGGGGGCGTCCGCGGACGGACAGGGGGCGAAGCCACGTGGTTCGGCGGCTGACGTCATTCCTTACTCGGTTCCAAGTGAATTCCCAGTGCAACCGACAGCTCCGGTAATCACGTAGACCAATCACAAACAAAAGAGCAGTAATAACAAAACTTGAGTCCCTCTGGTATTCAGAGGATACGAGCTTGAACTCCGGGGTCAGGCTGCCTCCGTGTGAATATCCTCACTGAGCCACTGCCTGTGATCTTAGAAAAGCATTTTCTTTACCTCAGTTTTCCGTAAATGGAGGCAATAATAGTGTTTACCACTCAAAATTGTTGTGAGAATTAAAATAATCAGGATAGTGTGTTGACGGCAATGCCCAGCACACCAGGCCCAAATGGCTTTGGATTCCTTCTTGGACTCTGGGCCTCGGCGCCATCCCGCGGTGTTTGAAGCATTGAACTGGCTGTTTCGTTTTTGTAGAATGCCGGCTTAGGAAATGCTTTTGGCATTTATGAATGGAGGAGAAGGGATAGTACCAGGCTGGCACCAGGCCACTTCACCCTTTCCCTGAAACGACCACTTCGGGGAGGGGGGGTGGGGGGGGTTCCAAGCACTAGTTACCAATTTCTGAGACCTCGATGTCCAATGTCATCAGTCTTCGTTACGAAGGATCAAACTAATTCGGCGTTTCCGTTGCCTGGCTGCAGACCCACTGAATGCTCTTTGTTCTGAAATGAAAAAGGGAAATTTAAAGCAGGGCTTATTAACTTACAGATATGAATGCCGAGCTGTTGCTTTTTCTATGAAGATGCCCTTCTATCCTTTTCGGCGGAGGTGCTTATCCCTCAGGGGCCGCCTCCGTCTCTCACGACACTTCTCAGAGCTCTTGTATCACAGGAAGTGAAGTGGATCAGTGGGGAGGCTGATTAGATCCCTGTTAGAGGAAAGTGGATAAAAATGAGATTAGGGAACGCGAGTGCATCTCTAAATCACTGCAGTTGACCAAACCGATTACATTTAAGTAGGCTTTCTCCTTCAGCCCAGAGGCCGAAGCAGTGATGCAGCTAACGGGAGGCGCAGACCTTGAGAGCCCTAAGCACAGTGGTCGTTGGCTTCCCCCGCGCCGGACGCGCACACGGGAGCAGGCGTGATTTTCCCTCTGCCAGGCTTCTCCGGACATTCTTCAGTCCGCTTTGCAGTAACAGTACTTTCCATTTACGTGTACGTTCTCAGTACTGGGCACTGGGCTGAGAGTTTTACATATGAAATTTCATTTAAGCTTTTCAGCAAATCCATGACATGGAGAGTGCTGTCCTTTTAAAGATGAGGAAACAGAAGCTCAGGGAATAACAATGAGTGTAATAATAGTTAAATTTTTTAATACTTACATGTACTAGGTGGTTTTACACATGTTACTTCATCTGATCTTAAGGATTCTGTGAGATAGATTTTTGCCAACATTTTAAAGGTGAGAAGAGTGTGCCTCACAGTTATTTATAGTCGCTACCATTTATTGCATACTGATTGTGTACCAGGCACTGTGTCGCATCTCTCTGATTGTGTCCCAGGCACTGTGTCGCATCTCTCTGATTGTGTACCAGGCACTGTGTTGCATCTCTCAAATACAACACACTATCTTTTGCAATTCTTACACCCTAGTAACCTAAATCTTATCATCTCCTCTCTATAAATAAGTAAATGAGGGCATGGCAAGGCAGACAACTTGCCCAATATCATTCAAATAAGACATGACAAACCCAGGATTATAATCAGAAGTTTTATTATTTCAAAGCTTGAGTACCTAACCTATGCCATGCACCATCTACCTCATTGTTTTTCTAATTCTGCATTTATTTTTTTCCTTTATATATCTATCTAACATAACATAAATAATATAATGAAAGAAAATCCAGATCTAGAAGACAGAGATCCAAAATCACTGTGAAGGGTTCCCACTGTCCAAATCTTGGACAATTTGAGCATCAAAATAAAAATGATAGTAATGGATTTTAATCCATTTGTTAAGTAGGAATTCATGAGTCCACACTGATATGAATAAATGAATGAGTGAAGAGAGAAGAGAAAGTCCTTCCTTAAAATAGAAAGCCAGTCAATAAATACAGAATGAATTATGGAATTAGAAAGCCATCATATGCCAATCATCACAGACGTAATTAACTCTTGCAAGAAACAACGATGGGTGCCAAAACCAGTGGGTGAAAGTGAGTGAAGAATGAGATTTTATATAGTCTCAAAGTGTCCAAACAAAATATTTATTAATAACGGGGAGAAAAGTAACTATGCAGCAAAGTGACAGGCAGCTACCACAGTCTTCATAAGAGGTCAAAGTGAACACCACCAGTCACAGGACAGACACCACACGCCTCGCGAGAAGATGCAGTGACAAGAACACAGCATCCGTGATATCTTAGTATCCATGGTGTCCTAGCCAGAAACTCATACTGGGGTCTAAGCATGAGAAAACATCAGAAAACACAACTTAAGGGACATCCTACAAAACGACAGGTGTATAATCTTCAAAAATGTCAAGGCATGGCAAGACCGAGGACCTATTCCAGAATAAAGGGACTAGAAAAGCATAATTGAGTGCAACATGTGTCCCTGGATTAGATTCTTTGCTATAAAAGACATTACTGGGAAAACTGGTAAGATTTAAATGGAGTCTCTGGGCTGGGTGAAGAATATAGATCTCTTTGTGCCATTCTTGTGACTTTTCTTGAAGTTTGAGATTTGTCAAGTAAAAAATATTTTTAAAAAATTCAACCACTTTCTATGTGACCTTGGGCAGACTTTGTTTTATTGTTCTGTTCTGTAGAAGTGGGGAAAAACTCAGTAGTTTTGTTGGACAATAAATGAGATGATGCATATGAAAACAATTGGCATTTATTAGGTGATCAATAAATAGCAGTTTCCTTTTTCTTTTCAACCTGCTTATTTCATACTTTGAACTTGATCTGTTGGGCGCTGGGGGGTTGGAGGGAAGAGAATGACTTCTGCTTTGTTTCACAAGGTGTATAAGTAACAATGTTGGGAACATGCCTCAAACTTCAAGCTGAGTGCTTTCATTTAAGATAAAATAAAAATCGATACATCTTATCAGTGTGATCACATCTAATTGTGTGACTTCAGTGTCCATGTCTGCAACTGTTGTTGAAATTTCAGTGCCCACATTTACAATGGTGTTCACAATTGATTAGAAATCAAATAGTCCTACTCTTATTATCATGGGCTAATGAGAAAAAGAAGTGGATTCCATCAATAATCTATGGATTTGCACCAAGTGAAGGTTACTGCTAGCAAATATGGAACCCTAGTCTGAACACAAAAAAGATGTCCCTTCCTCAAGACTTCTTACCTCCATCTGTCAGACAAATTGTCCTCCTATAAACAGTAAGCCTAATAAATTAGCAAGTGATACACTGCTCAAAGGTGGTAAGTGTTATGGAAAAAGAGCAGAACAAGTTAAGGGGAATCATGAATACTCTCTCAGGACTGGGGGGCAGGCATCCGGTTCAGTATTAAACATACTGGCCAGACTTGGTCCCACTGGGAAGGTAACGTTAGAGCAAACACTAGATAGAGGTGAGGGAGCTACCTGGGGCAGATGTCTGAACAAGCAGGTATCTGCATGAAGAGGATTTGAGAAGAGAAAGCCAAGCTACCAAGGCAGAGGATGCGTGGTGTTCAAGGAACGAGGAGTCCAGATGGCTGGAGCAGTGAGTGAGGGGGAGAACGGTAGGAGGCGATCATCAGATGTGACGCTGAGGAACAGATGGGCGGGGTTGCAGGGCATTGCAAAGATTTGGGGTTTTAGTTTGTGTGAAATAGGGTTTTGAGCAGAAGAGTAACTTGATGTGAATTATTACATCTCAAAAGGATCAGTCTGACTAGACTGTGGGTGGCAAAGGAGAAGCAAGGAGACCTGTTAAGAGGCGAGCCAAGTGGTCCAGGTGACAGGTACCAGGGCTCAGACAAAGCGGGCAGTCAGTGAGGGTGGTAAGAAGGCGCAAGGTTCTGTTTTTTTTTCAGATTTGCCTGGAGATCAGATAAGGACATGCGAGGAAAGAGATGACTCAAGATGACTCCAAGGCTGTTGGCCTGAATGACAGGAGGATGGATTTTCCAGGCACTGAAAGAGAGAGGGCTGTAGGGAGAGCAACTCTGGAAGGGCCATGCTGAGTCTGAGGTGTTTGTTGGGCATCTGTGGAGATTCAGGCATCTGGAGCTCAGAACTGGCTGGAAATGGAAACGTGGAGGCCCTTGGTACATAGAGCTATGAGTCTCCCATGTGATGAACAAGGGGATATAAGCAAATAGAGAATAAAGCAAAGGAAGCATTGCCAGTGCAGAATGCTTGGACAAACACTGGGGAAAGAAGGACCCACTGAAGAAACATGGCAGGAATCCCCAGTGAGGCAGACAGAAAACCAGCAGTAAGATGTCTTGGAAGCCAAATGAAGGTAAGGGTCGCTGCTCCAACAGTTTACTCAACTGTAATAGGACTAGACACCCATGCCTTTGGTCATGTAACTTTGCAGTGCCCTCCCACTGTGCTGGGGATACTCCCCCACTGCCGCTGGCCTTGGGCCCATGACTTACTCTGATGGGTGTGAATGAAGCAGAGGCTTGGAGTGGACTTGAGTGGGGTTTTTTAATAATCTCTTGCATTCCTGGCATTTTCCATGAGAAGAACATGTTCTCGACAGCTGTTGGTTAAAGGAAAATGAACGACTCGTGCAGCACACCTGAGCTCAACCTCAGACCTGTGAACATAAGAAATAAATTTATTGTTAGAAGTCACTGAGCTTGTGATACAACATCATTGCAGCATAGCTGACTATTATAGCCATACAAAAGCCCCCAGGAACACTTACACCATCCAAAGAGAAGGGTCTGACCCCCTACCTTGGTCAGAAGGGCTTTCATTTGATTTAGATAAATGATGTGACATTTCTTGCACCTGCATGATGTGGTGTGAATTCATTCCTGCATGTGTGTGTATGTATATACATATTTAATATTTCTCAGTTGATGCTCTTGCCAGGCTCAGGAACCACTAGACTAGATGACCTCTAAGATTTCTTCTACATCTAAAACCATGATTCTACATAATCCAGCTCACTCCATTTTTTCACACATCACAGGTAGCTCCTTCATTCTGGCAGCTTCTGCTTTAAGTCACCCTCTGCCCCTATGCTTTCATATCATACTTCTGAGATCCTTTGCAACCAGTAAATGAAGAGGTCTCCACCTTCCCAGAGGGTAATATCACAGCCTGTAGATGAGAGATGGAGCAGGATGTGGCACGGTGTGAGCATGGAGTGGGGAGGAACCATGAAGGCAGCTGGTACTTCAGGAGACCAGCCTCCAGGTCCCCGGACTTTCCAACGTAGGCTGCTTGCAATAGATTGGAAGAGGGCTGGACAGGGGGCAAAATTCCATTAAGAACATAAATGTGGAAATAAAAGTGCAATACTGGAAATATTGGATAGATCCTTAGTAGACTGCCATTTAAACAGAAAACCTATGACAGAGGCAAAATGAAACTATGTGGACTATTTGAAAGCCTCATCATCAGAGATGTTCCACTGATATCCTGGAAATTCCTAGACAGGGCCCGACCTCAAATGTAGGTAGATATTGGGAAAATAACTGCTCTGTTCCCTCGTTTTCTCTCTCTCTCTCAACAAGCTCCTTGTAACTTCAGGGGAGCAAATAAAGTTAGTGGGATATGAATTCCATTTTGGGGGGAACTCTCAAGCACTTTTAAAGTTGTAATTCACCTTAATAAGGTTATCGACATAGACACCAGAGCAGTATTCACTTCAGCCCGAAAGAATTCTGTCTATCCAAAAAGACTGAACTTTACTGGATTAGAAGGGAGTTTCTATCTCTAAAGATTTTAGGATTCCTTCTTTTGTTATTAGTTCCTTCTCTTTCTCTCCTGGAAGGCTGATCTATTCCTACTTTTTTATTACAGATCCAACTCATCCTACCCCAAAAAGAGTTGAGGTTTAAAGAGATGACAGAATGAACTATGTTTCATTGTTCAACTACTGCTGAAGAGGTGTAAGGATCCTATAAGCACTACTAGCTTCTTGAACACTATCTTTCTTTGGTAACCTTTAATTCTAGTGGAAGCAGCTTGTGTGTGTGTCTCTGTACGCATGTGTGCAGGCAGGCACACCTGTTAGAGGTCATAATATATTTTTAAAACACAAAACAACTTTCTTCAAAAATATATCTGCTATTTAGTGACTCTGGGGGCCTTATGCTATTCCAGTGTTGAAGCATTTGTTCATCGGGAAGTGTTTAAAGGTGGACTCCATTGATAGGCATAGTCATTTGACAATATAATCTGTTAGGTTCATCAATCTCAGTTGAATAAATGCATCAGTTAAATAAATCAATTTCAGCTAAATAAAGTTACGGTACACACATACAGTGGGAAGTATTCCCAACTCTGCAGCTATCAAAAAAATTATTCAGCTCTCCTCAAAGACACATTAAGTGGAAAAAAACACACAACCGTGTGTGTAATGTGCTACCATTTATATGCTGGGAAAAAAGAATATATACGTGTAGGTTTATAAAAGCACAAAATATTTCTGAAAGAATATACAGGAAACTTGTGGTTGCCAGTGGGAGTGTGGCTGCGGGAAGAGGCATGGAAGGACAGAACCCTACTTGTGACTGTGTATTTGAATTGATCATGCACATGTTTTACCTGTTCAACCACAAAGCAAACTGGTAAGAAAGAAGTCTCCCTCAGCCCCACTTTTCGTCGTCAGGTGGTAGCACATTCTGCTCACATGAGGCTGGGCTTCCGTGTCAGGCAGCTTAAGATTTGAATCTCCATGCTAACTGAAAAGCTTCCTGTGGGTCCCTTAGCTTCCCATTCTCTTCTCTGTGTAATGGGGAAGATAACTGCCTTAAAGGACTGCCTCGGGAATTAACAAAAACAATGAATGTAAAGATACCGTAGGCACTCGGAAAACCATAGCTTCTGCAGGTAGGAAGGAGCCTGCTTGGGTTATATGATGTCCTTAATAATTTGTGAAGAGCTAATTGATTGCAGTCTGTTCTTCCCTCTCTGGGTCACGTCCAAAGGCTGTAAAGAACCCTTTAATAAGTGTCTTGCTATGCCACTGGCATCAGATCTCAGTGCCTCAAAACCAACAAGATTTGGTCAAAGTATTGCCTCGAGGGGAAGGTGGGTTTGAAGAAAAAAGAGGGAAAGAATTTACTAGTTATCTTGGTACATGAAATTTCACCATTAAATTTCACCACTTATATCTTGGTGGCTAGTAAATCCATAACAACCTTAGTACAGATGATATTTAAACTTCATCTACTAACACTCTGCAGGGCATTAGTTTAAGCAATTAAAATCTTTCCCTTCCCCAAACACCACCACCCATAAAACAGACCTGTGAAAGGGGAAGCCAGCCAGCCTTTATAGTCTAGTCCAAACTGCAACCTGGTGCGTTTTTTAAAGGACTCCAACTCTCTCCCCAAGGCCCTTTACTGCCATCTGCTGGAGAATTGTAGCTATAAACGGTACAGGGTTCCCCATGACAACAAGACAATGGAACCCCTGGAACTGTGCAACACAAAGACCACACAACTTTGAGCAATGCCTCAAAACCAGCTTCACAGTTTTCCTAGGGATAGCACCACACCTGCACCACAGGCACCATAGAGAAGTAGCTGTCACCTTCAGGTGTGTTCCGGCATACGTTCTTCCCTACAAGGACTCTCCTACAAGTACTCCGTGCTACTGGACTGAATGTTTCTCCCTTTCCCCAGCACCTTTAACATGGAGGTCCATGACTTCCCCAGGTGAAAGTTTTAAGGAGTGTGAATTCATCTTTCCGTCATTGCTTGCAGGAGCACCATAAATTGTAACAGTAGGGGGAGGTGAAATGGAATGCAGCACCACATGCAAGCTCTGCAGTTGGGAAGCAGATCTGACTAGGTGCCATCACAACAAGGCGACTGGCCACTGGGAACTCTGCTGAGATCTTGGGTGCTGGGGAGCAGGGAGAGGAGAGGAGAGGAAAGAAGTCCTGGGGGGCTCACACAGCCGCCCAGCTCCTCATCCCAAAGACAGAAATGAGGTTTGGCTTCATTTCAGCCCACTGATTGCTTTATTTCAAATTACCCTAACTACTTAGCATGGTGAATTAAGTTGAAACCCCCAAAAGTTTGCAGAGGATGTCATCTAATCTGATTAAAAGGAATATTCCCGTCACAACCCTGGGAGGAAATGGAAATTACTCTTGAGTGCACAGCTATTAAATAATTTGCATAGACTTGGATATGCAGTACATCAGAAAAGCATATGCTGTTTAGATTTAATGAAACAATTTTCCCTCTCTAAAAACTGTTACAGTCTCTGTCCTTCCTTATCTGTCTTTTTTTTTTTCCCCATCTATCTCTTCTTGAATGTTCAAATTATTTCATGGGGATGGTACATAGCTATGCATAAATTATATGAAATATGCTAATAATCCTCTTGCTGGCAGGGCTGGGAGGTCCTGAAACTACACAGCCAAACTTCCTTTGTCCCTCCACCCTCAGTACCCCCCACATAATTAAAGGCTCCCTTTACAGGCCTTAAAAGGTCCAAGTTGATTCATTTGGGGCTTCCATTGATGGAGGGGAGGGTGGCTAAAACCAATCCTTTGATTCTACTTTCCAAGTGATATTTTCCTAACCCGACATAATAGCATCTATATCAAAATGAAAATGAAAGGAAAAATCTCCATCAATCCCATGTCATCTTTATCTGTTGAGTCTATGATGCTGCCCTTGGAGCTGCATGTGTACAATGATCATCCTTGAAAGATTTTTGTGCCTGCAATGCTTTTCGAAGTTCAAACCTTGACAAATGTTGGCTGCTGTTAAGAGTCACCCCATTTTTATCAATGGAGACAAGGAAGCCCAGATAGATGAACACCATGCGGGGGAGTCAGAAGGGGAATGAAATCTATTTTTGTATTCTCTATGGATATTCACTAGTTCTTGGTAATATTTTAACAGATCTCATGTTCAGCTGTAATGTAGCCAACAGAGGAATTCTAGTGAATTCCCCAACAAAATTACATTAGGATCAAATGTGATCGTTATAAACACTATCCAGATGTTGGGGATGGACTGGATATAACTCTTTAAGCCCCAAATTACAGTATAATAAATGCAAGCATGGGGTCTGCCAATACATCTGAACTTCATGTTGGAAACCAGGTCTGACCTTAGTTTAACTCTATAAGGAACTAAGAGTTTCCCCACTTGTATAGTTCGGATGCATCCAAAGATCTCCAAGCGCTATATTGTCAAAAGCTTTATCACTTATTGAAGAAGGACCGTATCAGATTCTGGCGTCAAGCCAATCTTAATGCAAGCATTTTATTAACACATTTAAAAAGGAAACAGAATTGCAAATAGAAATAACCACTGAGGTTATAAAACAAACCTGTGAAATGAAATACAATATAATATTAAAATCATAATTGTTCTTAGTAAATCTCAGGGTGTTAAGATACTATAATAAGCACTAAGATATTTTACTACCTAAACGAGGGATACAGACTAGCACAGGCCCACAGAGAAAGACAAAATTTGGCAAGGAAAAATTTCTTCTCTGCCCTTGAATTTTTTTTTTTCCTATTGGCAGGAGTGATATAAACTGATAGTTTTGTATTACAGCTCAAGACCAGTACTGAACGTATCCTGACTAGAATGTTGGTGGTTTGAAGGGAAGATGAACATTTCAAGTATTCTAGCGTCAAAAAAAAAAAAAGGCTCTTTGTAAAGCTGGAATCAATAGTCCAACCAATTTGTTAAATAGCAAACTACAGCCTACTGGCTGCAGGCTGTTCTGTTGTGTTGGATGTTGCTGGAAGAAACAGAAAGAAAAAGGAAACACTTAAAGGAGTTCCAAATATGCATCAAGTCCTTTAAGAAATGGATGATCTTTATCTGGATTTACCAAACCATAGAATGTTCACCTCCCTGGAGAAGCTAAAATACAGTGCCAAAGACATGAGAAATACAACCCCCAAATTCAAAAGCTAAGCCACCAAACAAAATAATAGACATCACAAGTCAGTGAAAGCACAGCGCTGAGGGATTTTTCAGTATCTCCCACCACCAACTTTCCGAACACGAAAAGCCATCTGTAGGAGCCAAAAGCGACTGGAAAACACAGGAAATCAGTTACCAAATAACTTGAAACCTACATCAGAATTATAATCATTAGCCAAGAGTACTCTTTAAAATCACATCTTTTTTGAAAAAAGAAATAAAAGTCTGTCACTGTCACATTTATATAGTCTGCGAACTCTCCCTCTGCTGCTTCCCAACCTCCTTCCCCAATATTTTTATCACTTAATATATAACTTTGAGGCAGACAAAGTGTTCAGACAAAGGAATTTCCAGAAGGGAAATTCGCTGGAGGATGGAGAACATGGATGAGCGGATGCCATGGCCTCAAGATAGTCTTGGCCAAACAGCCCAAGGGTCTATCAACAGTTACTGAACAGATAAACAACTTGTGGTCTATCCATACACGAGAATATTATTCAGCCACTAAATAAATGAAATTCTGACACATGCCACAACATGGATGAACTCTGAAAAAATTATGCTAAGTCAAAGAAGCCAAGACACAGAAAAATACTGTATGATCCCACTTGCATGGGGCATACTTAGGTTAGAAGAATTCATACAGACAGAAAGGAGAATAATGGTTACTGGAGGCTGAGGGGAGGGTGGAATGGGGAGTCACTGTTTAATGGGGACAGAGTTTCCATTTAAGATGGTGAAAAACCTCTGGAACTGGTAACGGATGTTGGTTGTATAACACCGTGAATGTTCTTAATGACGGTGAATGTACCCTTAGCAATGGAGAAAATGGTAAACTTTATGTTATGTGTATTTTACCATAATAAGAAATATTTTCAAGACATTCTCAGGGCAAAAGCCATTGGATGCCATGATGTCCTGGCAGTAATGGACCAAAAGTACACAGGGGGAAGATCAGCAGGTGTGGACAGAGTAGATTTGCTAAAGGGAGATTTCCTTCCAAGGTCAACCAGGTAAGTGTGTATAAAACAATAAGGAGTAGGGATTGAGTGCTGTGAAGACTTAGAAATGCATGACCCACCTAAAGAAAATAATTCAATTTAAAAATAAAGCAAGTACTCTTTAGGGCAAGAGTACCAATTTTTCACTCTTAATATTAGACATCAGTGGCATATTAGACCTACAAAAAATACTTACTATGGGGCTTCTAATTGTAAGCATATCTTACCAGACACTGGAGGTAGAACTTGGGGAATGAAGGAGGGAGATAAGATATGTAACAAAAAACAACCACTTCCATTTCTAGTAAGCATACTGAATCCAGGTAGGTACTGGAAGTGTTTTACATGTATTTTCTTATTTAATCTTCACAACCACCTATGGGGTAAGAACTACAGTTATCCCTGTTATAGATGCAAAGAAATAGACACAGAGAAGATAAGTCTCTCTCAGGTGGGTAAGTGGAAGAGACAGCTGGCCATCCGGTTCCAGTCTACAGTCCTTGCACTCAAGGCATTAGAAAAAGGGTAGACTGGGAATTTTCAAACGGGAAACGTTTTTCAAACATACAGTGCTCAGAGAGACATAATATTTAAAGCTGAGAGAGAAAACTAAGTTGGCAAAAGTAAGCATATACCAAAAGGAGATGATGTGGTCAGAAACTCATAACCATATTTAAGTAGAAAATGAAGAAGAGAATGCAGTGGAGACCTAGGATTTGTTAAGAGTTGGAGGAAAACACCATGAGTGTTAATGGCACCAAATGAAAGAAGATGGTTGCAAGAATTTCAATACCAACTGCTATAGAGACAGAAGGACAAAGAGCAGGCTGGTACTGGTAGGTCAGAGTGCGCTACCAAACAACCCCCAAACGCTGGGCTTAGAAAAGCAAAGTCTAACTCTTGCTCAAGATACAGTTCCATCCCTGGTTGGCTGGGGATTCCTGTCCACACTGATATTCTTTCTCCAGGTCCCAGGCTCATGGAGCAACCATCTGCTACATTGCCTTTGCCCAGGGAGAGAGAATGGGAGAGTAGCTAAGGCCTAGCTCTTCAGAAACTTCACACATAAGTGCATGTCACTTTCACTCCCACCAAACATGGAATTGGTCAAAACCAGTCATGTGGCCACATCCAAATGAAAATGAGGGGAAGCAAAATTCTACCATAAGTCAAATATAAAAAATATTTGGTGGACAGCACTAACTACACTACCCCAAAGAATAATCTCAATGACAATATATATCCCCCCTAACATTATACACAGCACTCCAGATTAAAAACACTTCTTGCATATATTATCTCATGGATCCTCACAAATCAAGGTCTGCTTTATTATTTCCATTTTAAAGCTGAGGAAACAGGCTCAAAGAAATTCAGTTCCTTGCCTGAGATCACATTATACTAAATAGCAGAGCTGGGATTTGAAGCCCCGTTTTCTGCCACTTGCTCCAGTTTCAGGGCTATTTCCTTGATGCCTCCCGGCAGCCAGATGGCGGCAGGTGCAAGATCGCTGTGGTCGAGAAAGTTGGAAGTGAGGACACGGAAGATGTGCCCTAAGAAGCTTAGACGAGATCCTGCAGCCATGGACAGGTTCCTAGCCAGAAAGTGACATACTGAAAGGAATGTTTTAAAAGGCTTAATTTACAGCCCTTCAAGTGTGCCAGTCAGTCAGTCACACACTTCTGGGAAGAGTTGCTGACTGTTTCAGCGTTTGGGGAAAGCAGTTTGCTTATATGGATTAGGAATCTTGTTATGAAAAGTTCATTCTTTTCTAGAACTCTTCTGTAAGGATCTGATCAGATAAAGATTATTAAAACCATTAATATCATTGGGGAATATTTTAATAACAAAAAAGATCTCAGAGAAAATTTAAATGCCTAGACAGTAACGGCACCAGTGAGAGTGAGGATTTAACAATATGGGTAACTGTTGAACCACTGTGTTGTATATTTGAAACCGTGTATCCGTGATACTTCAATTAAAAAAACTTTTTTTTAAATGCTAAAAAGTAGGCAAACAAGATAATTTATAGCTTACCCACAAGAAAGAATATGAGGGAACTTCTCAAACAACCCTTTTAAGGAATTTTCAGTGACATGGAGAAAATCCTCATAATATAAAGTTAAGAAGGCAGAATATAAAATTATAGTGTAAAGACAATTGTGAAAATATTCCCACATGCACATATTCTCTGGAAGGTTAGATAATGAATGATTGTATTTCATTTAGACTTTCTGGGTTTTCTAATTTTCTACAACATACATGTTTACTTTTATGAGAAAAAATAAAAGTTATAGAAAGAAATTGACAGCTACCCAGGATGAATTAGAAGAGTATAGAGACAAAAAAAAAAAAGCCAACAAATCCAGCCTTTTATGGGGAACACAGGGGCAGGAGGAAGTTTGTTTTTGTTTTAGCTAAAAGATGTTATACCGCCTATGAGGCAGAGGCACAGCCACAGTGGGAAAGGTTTGATTATTAACACAGCAGAAAGAGATATGCAGAAGCTAGTTTCCTTTAGCAGCCCCTCTTTTTAGAGAAGGGAAAAGAAGAATTAATCTTGATATTAGTCAGAATGTTACATTTGTGTGGCTAATTGTCACTGTGTTTTGTTTTAGGGAAAGATTGGTCTGAGGGTAAAGAGTCCTGGGCTCCTGGACTCTGTCATGAACTCCTAAAAGCTTGGGCAAATTGGAATCTTTCAGTTTCCTCATCTGTTAAAAAACACAGGGTTGAAATAGGTGATCTCTAAAACATTTTTCAGCCTTAAACCCTATGACTATTTGTCCATATTAATTTCACATTAATGAAACCAACCTGTAAGCATATTGTGTAAAGCATTTTCAGCTAGACCACCCCCAAATCAAACTCAACTGGAATGCTCTTATATGTGCCAGGATTCTAGGTGCCACATTAAATTAAAACAAAGTCCTTTCTCCAGCATGTAACATTTCCAAAAATTGTTCATAGACTCAAAGGAAAAATTAGCAATGAGATTTTTGAAAAGCTTTACAATGGAATCATCTTTTTTTTTTTGGTCCAGAAACTAAAAAAAGCAGAGGTGTAAGGTGGGGAACATATCACACACACAAACACAACACAGACACCCTTTGGTGTTACCCACCGTGATGGTCAGTGAGAGAGAGCTTGTCTTTTCTGGTGTGAATACCACTGCCTTCACGTAAGAAATCTGAGGGGGAACTTGCAAATAGAAAAGGCAGCCTAATTTCATTAAGTAGGGACAGGAGACACGAAATCAACCCAAATCACCTAAGTCTCCAAATAAAGTACAAAAGCCTTCATTCAGTAAATATAGAAAATATTTTGAAGCAGGATTCAGCAAACTTTTTCTTAAAAGGCCAG
Source organism: Smutsia gigantea (assembly GCA_032199065.1). NCBI lineage: Eukaryota > Metazoa > Chordata > Mammalia > Pholidota > Manidae > Smutsia > Smutsia gigantea. Next base: position 179,649 of record JAVSCE010016819.1, read on the forward strand.
ATAGTAAATATTTTTGGTTTTGCAGGCCAGAGGAAGGTCTAATTCCTAACTATTCAACTTTGCCTTTTCAGCACAAAAGCAGTCAGAGACAATACAAGGACAAGTAGGTGAGACTATGTCCTAATAAAACCTTACCTACAAAAATAGATGGCCAGCTGATTTGCCTGGCCCTGTTGTAAAGCATATTTTCTATTCATGCATCCCATTAAGGTTAGGAGATGAGGAAGGAAAGCAAGAGGAAAGACTGGGATGAAAGGGGAAGAGCCAAGTGGGGAGGCAGAAAGAGAATGAAAGAGGGTAGTGGCTTGAAGCCCAAGAAAGAAATTAAATATCCACACAGAACAAGAGGCCAGTGTAGAAGCACAACAAAAAGACAGAAATACGGAGGAAGACAGAAGGACAACATGATGAAGAGAAACAGCATAGAAGTAGGAGAAAAAGCCAGGGGTCATTTATAAACAAAAAGCACTTTTAACTAACATAGATGGCATTTTTCTTCCCAAATAAGTGAATAAAAAATATTTGACTTAAACTTTTTACTTAAAAAAAAAATTTTAATACTATGCAAGAAAAGCAGATTGAAGGAGAAAGACTAAAAGTGAATGTATGCAAAGGAAAGGGAGGTGCACCAGAGAACCACATGTAGACAGGGCAGGGTTGACAAGTCAGGAGGAAAAAAGGGAAGGGTTAATTTTCCCTGTTCTCAGTCTCTGCTCTCTGGAATTCAAAGTGCCAGGTTTGATTTGAAACCCTGGTCTTGGTGGAGATTTCCTAGTAAAAATATTCAGCTGGCACACACCCCACAGGAACACGGCAGCCATACCCTCTCCCCAGCCCTCCAACCCAGCCCAAGCCGTCTCAGCCTATCAACCACTTGCCTGTCCAGAAACTGCTGCATGTCGCATTCCTCTCCGATATTGTGAGCTCAGTGTGTAGACTGGTGTTTAAAGACAAGGGTGGAAAATTAACCATGGGTCAATTTCCTCATCCATTGGTCACACCTTAGCATTTCCTTTCAATTAAGAATTACACCATAAGGACCTCCAGACCCAGGGTTCCTCTGGCACTTTAGTTCTAACAACCAGGATACTCTTCAGGTCTGACCTTTTAAACCTCAGAGCCTGAGATGTCAGTGTGAAAACAAAAAAGCGTTGGGCAGAATTACATTTAAACCACCTCAATTAAGTGCGGATCTCCCAGTCTCTGCCCTCTTCCATTTCTTTCTCTAGCACTCTCCCTCTCCTTAACAGACAATTCAACAGCCTCTGTTCAGTCCATACTTGGCTTTAAATAACACATTCAGGAAGTTCTTCTTTATATTTAACCCAAATCCTTTCTGCTAGGGTGAAAACCTCATTCGTCGGTGCAGACTGGGGACAGGTTGGCTCCCATTCTCTTTATAGCAACTCTTAACAGATTCACAGGCTTATAATGGACGTCCGTACCAACTTCACCAAAGCCATATAGCTTCCTTTTCTTAAGCATTACCAAGAACGTTTTCCCATATAGTTATCAATAACCAATTGCTAGGACTGTGGAAAGCCAACTCTTTGAGCAAATTTCTACAGTGAAGACAATAGCCCATATCCAAACACTCAAGGAATTACCTGAATTACTAATTACCTGTACTCTTATAAAGACACCGTTTTAAGCTTAGCACAGAACAAAGACTAAAACTAGAGCAGAACGCTTATGTCTGAGTAGGGAAGCAGGTGGTAACGGCTGGTCTTTGGCCAACTGCCTACAGCTCTGCTCAAGAATATCACCTCTTCGTGTGAGCAAGGGGAGGCATTCAGAATTTTGACAAATAGCACCCAATCTTGGTGTCTCACTGAAATTTATAGCTGTCTCCCTCCATCACATATCTCAAACTGTTTCCTCCCTAAAGCATTAAAAACGAAACAAAACCAAAAAACCCTGGAGCAATACAAAAGATCTGCAGCTGACTTTTAGGAGCAAACAACATATGTTCTTGAACATCTGTGCTTTTCCCAAGCTGTTTTTTTCCATTATTGTCATGAGAAAAGAAGGTTAGTGGAATGTTTCTCTAGAGAGGCACAAGTCTATAATACTCCCTGTTGATTACATATAAAAGACACAAAATATTAGTTTATTAAAAGCAGCTTCAACCATTGCTGTACAAAGCAGTTCTCTGACGGAGCAGATTTATGAAGTAACAGCTGAGAGGTTATGCAGATCACAAGATACATGACAAATGTACTTTATTACATGGATCAGAAACACCATATGTACTAGCAGTTACCATACAATGATACACAACACCCAAGAATATTTAAAGGTTTTGCTGGTATTGAAAACTATACAGACACATTGTGAGAGTGAGAAAGTGTTTCATAAGATAGCATAATGCCAAGACAAGTCATCGCTTTAGAAAATTCAATACATTCTGCATGTTTTAAACTTAATGTATTATAAAACTGTGCCACTCTTTAAATTAAAATGCAAAGGACTTTACCCCATTCATTGTTTAAAGCAGATGTTTATAACATTTTGCATACTTTAAAGTGGAACTCAGTGGAATGAATACCAAACTTAACATTAACAAATTTAAGGAGATTTCAGATTTTATTTCCACCAAAAAGATACTTATGTCTGCAATCATGTAGTGCCAAAAGACTGTCAGGGCAAAATAAGCACAATACATTTCAGACATGACAACTTCCTGCAAGGCATTTTCTTAGCTAGAAAGGACTTTAGCAGCTTTCCACCCAAATTTCAAGTACAAGGCAGCCTTCGTTTGACAGGGTATTACTCCCAAGCCTGCCTATTCCATCTCCCAACATCTTGGTCAGGTTCTTCCTTAGATCGAACCAAAATCTGTGTCTCCAAAGATTCCCATGAGAGGCATTCATTCTACACCCTGGGACACCCTTGCCCATACTTAAGTTACATGATTTTGGACAAATTTACTTGCCTCTTCAAAGCTGTTTCCTCATCTGAAAACAAATGATTATATTTACTTAATAATAAATAAATAAATAAAAATAATAATAAAGGGTATTGGTCCCACAGCATTGTTTTAAGGATTAAATGAAATACAGGTCGAGTATTTAACACAGAGCACTCACTAAATGTTGGTAGTTATTACTATTATTTCACCAAGTGAGTCTTATTTGACATCACATAATATTTTCCTCCTGCTCTAAAATAGGTGCAAATTGGCACTCAACTACATAAAATTTAGGGGTTTTTGGTGAGCAGGCACAGAACTAGTCCTGGTCCTCCTGCTGTCTGATAGGGCCTTGCCAACAGCAGAGTGGCCTTTGACCCGGCATGAGTACGTAACAGCTCCCCACTCCTCAACATTTCCTTGTGTCTGCTGCAATGACACTTTTATATGCTGGAAACATGGAGAAAAAAGAATTGTATTTTGTGGTAAGCATGAATTTTAATCATCTGCCAGGTGGCATCAGAAATTAGTTACTTAGCTAGTAAATTTAGTCAACAGTCCAACATCTACATCTCAATTGCAGGAATTCCTTGAAATCTCATTAGATCCTTCCCATATTTTGTGGCTAGCACTTCACTGCTCTAAACTACATACCACTACCTCTCACTGTCAACACCACTCTATTTCAGATACATAAATCAAGCCAGTTTTTTTCTTCTCCAACTCCTAAAGATCATATCCAAGATGTACAGATACAAATTTCCTAATAAACAAATACATTCCTTTGCATGTTTATTCTAGGCAGTATGTGAACTAGTGGATAAAAAAAGTATCTACATCAATGTGACATTAGGAAGAAAAGTTGTGGTCAAAACACCTTCTTGATCCTACCTTAGACCTTCAGCTGCAGTTCACATTTCTCCTCTGATTAGTAGCTTGGGCACCATTGAATGAGGGCTACAACTTCAGGATTGAGTCAGCCCATTCTAAGGGAGTGCTACCTAGGAAACTCCAATCCAGTTTAGGTCAGAGATTTGAGAAGGGGTCTGTAAATCATTTCTCTACTGAAACCTGCCCTTTATCTGACCCTGAGCCTGCAAACTGAATTGAACTAAAAATAGATATTCTACCCTAAAACTATTCTGACTGCAGGATCTGAAGCTTGTCTGAATTTGAATCTCTCCTGGTTTTAGCTAAAACGATTTTAACCATTTAGGCTAAATGGCCTTATTAGCCTCAGTTTCCCCAAGTGTAAATAAGAGATAATACTAGCACCAAACTCATAGGATTGCTGGGAAGATGAAATGAGTTAATGCTTTGACTGAAAAGTTCAGGTTTAAATAATTTAGAGCAAGGCCTGGCATACAAAGCAACAAATAAATGAAGGCAATTTTGATTATTTTAAATGATTTTAATTTCTTAAAAAACAAAATCAAATGTTACATTCCAAATGTGATTTAGTCCACTCAATCTAATTCCAAAAATGATTTGGTGCTTAACTTGAGCTCCATCTGGTGGTTTTACAGCAATTCACTGGAAAACATCAGTCAAATAAAAAGATGACATATCTTACAAACATGAGCTAATCATCAGTAAACTATCATAGACACTGAGAAGTGACTGGTGGTTACCATGGGCGAGGGGTTGGGGCAGATGGGTGGGGAGGGTGAGATGGATAAGCGGGGCACAAATATTCTCCATCATAATGGAAGCTGGTCACGGGGATAGTAGTGCAGCTTGGAGAATACAGCCAATAATTCTGTAACACCTTCCTAGGTTGACAGATAGTAACCGCACTAGAGGGGGTGAGGATTTATAACATGAGTTACTGTTGAACCACTGTTGTATATCTGAAATCAATGTAAGATTGTATAACACAATGATACGTCAAAAAAAAAAAGATAAAATGTGAAAGAAAAAAAAAGAGCTAATCATTTAAAGGATTAAAGGACTACACTACACTTCATTTTGGAATGCCAGTTTAAATTTCCTGCCAAAATGTGAAGGTGGGAAGAATCTTGCTTGCAGTACAGTTCAGGAATTCAGTGCCTTAGGGGCCCCAATCACAAGCTGGTGCAGGACAACTGCTCTTTAATAGCCACCTCCCCAGAGCCCACGACACTTAAGAACGTTTCTCAAACAGGATAGTGGTGCTTTCATTTTTATTTTTTTAAGTTCAGTCCTGGCTAGACAAACTTCATGACTGGACAAACTCAAGTGACTAACCTAACACCATTGAGAGGCCCCAGATAGAATCTCAAAGCTACTTCCATGAAGTCAAATTAGAGGTTACCAGCCATAGGAAACATAAACACCATGCACCTGGCATTGGCCTATAACCTCAACTTAAAGAAAATTCAGCTAAAAAATACTTAACAACTCGATGAAGTGGGGAGTTTAGTAACCATAATGTTGCACATGTAATTGTAGATTAATGATACCAAAATAAAAAAAAAAACTTAACAATGCTCCCAAATTTCAAATAAGGACCAAGAGTGTAACATCACTGAGCAGACAATGTCTATGACGGTGTTAAAAAATAATAACTTAGCTAGTATATTTAGGCCGATAATGTCAGTGGCTTAATTGAATGTTAGCAACTTTTTATTTCATAAATAAACATTTTATGTACTTCTTCCTCACAAACTCTGCTGTTCATAACTGTACCAAAAGGTAAAAGAGGCCATGAATCACATTTATTTTCCAACTCACATCTCCTATTAGCTTCTTTTGAGAAAAGTTATTTTAGTATTTAAAAAAAACTCTGGTTCAGCTACTGAGTAAATTGAGAAAAGTATTGTAGTAAACAATTTAAGATTTTACCAGTATTAAATTTTACAGATTCAAATCTCCTGAGAAAGATTGTCATGTCCTATTTATCTCTAAATTAGGTCCCAGCCTAGCAGTGTGCCTGGCACAAAATTTGTGTCCTGACAACTAAGTGACCTGTTTTAACAGACTTCACTTTGCCTCTGAAGCTAAGTCTCTTCTGAGTAGATGCCCCCGAGGCAGACGCCTTGGCCTGTCCCCGCGTCCCGAGCGTCTGGAAGAGCCCCTGGCACACAGGAGCACTCATGAGCATTTGCTGCTCTAACGGCTATACAGTGGTGATTGATGTTAAGTGCGGTGAAACTCTGGAGGGAATGCTAAGTTTAAACTGCTAAACTACAAGTGAAACAGGTTTCTTTACCTCTAGATCACTGTAAGACAATACTAACACAAAACTAATACTTTGTCAGTCTTCAAGTATGTAGCATTCCCCAAATTGATGGGACCACATAATGTACTTTTTCACCATGCATCTGGAATAACTGGTTCTGAGAAATGCTGCATTACTTCTGGCTATATAATATAAAAGCTGGAGAACATTAAACTAGTTCCAGGATGTCCTAAGATGGAGATTTGTACATATTAATTTATACATGTTAATAGATTACCTAAATATTTAAGATTTAGGAAAAATTTAACTGAAGAATCTGGTCTTCTCCACTACTAGAAACCTAAAAGATATATGAAAGAAATGATCTTAAGAGCTAGACAAAATACCTTTTATTGTGCGTTACACAAAACTCCAAATGTACTGCTTGTAAGATCCACTGACACTATACTTTAAAATGATATAATTGTTCTCTTAAATCTAAGCTCAACTTTTGTCAGTATAGTGTCATTTGTTTTACCTTCACTAAGATGAAACAATCACAACCATATTAACACCTGACAGAATTTTGATGTCTGAATCCCCGCATATTAGCATCCAAGTACCAGTGCAGCTTTCATTCATCAAAAGGAAATATTTTATTCAAGTTCCAAAACAAATTTGAACAGTTTTGTTGGGTATGAAATAAACAAAAAGGCCATGTTAACACACAAAAACCAAGTTCCCCTTTGGTGGAAGCTGGGATGAATGCATACGTCCCAATCAAAGCTCTGTCCCCTGTGGCATTTTTCAAGTCTACCAGGCCAAACCCTTGGCGGCCTTTGCTGCTTTTGCTCTGCTTTTCCCTCTCCCTTTCTCTCGTTTTGCCTTCAGCCTTTTTCTTTGCCTTTGGTTCATCCATATAGGGTACTGTCCGTGCTGGTCTAGAAGACTCTTTTTGTTCCTCTTGTTTTCAGTCTCCATTTTCATGTCATCTGAATTTTAAAAATACATAAACTATTAATACTGACAAATGAAGAAACAATCCTGTGAAAAAGCACAGTAATGAAATAAGAACATCAGAATTGAGAAACACATGCTGCCATATGTTCCTACAACCATGAATATCAAAGTACTTGTGGGTAACTATAGATATCACTAAGAAACTTCCTAAAGACACTATAATGACCATCTAATGTAACAGAAGTTAGACAGAACACATCTAGGATGCATGGGCTTGTTACCCCACTGAAAGTAAGTGTATGGTTCTGACCACAAGTGACTGATAAGGACATTTCAAAGTGCTTCTTGAGCTAAATAAGATAGTTGAGCCAATGAAAAGTGCCCCCACACTTCTAATGGACAGGCCTTAGAAACAAATGAACTACAAGCATACCTCAGAGATATTCACAAAAAAGTGAATCAAATGAATTTTTGGTTTCCAGTGCATGTTACATTTACAGTATAATGTAGTCTATTAAGTGTGCAATACAATTACGTCTAAACATACATACCTAATTAAAAAATACTTTACTGATAAATGCTAACCATGATCTGAGCTTTTCCATAATCTTTTTGCTGGTGGAGGGTCTTGCCTCCATGCTGATGGCTGCTGACTGCTCAGGGTGGTGGGGGCTGAAGGCTGGGGGGGCTGTGGCAAGCTCTTGAAATAAAACAATGAAATTCACCACATCAATGGACTCTTGAAAAACTTCTGTGTAGCACACTATGCTGCCTGATAGCATTTGCCCATCGTATGACTTCTTTTCAAATTGGAGTTAATCCTCTCAAACCCTGCTGCTGCTCTATCAATTAAGTTTATGGGATATTCTAAATCCTTTGCTGTCAATTTCAACAATCTTTACAGCATCTTCATCAGAAGCAGATTCTGTCTAAAGAAAACACTTTCTTTGCTCATCCATTGGAAGCAACTCCTCATCCATTAAAATTTTATTATGACACTGCAGCAAGTCAGTCACATCTTCAGGCTCCATTTCTGATTCTGGTTCTCTTGCTCTTTCCACATTTGCAGTTACTTCCTCCACCGAAGTCCTGAACCCCTCAAAGTTATCCATGAGTGATGGAATCAACTTCTTCCCAACTCCTGTTAATGTTGGTATTTTGACTTCTTCCCACAAATCACAAATGTTATTAATGGCATCTGGAATGGTGAATCCTTTCCAGGAGGTTTTCAATTTCCTCTGCCCAGATCCATCAGAGCAATCACTGTCTATGGTAGCTACAGCCTTTCAAAATGTGTATCTTACACAGTAAGACTCAAAAGTTGAAATTACTCCTTGCTCCACGGGCTGCAGAATGGGTGTACGTTATAGCGGGCATGAATGTGTTAGCATTCAACTCATTGTGAGTCTTTACCAAAGCTCTTGGGTTACCAGGTATACTGTCAATACTTTGAAAGGAACCTTATTTCCTGAGCAGGTCTCAAGACTGGGCTGAAAATACTCAGTAAACTATGTTGTGAATAGATATACTGTCATCCAGTCTTTCTTGTTCCACTTACAGAATACAGGCAGAGTAGACCTGGCAAAATTCTTAAGGGCCTTACAATTTTCAGAAAGGTAAATTAAATAATCACTGGCTTCAAGAGAGTCAGCCTGTCTTTTGAGGTTTTGAAGCCAGGCATTCAATTCTCTTCTCCAGCTATGAAAGACTTAGATGGCATCTATTCCCAGAAAGCTGCTTCATCTACATTGAAAACCTGTTGTTTAGTGTAGCCATCTTCATTAATTATCTCAGTTAGATCTTCTGGATAACTTGCTGTAGCTTCTCCATCAGTATTTGCTGCTCACCTTGAACTTTAATGTGTGAAGATGGCTTTTTCCCCTAAACCTTACAAACCAACCCCTACTAGCTTCAAACATCTCTTCTGCAGCCTCTCACCTCTCTCATGAAGAGAGCTACGGTCTTGTTCTGAATCAAGCTCTGACTTAAGGGTATGTTGTGGCTGGTTTGATCTTATATCCAAAACACTAAAACTTTCAGTGTATCAGCAATAAGGGTGCTTCACTTTCTTATCATCTGTGTTCACCAGAGCAGCACTTCCTTCAAGAACTCTTCCTTTAAATTCACTACTTCACTGATTGGCACAAGAGGCCTAGCTTTCTACCTATCTCAAAATGCCTTCCACACTAAGCTTCATCATTTGTAGCTTTTGATTTAAATGGAGAAATGTGCAACCTTACCTTTCACTTAACACCTAGAGGCTATTGTAGGGGTTTTCAGTTGGCCTAATTTCAATATTATATCTCAGGAAATAAGACCAGAGAAGAGGAAGAGAGATGGAGTAACAGCCAACTAGTGAAGCAGTTAGAAAACATACATTTGGACTTGTAAGATAGCGGCATGAGAGGTGAGATGGAGAGCTACTCCCAAAACCACAAATTGTACAAAAGTATAGTTCATTAATACAACTAACCTTAAAACAGCAACAAGAAATACGGCTGAACCAGACTGCAAACAGACCTCACAAACAGAGCAGACCTCACGAAACAGGGTAACATAGGAAAGCCTTAATCTTGTGGGACCGAAGCCCTTTCCCCACCCCAGCTCACCGGCAGGAGGAAGAGAAACGGAGTTGGGGAGGGGGTAGAAGCCTAGAACTGCTGAACACCTAGCCCTGGAGATCTGCATTGTGAGCAGAATCCTATAGTGTGTGGTGCTCTGGACGTTGGGGAGCTTGGACAGGCAGAATGCTTGAGAAACTGACATTCCGGCCGTTTGTAGAGGAGGGGATCCACACCCGGCTGCTCTGTGAGAGGAAAGGCAGGCAGTTTGAGATGCTTCCGAGCAGCCACAGGGCTGCTGAAACGGCGGGGTTTGCATGCAGCTTGCTGTGCGGGAGAGGGGAGAGCGGGACAGGGTTGCCTGGGCGCACTCTGCCCAGCTGGTTGGGAACTTTGGGGAGCTTCAGGTGCTCAATCTCCCTGGCTGCCTACACAGCTCTGAGGCCCTCCACTGTGACACACAGCCTACCAAACCTTCCTACTGGCCTGAAGGCACCTGCTCGCAAACCGGCAGTCACTGTGCAGGCGTTCAGGCCAGCCAGAGGGAGGCCCTGCCTACAACAGCTGGAGACACAAAGCACAGAGGTTTACACGTGTGTGCTTGGCCCACTGGCTCTGACACTGGAGACAGGCACCGCAGACAGGAATCAGGAAACAGATCTTTCCTCTCCCCAGGCACCAGCTCCATTCCCCTAAGACGCCCAACTTCACTCTACGGGTTGAGCAGCTCCAGAGACTGGAGTTTGTGCGCATTAGTGGGCACCACACAGAAATATGAAATGGCGAAAGAACATGGTTCAGACCAAAATCTCACAAACCCCAGAAAGAGGGCGAAATGAAACTGAACTCAACAATCTTCCTGAAAGAGAGTTCAAAATAAAAATTATAAACATGCTTATGGAGGTACAGAAAAATATTCAAAAACTCAGGAATGAATTTAAGTTGGAGATTCTATCATTAAGAAATTCCATATCTGAAATGCAACATACAATGGAGGGATTTATTAAAAGCAGATTAGATGTAGTAGAAGAAACAGTAAATGGAACAGAAATTAGAGAAGACAAATACAAAGAAGCTGAGGCACAGAAAGCAAAAGGATCTCTAAGAATGAAAGAATATTGAGAGAACTGTGTGACCAATCCAAATGCAACAATATTCGCATTAGAGGAGTACCAGAAGAAGAAGAGAGAGAAAAAGGGATAGAAAGTGTCACTGAGGAGGTAATTGCTGAAAACTTCCCCAATCTGGGGAAGGAGATAGTCTCTCAAGCCATGAAGGTGCAAGGATCTCTCAAAACAAGGGACCCAAGGAAGACAATATCAAGACATAAAATAATTAAAATGGCAAAGATCAAGGATAAAGACAGACTTTTAAAAGCAGCTAGAGAGAGAAAAAACATCACATACAAAGGAAAACCCATCAGGCTATCATCAGATTTGTCAACAGAAACCTTACAGGCCAGAAGGGAGTGGCATGATATACTTAATTCAATGAAGCAGAAGGGCCTTGAACCAAGAATACTCTACCTGGCAAGGTCATCATTTAAATTTGAAGGACGGATTAAACAATTTTCAGATAAGCAAAAGCTGAGAGAATTTACCTCCCACAAACCACCTCTACAGTGCATTTTGGAGGGATTCCTATAGATGGAAGTATTCCTTAGGCTAAAAAGATATCACCCAAGGGAAGACAGAGTACAGAATATGATTCAAAACATACAAAGAATGGAGGAGGAAGAAAAAGGAGGAAAAATAAAAAACCTTCAGGTTGTGTTTGTAATAGTATACGAAGTAAGTTAAATTAGACTGTTAAATACTAAGGGAATTGCCCTTGAACCTTTGGTAACCACGAATCTAAAGCCTGCAATGGCAGTAAGTACGTAACTATCAATAATCACCCTAAATGTAAGCGGTCTGAATCCACCAATCAAAAGATATAGGGTTACTGAATGGATAAAAAAACAAGACCCATCTATATGCTGCCTACAAGAGACTCACTTCAAACCCAAAGACATACACAGACTGAAAGTGAAGGGATGGAAAAAAATATTTCATGCAACTAATAGAAAAAAGCAAGAGTTGCAGTACTTGTATCAGACAAAATAGACTTCAAAACAAAGAAAGTCACAAGAGACAAAGATGGATATTACATAATGATAAAAGGGTCAGTCCAACAAGAGGATATAACTATTATAAATATCTATGCACTCAGCACAGGATCACCTACATACGTAAAACAAATACTAACAGAATTAAAGGGGGAAATAGAATGCAATGCATTCATTTTAGAAGACTTCCAACACACCACTCACTCCAAAGGACAGATCAACCAGACAGAAAATAAGTAAAGAGACAAAGGCACTCAACAATGTATGAGAACAGAAGGACCTAATAGATATCTACAGAACACTCCATCCAAAAGCAACAGGATACACATTCTTCTCAAGTGCACTTGGAACATTTTCAAGAATAGATCATATACTAGGCCACAAAAAGAGCCTCAGTAAATTCAAAAACATTGAAATTGTACCAACCAGCTACTCAGATCACAAAGGTATGAAACTAGACATAAATTACAAAGTAAACGAAAAAGCCCACAAACACATGGAAGCTTAATAACATGCTCCTCCTAAATAATCAATGGATCTATGACCAAATAAAAACAGAGATCAAGCAATATATGGAGACAAATGACAACAATAATTCAACACCACAAAATCTCTGGGATGCAGCAAAGGCCGTGCTAAGAAGGAAACATACTGCAATACAGGCCTACCTGAGGCAAGAAGAACAATCCCAAATGAACAGTCTAAACTCACAAAAAATGAAACTAGAAAAGGAAGAACAAATGAGGACCAAAGTCAGTAGAAGGAGGGACATAATAAAGATTTAAGCAGAAATAAATAAAATTGAGAAGAATAAAACAATAGAAAGATTCAATGAAAGCAGGAGCTGGTTCTTCGAGAAAATAAACATAATAGATAAACCCCTAGCCAGAATTATCAAGAAAAAAAGAGAGTCTACACACATAAACAATCAGAAATAAGAAAGGAAAAGTCACTACAGACACCACAGAAATATAAAGAATTATGAGACAATAATATGAAAAATGATATGGTAACAAATTGGATAACCTAAAAGAAATGGACAACTTTCGAGGAAAATACAACCTTCCAAGGCTGACCCAGGAAGAAACAGAAAATCTGAATAGACCGATTACCAGCAAAGAAATTGAATTGGTAATCAAAAAACCACCTAAGAACAAAACTCCTGGCCCAGATGGTTTCACTGATGAATTTTATCAAACATTTAGTGAAGACCTAATACCCATCCTCGTTAAAGTTTTCCAAAAAGTAGAAGACGAGGGAATACTCCCAAACTCATTCTATGAGTCCAACATCACTCTAATACCAAAACCAGGCAAAGACACCACAAAAAAAGAAAATTACAAACCAATATCCCTGATGAACATAGATGCAAAAATACTCAACAAAATATTAGCAAAACGAATTCAAAAATACATCAAAAAGATCATCCATCATGATCAAGTAGGATTCACCCCAGGAAGGCAAGGATGGTACAACATTTGAAAATCCATCAACATTATCCACTACATCAACAAATAGAAGGACAAACACCACATGATCATCTCCATAGATGCTGAAAAAGCATTCAACAACATTCAAAATTCATTCATGATAAAAACTCTCAACAAAATGGGTATAGAGGGCAAGTACCTCAACATAATAAAGGCCATATATGACAAACCCTCAGCCAACATTATACTTAACAGCGAGAAGCTGGAAACTTTTCCTTTAAGATCGGGAACAAGACAAGGATGCCCACTCTTCCCCACTTTTATTCAACATAGTTCTGGAGGTCCTAGCCACAGCAATCAGACAACACAAAGAAATAAAAGGCATCCAGATCGGCAAGGAATTCAAACTATCCCTGTTTGCAGGTGACGTGATATTGTACTTAAAAAACCCTAAAGAATCCACTCCAAAACTACTAGATCTAATGTCTGAATTCATCAAAGTTGTGGGATACAAAATTAATACATAGAAATCTGTTGCATTCCTATACACTAATGATGAACTAGCAGCAAGAGAAATCAGGAAAAGAATTCCATTCACAATCGCATCCAAACGAATAAAATACCAGGAATAAACCTAACCAAGGAAATGAAAGACCTATACCCTGAAAACTACAAGACACTCTTAAAAGAAATGAAGAGGACACTAATAAATGGAAATTCATCCCATGCTCTTGGCTAGGAAGACTTAATATTGTCAAAATAGCCATCCTGCCTAAAGCAATCTACAGATTCAATGCAATCCCTATCAAACTACCAACAGCATTCTTCAATGAACTAGAGCAAATAGTTGTAAAATTCATATGGAACCACAAAAGACCCCGAATAGCCAAAGCAATCCTGAGAAAGAAGAATAAAGCAGGGGGAATTACACTCCCTTACTTCAAGCTCTACTACAAAGCCACAGTATTCAAGACAATTTGGTACTGGCACAAGAACAGACCCATAGACCAGTGGAACAGAATAGAGAGCCCAGATATAAACTCAAGCATATATGGTCAATTAATATACGATAAAGGAGCCATGGATTTACAATGGGGAAATGACAGCCTCTTCAGCAGCTGGTGTTGGCAAAACTGGACAGCTACATGTAAGAGAATGAAACTGGATTACTGTCTAACCCCATACACAAAAGTAAACTCAAAATGGATCAAAGACCTGAATGTAAGTCATGAAACCATAAAACTCTTAGAAAATAATATAGGCAAAAATCTCTTGGACATACACATGAGCAACTTCTTTATGAACATATCTCCCCGGGCAAGGGAAACAAAAGCAAAAATGAAAAAGTGGGACTACATCAAACTAAAAAGCTTCTGTACAGCAAAGGATACCATCAGTAGAACAGAAAGATATCCTACAGTATGGGAGAATATATACATAAATGACATATCCGATAAGGGGTTGACATCCAAATTACATAAAGAGCTCACGCACCTCAACAAACAAAAAGCAAATAAGCCAATTAAAAAATGGGCAGAGGAGCTGAACAGACACTTCTCCAAAGAAGAAATTCAGATGGCCAACAGGCACATGAAAAGATGCTCCACATCACTAATCATCAGAGAAATGCAAATTCAAAACACAATGAGTTATCACCTCACACCAGTGAGGATGGCTGCCATCTAAAAGACAAACAACAACAAATGTTGGTGAGGATGCGGAGAAAGGGGAACCCTCCTACACTGCTGGTGGGAATGTATATTAGTACAACCATTGTGAAAAGCAGTATGGAGGTTTCTCAAAAACCTCAAAATAGAAATACCATTTGACCCAGGAATTCCACTCCTAGGAATTTACCCTAAAAATGAAGCAGCCCAGTTTAAAAAAGACATATGCACCCCTATGTTTATCGCAGCAATATTTACAATAGCCAAGAAATGGAAGCAACCTAAGTGTCCATCACTAGATGAATGGATAAAGAAGATGTGTTATATATACACAATGGACTATTTCAGCCATAAGAAGAAAACAAATCCTTCCTTTGCAACAACATGGATGGAACTAGAGGGTATTATGCTCAGTGAAATAAGCCAGGCAGAGAAAGACAAGTATCAAATGATTTCACTCATCTGTGGAGTATAAGAACAAAGAAAAAACTGAAGGAACAAAAGAGCAGCAGACTCACAGAACCCAAGAATTGGACCCACAGTTACCAAAGGTAAAGGGACTGGGGAAGAGAGGTGGGAAGGGAGGGATAAGGGGTAAAAAGGGCTATTACAATTAGCATACATAATGTAGTGGGGCTTGGGGTGGGGTGAGGGGATACGGGGAAGGCAGTATAAGACAGAGAAGACAAGTAGTGATTTTATAGCATCTTACTACACAGAGAGACAGTGACTGCAATGGGGTATGTGGTGGGGACTTGATAATAGGGGGAGTCTAGTAACCATAATGTTGCTCATGTGATTGTATATTAATAATAGCAAAAAAAATACATAAAGAAAACATACATTTATCAATTAAGTTTGCTGTCTTATACGGTCATGGGTTTTTCGTGCCCCCAAACCATTACAACAGTTAAATGCAAAGACCACTGATTGCAGATCACATAACAAAAATATTAATATAGAAAAAGTATGAAATATTGCAAGAATTACCAAAATGTGACACAGAACATGAACAAATGCTGTTTGAAAAATGGTGTCAATAGATATGCTGGACACACGATTGCCACCCTTCAATTTGCAAAAAAAACACAGTATCTGCAAAGTGCAATAAAATGAAGCACAATAAAACAAGGTATTCTGTATTAGGAATGACGGCTACTTCAAATGAAGGGTACGTGGAAGAGGTAGTTTTAGCAAGCCTAGCAAGTTATGACAGAGATGTGCAGATGAAAGAGATAAACATCTGGATATATCCTGGGGCTGTCACACTTTTTTAACCAGATTAACACTGAAAGATCCAGCTCTACCAACAAGAGACTTGGCAGGAAGCTCAGTGCAGCCATGCTGTGATATCTATCACCAGCCTTATCTATTGTGAAGGACATGCCCAGAATGTCCCTCCCTGAGAAATTCCCATGGTAGACAAGGTCTTCCATGATCTCTACTACCTAACATTATATTAATTCACTTATCTTGTTTATTTTCTGTCTTGTTCAATACAATGCAAATGCCCTTAGGATGGAGACCATTTCTCTGATATCATTGTTTCCTCAGTACCTAGACTAGTGCCTGGTATACATTAGTCAATCAATTAACTAGTTGTCTGAATAATTAAGTGCTATTCTAGGTTGTAGCGAGACACTGGTCCAAAAACGTTCCTTGTTCTCATGGAATTTACAATATTCAGTTGAGGGGAGAACTTCAGCCTGTGATAAGCACCTCCTTTATGACATGTTCCGGAACCAGGCTAAGTAGGACCTGGTAGGCTCTGGTAAGCACACGGAAAGATAATTGAGGTTTTTTAAGCATGGGAATGACATAATGTGATTTATATTCTGAAAAGATCAGACTGGTCAATTTTGTCAAAAATTAATCAGAAAGGAGTAAGAGCAGAAGAGAGAAGTAAAAAGGCTACTATCATAGTTCAGGTAAGAGATAACAGTCATTTAAAGTGAAAGCATGAAGGCAGGAGAAATACGGATAGATTCCTGATGTATTTTGAAGATACTCAAGATATCCTAATGTTTAAAGGTGGGGGGGTAAAAGAAAGGAAATCGAGGATAACCACAAGGTTTGTGGCTTAAGAAATTGGATGAGTAAAGGAATAGAAATAAGGGGAAACAAACGAGGGCAGAGATGAAGAACCATATGAAAAACATGTAGTTTACTAAATGAGAAGACTCCCCCATCCTCAGTTCCATCCCCATTTATCTCCTGAAATACTCCAAGAATAAGGGTAGTCAGACATCCTCAGGCAGGAGATGAAAGAATTCCTCTCTGAGGATAATGAAAGAAGAAAAAAGACCTACACACTCTGGTACAGGCGATATCCCACAACAAAACTTCCTAGGCCAATCCAATCATTATTCTCCAAGTAACAGTTGAGAAGGACTCCCCCATACCTTGGTCCCCTCTTCCCAGGCCTCCATTCATCATTTTAGCACCCCAGTTTTAAATATAAACAACTGGACATTGGAGAAAAAAATATGAGAAAACAAAAATAGGGGAATGGAAAGGGAGAGAAAAAGCCAAGGGGAAAGATAAACAATGTATAGAGTTGATCAGAATTTCTAAAACAAACTCTAATAAATACTCTCAATGAGATCAGAGAAGATACATATCCACTAAGAACCTCACGCTATAAAGGAACAGTAAAAGGAAGGGGGGAGGGAAAAAACTTTTAGAAATTAAAAATATGACAGCAAAACTAAACAACTCAACATAAGAACTAGATGATAAAGTTGAGGAAAAACAGATATTATAAAAGAAATAAAAACTGGAGGAAAAAAAAGAATATTAAGTCCAAGAGCCTCAAGAGTGAATGGGCATCTAGTAACCAGAATATATATATATATATAGAACTCTTATAACAACAAAAAGACAAACAATCCAATTAAAAACTGGGCAATGGGCTTGAACAGATCTTTCTCCTAACATGATAAGCAACTGGCCAGTAAGTATATGAAAACATGCTCAACACCAATAGTCACTGGGTAAATGCAACTCAAAACCACAGTGAGATACCACTTCACACGCACCAGGATGGGGCAATAATAAAAACCTGGGAAATAACAAATACTGTCAAGGATGTGAAAAAATTGGAATCCTCATATACTGCTGGTGGGAATGTAAAATGGTGTGACTAATGTAGAAAAAAACAGGTATTCAAACAAAAACTTGTAGGCAAATGTTCAGGGCAGCACTATTAACAATAGCCAGAAGGTGGAAGTAACCCAAATGTCTATGAATCAATGAATGGACAAACAAAACATGGAACATACATAAAATGGAGTATTATTCAGCCTTAAAATGGAAGTACTGATACATGCACAACATGGATGAACCTTAAAAACGTTACACTAAATGAAAGGAGTCAGATGTAAAAGGTCTACACATTGTAGTGTTCCATTTTATAAGAAATATCTAGAATAGGTAAATCCACAGAGACAAAAAGCACATTAGTGGCTGCCAGAGGCTTGGGGGCAGGGAAGAAGAGGTGGAAACTTCTTAGTGGGTATGGTGTTTCCTTGTAGGATAAAACAGTTGGAAACAGATGATGGCTGGATATTATCAATGTACTAAATGCTACTGGAACTGTACACTTTAAAATGGTCAGCTTTGTATGTTACGTGAATTTTATCTCAACAAAGAGTAAATGTGTACAGGTGGTGTGCATGTGAGGAAACAGAGACAGCCAACCATTAAGAAGTTTCAAGACAGAGGGCTGAAATAAAGCAGCAGAGTCTAAGAAACATGAGACCAAAGGAGGGATTTTTCTTTCTTTCTTGAGATGGGACATCCCAGAATACATTTATGCTGTTGTGAATACATTATGCTCCAGTGGAGAAGACAGACTGATAAGTGCATACATGAGTATAGCCCCTGAGAATGGAGAGGATTCTGAACACAAGTGGAGAAACTGGTCTTGGAAGACCTCCTTCTACCCTGCCTAGTCCCTGACTGAGCTGCCTACCCTTCCAACAAAGTTGCTGTCTGGATTTGTCCACCCTTGAAGTACTGTCTATTCCTGAGACACTGGGTTATTGTATAAGCATCCAAACCCAATAATAATCTGAATAATCCACACATGCCTCTTCACATGAACTGTCTTTAAAAGAGCTTATCATAGAACCTCTGGTAGCACTATAAGCCTTCGGAGAATTATATTAGCATGGCAGAAACTTTGTAGGGAAACGTGTGGGAATGAGTGAGAGACAGTCAAAACAAAAAGGAAGAGTCACAACAGGAAACTGATTTATTTTTTTCAGTGAGGCATATAAACTCACCTTTTTCATCTTTCACCATGCACTGGGTTGTTTCTTGACAATATTTAGGTACCACAACAGTTGCTATCTCTTGAACATCTTTCATTAAAACATCACTATTTACTTTAAGAATACTTTTAAGTCTGCTGAGCTCCTTTGGGGCATTCTTTTTTCTCTTTTCAGCACGCATCTTCCTTTTCCACTTACTACGTAAGCTTTTAGCCATATTTTACCTGGAAAGTCAATAAAAATACATATTCAAAGCAAATATTTGAATTCCCATTCTGCATCACATCACCAGATTCCATGTTTTTTTTTTTTTCAGATGTAATTGGTACTCAGGGTTGGAAGGGAGTGTGGAACATGAGAAGAGAGAGAGTTGAAGGAGGCCAGGGGCCAGGTGACGAAGAACCTTGTAGATACTGAATAAATGAGGTAGGAAGTTATTAAAGAATTCCATGAAAAGCTGTGATATGCTCTTAAGTTTTTAAAGCTTACATTAGCCACCTGGTAGAGGATTTAGGGCTATGGCCGCCTAAGGGGTGGAGAGCAAATATTTGCTATCAAAAAGGGGGGAGGAGGGAAAAATCTTAGAAAACCAAGTCAAAAGGTATCTACAAAACATGAACAAAATGGAAAGTAAAACTCTTTTCATGGTTTACGATGGCACAATGTGCAAACTATGTGAGCATCAACACAGCATATACAGCCATTTAAGAAGAGTTAATAGTATCACCATATCTGTTAGTCATGTCTGAAAACTCCTGGAGTTTCCATACAAGATGCAGAACTTTACTTTCCCCCAAAATGCAGAGCATCATCACCTTACATTTATGCAATAACTTACAAATTACAAAACGCTCTTATAAATACCTTTCAACTGAATCTTGATCTGAGTGTCCCCAAACCTACAGCACACTCCATTCCCAATCTTCCTCATTATCCACTCTCTCTCAAGTCAATCTACTTTAAACTTGTCTATTTCCACTTTGCTTTCTCTCCACCCCTTAGGCGGCCATAGCCCTAAATCCTCTACCAGGTGGCTAATGTAAGCTTTAAAAACTTAAGAGCATATCACAGCTTTTCATGGAATTCTTTAATAACTTCCTACCTCATTTATTCAGTATCTACAAGGTTCTTTGTCACCTGGCCCCTGGCCTCCTTCAACTCTCTCTCTTCTCATGTTCCACACTCCCTACCAACCCTGAGTACCAATTACATCTGAAAAAAAAAAAAACATGGAATCTGGTGATGTGATGCAGAATGGGAAGGAAGGGATTATAAGAATTATAAAGAGTTTGGGGGGAAGCGTTGGTAGTGATTTATAACATTATCTCGATTGTGCTGATATATATACACACCAAACATATTACATACATTAAACACGCGCTTGGGTTATACATCAACAAAGCG
The DNA here is from genome assembly GCA_032199065.1 of Smutsia gigantea. Classification (NCBI taxonomy): domain Eukaryota; kingdom Metazoa; phylum Chordata; class Mammalia; order Pholidota; family Manidae; genus Smutsia; species Smutsia gigantea. Next base: position 200,102 of record JAVSCE010016819.1, read on the forward strand.
CTTAAATCATGAAGACATGAGTTTGAAAAAGAAAGAAAAAGGAAAGTCTAAACTATGACCACTTCAGTGCATTTGCTGCTCCAATGCCTAGGAATGATTTTCCCAAGGCTCCTCCTTCATCTCAGTACCTTAGACAGGGCTGCTCTGACACCGCCCGTAAGCTCCCCTCCTTTTATTCTCTACCACGTCATCCTTTTCTTTCCTCTTAAATACGTGTTACAATCTAGAATTAACTATTTTCTATCATCCCTAGAGGTCTGTGAGCGCCACAAGGCGGGACTAAACAGGTCTTTTTCATCGTTGGATCCCTCAAAGTGAAGCGCTTTGCACATAAACATCTGTTGAATGGATGACTAATGTAGAAACATTTTTGGACTCTAGCAATCACAAACTCACTCTGTTCCCGTCTACAGCAACCCAAGCTCGGCCCGGAGCAGGGAGGGGAGTTGCGGTCAACAGCCTTTAAGGCCGAGGTCAACCTGAGCGAGACTGAACCAAAAGGGGGTAATGTATAATGTACTCGACGCACAGCGCACGAAAAACACCGCCCAGGCCACGGGAGGCTCTGGAGGGAGGCCTGCATCGCTGGGCCGGGCTCAAGCCTGTCCACAGGAGAACGAGATTTGAGATAAGATTCCCCATGGGTGGCGGAATCAAGCCCCAACGTTACACCCAACTCGACCCGGGACGTGTAGCACTCACCAGAGACGGCTCAGAAACTCAGACCGCACGCAGCTCACGCCAACCGGAAGCCCCAGCACTTCCGCCTTCCGAGCCACTCTTTCCACCACGCCCCGCACACCGGGCGTGCGCGCTGCACGCCAGGAGCCAACCAGCTCCGGAAAGCCTCGGGAGGCGGGGTCTTGCGGAGTCCGGCGCTGACGCGTTTCCGGCCTCTGGCGCGGCGCGGATCTGGAAGCTAGGCCCCTCCCAGATAGATTCACGTGCTGGATTCGGAGAATGCGGACGGCTGCCCGGTCTTGGTTCTTAACCCACCTACGCCCACTCGGCAGGTGTTCGCGGGATAGCCGCGAGACTAGCCAAGAAGCGGTCCTGGCCAGGCGACCGGCCTGTGAGGTAAGGAGCTCGGAGCCGACCTTTAGATCTCACGTCCGGCCTCAGTTCACACAGTATTCATGGATTTCCTTGGACCGAATCGCCCCAGATCACAGGTGTGTATCTAGAATCCAATCGGGGTCACTTTCATTTGCAGTCCTTAAGTGTTCCCCTCGGGCCAATGGCCACACGCATGTACGTCAAAACATACAAATTGTACGCTTTAATTATGTGCAATTTATGTTAGTTATACCTCAAGGCTGTTACCAAATACAAAAAAAAAAAAACCCTTTCCCATCCCAAACACAAGTACAAAAGGTAAAATGATTAAACGAGTTCAGTTCAACCAGTGTTTACCTGACTAATCACTTCATGTATGCCAGACACAAATGTTCAGACTAGAACATTGTCACAATGGTCACATACAACACCAGTTCTTTTATTATTATTTTATATATGATTCTAATAGCATAGTCTTTGGAACCAGACAGGTCTGAAATATTGGTTCCAACACTTCCTTGTGGGTGATGTGAGCAATTAATATTAAGGACCTGTATTTCCTTAACATAGAATGTAGCTAACACAACCTAACTGATCCTAGGTACTGGTAAGAACTAAACAAATGGTAGCTCTCATCATTTTTACATAATTTCAAACATACACAGTACTATTTTTAAGCAGTGTTTTCTAGAGATTTACAACATACCCCCAAAAACAGGAAATGAGTTATCTTTAATGATGGCCTAACAAATTGGCCGCTTTAGTAAAGGAGAGTTCTTTCGGAAACAATTTTTGGGTAGATTTTTTTCTTTATATTTGTGTCCTAGAAGAAACTGCGTCATATGGAAATTACTAAACTCAGAATACACTGAGTTTTTTTAACAGAAAAAACTCTTTACATAAAAAAGATTGCTTGAGAAACGTGTGTTAAGTAGGTGATTAATTTCTTACAGATAGTACAAATTTGACTGTATCTTAACATACCAGGCCAAGACTTCAATTTGAACAGACCCTTGGCACCAGAAAAGAAAATAATTTTATGAAAATGTGATGGTGTTAAATATATGCCATTAATTCTGCATTACTAATGCTTTAAAAAGCTGAATCATAGACTGCATTACAGAAAAGAACTTTTTGACTTCTGTTGCTCACCATTTGTATAAAAGCAGTTCTAAAAGAATAGGTTAGTGGATTTGACATATATAAAAATCTTTAATTCATTTTCTCATTCATACATTTAAGTATGCACTCTGTGATAGACAGTATGCTGGGTATACAGTGATGATGGAAGCTAAACTACTGTCTTCAGGAAACTAACCCTGATGGAGGAACAAGGCTTAATCGCCAAACTGGACATATTTCAGCTCCCTCACAATGCTGGAAGGAGGTTATGGGACTGGAAATACAGTGGGTAACACTGAATACCTGACAGGAAGTGAGCTGGTTCCCCATCTAGAAGGCATGCTACACTATGGACACCAGCCAGTAGGGCCCCTGCAGTCATGGAATCACTGATCTGAATAATCACAAAGGACTAGGAAGACTTCTGAGATTCAGATGGTGACCCCGTGTTGCCCAGGCCCTAGGTGACAGGGGCTTCAAGACAAAGCTGTGCAAAGATCAATAAAAGGAACCTAAGATCCCAGCTGCTCTGAAAAGGCCCACAGCTAGCTGCTGACAACACTAAAACCCAAAAGTACATCAGATAGATTAACGCCATGTGTGAGGCCTGCAGAAAAGAAATGAAGGTGGGCATACAGGGCTCACTGCACCTTTCCCCAAATTACATTCAATAAAAACCGTTCTCAGATACTATTCTTTCCTCATTTTCCTCCTACATCGCTGGCTATATTTTGTACCTTGCACAGAGTTGCCTGTCACACTGTCCCAAGTCCTGCTGGTTGCACTTTTTAAATATTTCTGGAGTCTGCATATTTTTACCTTTACTTGATGTAAAAAATTGATATTGCATGTACCCTTTTACACAGCAATTCTGCTTCTAGATATATTCCCTACCTAGGCAAACTCCTTTACCTGTGCACACTGGGACACACATAGCAGCACTGATTACTATAGTGAAAAAGGAGGAACTGTACAGAATTCACTGACAGAGGAATGTATGAACAACTTGGTTCATTTATAAAATATAATGGTTTTCAAACTTCTTGATCTTGTGATTGATCTCTTTACACTCAGAAATTACAGTATTTGTCATATCAGAAATTAAAATTTTTTGCAAATTCATTTCATTTAAAAAGATAAATTAATGACAAATTGAATAAATATTTCAAAAAACTGTTATTTCCCAAACCAAAAAATAATTTAGTGAAAGGAATAGCAATGTTTTACATTTTTTACATGTCGTCTGCTTTTGCTTATTTAGTATCTTTAATCACAATTCAGTACACTCTGCATTTGGACTGACAATAATAATAGCAGCTGACACTAACTAAGCACATTGTTTATATGATACATCCATCTCATTGATCCTTATAACAATCCAATAAGGTATTTCTTATATTCCCATTATAAAGATGAGCAAAAGACCTAAGTAAGAAAATGATAAGTAACTTGCCAAAAGTCACATAATCAGTTGGTTGCACAGCAAGGACTCCAATTTAAATGCTCTTACCCACTATGCTATATTAAACTTGAGTCTAGCATCATCCAATTGAGTATTCAACAACTAATTGATAATGATTAAGTTAAACTTACACCTAAAATTCACCAGAGGTTAAATCTACACTAGTAGCTTATTTCAACTTAATAGATGCAAAATGATGGTTAGTGAATGTTACAGGCTAATTGTGTACCCCCCAAATTCATACAATAAAGTCTGTCTTAGTCTTTGTGGGCTGCCACAACAAAATAGTAGGGAAGGGATAGTTCATAAACAACAGAAATTTATTTCTCACATTTCTGGAGGCTGGGAAGCCCAAGATCAAGGTGCCAAGAGATTCAGCATCTAGCTAAAGGCCCTCTTCCCTGCCTGGTTCAGAGACTGTCTTTCACTGTCACTTCACGTGGCAGAAAGTGGGAGGGCTCACTGTGAGGTCTCTTTTATAAGAACACAAATCCTATTCATGAGAGCCCCACGCTCATGACCTGAGCACATCCCAAAAGACCCACTTCTTCATATCACAATGGGAATTAGGTTTCAACATTCAAATTTTAGCGGACACAAAACATTCAGACCATTATAAAGTCCTAACCCCCAGCACCTAAGAATGCAACTATTTGAAGACAAGTTCTTTAAAGAGGCAATTAAGGTAAAATGAGGTCTTTAGGGTGGGCACTAATAACTGGTATCCTTAGAAGAAGAAGAAATTTAGGCACAGAGAAATTGAGAGAAGATGACCACCCACCACCCTAGAGACCTAATAGGAAACCACCCTGCTGACACCCTGACTCAGACTTGTAGCCTCCGGAACTGTGAGAAAATTAATTTCTGTTTAAGCCACTCACTGTGTGCTACTTATTAAATGTATGGCAGCCCTAGCAAAGTAATAGAGTGAAAGAATTTACTAGGGTCATTGGTCAGTAGTACACTGCTATAATTTTTAAAAAGAAACCTGTACATTAAAAAACTAAAAATGTCAGTTATGCCAAAATCTGACTGTTAGGCAAGCTTTCAATTTTTAATTATCATTTTATACTTAAATTTCATTAACATTTTAATACTGAATAAATCTCTATGGAATTTCTCTTTAATAGTTTTCCTTTCTAAATAAAATTAAAATTAAAAGCTCTTAGAAAAAGGAGATTTATACTTTATATTGGTAAGGATACAAGTACTTAAAATCAGACCTAATGTTACTTAAGGGAAAATTTAGATAAAATCACTACACAAAGATAACCTGATATTCTTAACCTAATCTAATCATGAAATTATTTCTTTGCAAATGAACAATCTATATATGGCAAATACAGCACATAAAAATAGAATTTTGATATCTCTTAACTGAGATTCTAAATCAAGGATTTATGGTATCTGCAATACCATTAAAACAGTAAGATTTATGCTGTTACATAGTCTAATAATTATATATTTATTACATTAATTGTAATTGCTATTATATAATTGTAAGAGCTCAGAAGTACACAGCAAATAACATCATAAAAGCTAATTATTATCTCAAACTATTACTCAATGAGTCAATTTCTATATATTGTTTTCAATCACTTTTTATTAACTGCTTCCAAAAATTGCAACAGGTGCAAGAATAGATTGATGATATCCAAATAGAGGCTGATGGCAGCTAATACATACTCCTCAGGTGACAGTCTATGCATCAGGGAGTGTGTGTCATAGATGATGAATCCACAGAAAAGAAGTGCTCCTGCAGCAGCAAAGACCAACTCCATTGTCTCATTATGAAAAAATAACTAGAAGAAATTAAAATAAGCTTATACTTAACAACAATATTAAGAATATTGAAGTTATTTGCTCTTAAGTTACATATATTGTATACAGATTAAATAATGCTGCACAACTTTGAAAGCAAATGTTAAAAGCAGAGAAAGGCAAGGCAGGTCCACCTTCATTTCTGTTGGATAAAAAGATGAATGGACAGGAACTTCTGGGAAGATGGCGGTGTGAGCAGGGCGGCAGAAATCTCCTCCCAACACTATGTTTATCTACGAAAACACAGAAAATACATCTATTCCTAAAAGAGAGACGAGAATACACAGGAAAGCGCACAGCGTGCAGCTACACCCGAGAGGACTCGGCACCCCAAGAGGCGGGTAAGATACGGAGCCGCGACCCGGCGGGACCCGAGCCCTCCCCACCCCAGCGCACCGGCGGGAGGAGAGGATTCAGAGCCGGGAGGGAGTGGAAGTGCACCCCGCGAAGTAGCCAGCCCCGGTGATCTGCGCGGGGAGCGCTGACCCACATTGCGCAGTGCAGCGGAGATTGGAGAGACAGAGGGGCAGGATCTGAGCGGGGAACGCGCCAGGGGGCTTGCAGCCGGCTCCGGGAAGGAAAAAAAAAAAGCGTGCGCTTTCCTCAGCGGTCTTAAAGAGACAGGAGCCCAGCGGAGGAGCCGGATCGCCCCAGCACACTCAGCCCAGCAGGCTGGGAGTCCTGGGGAGTTTCAGACGCCTTAGCTGGCGACTGAGGAAGCGTAGCCATACTTAACCCTTCTCACTGGGATCAACAGCCTCCTATTTGTTCCCACCCCTGCCAGAGCGATAAAGTGCCCTGCGGAGCGGCACAGTCACAGCTGTGTAATAGTGGGGCAATAGCACCACCTACAGCATTCCCACAGAATCTACGTCCGGTGGGCATTTTTTTGTTTTTGTTTTTTTGTTTTTGTTTTTTCTTTTCTTTCTTTTTTTCTTTTTTTCTTTCTTTCTTTTTTTCTTTTTTTCTCTTTTTTTCTCTTTTTTTTTTCTTCTCTTTTTAAAGTCTTAAAGAGCCCAGCTGACATACGTGGCAACTATCAGTGACCAAATTATACAACCATGAAAAGACAGAGGAATATGGTTCAGACCAAAATCAACCAGACAACCCCAGAGAGGGAGTCTGAAGGGATGGAAATGCACAGCCTCCCTGAAAAAGAATTCAGAATAAAAGTCATAACCATGCTGATGGACCTACAGAGAAATGTGCAAGAGCTGAGGGAGGAAGTGAGGGAACTGAGGAAAGACAATACAGAAATCAGACAAGATCGACGGGCTTAACAGCAGAATGGATGAGATGCAAGAGACTGTTAATGGAATAGAAAACAGAGAACAGGAGTACAGAGCAGCTGAGGCAGAGAGAGATAAAAGGATTTCTAGGAATGAAAGAATATTAAGAGAACTGTGTGACCAATCCAAACGGAACAATATTCGCATTATAGGAGTACCAGAGGAAGAAGAGAGAGAAAAAGGAATCAAAAGTGTCTTTGAAGAAATAATTGCTGAAAACTTTCCCTCGCTGGGGAAGGAAGTAGTCTCGCAGTCCACTGAAGCTCATAGATCTCCCAACACAAGGGACCCAAGGAAGACAACACCAAGACACATAATAATTAAAATGGCAAAGATCAAAGATAAGGACAGAGTATTAAAGGCAGCTAGAGAGAGAAAAAAGATCACCTACAAGGAAAACCCATCAGACTATCATCAGACTTCTCAACAGAAACCTTACAGGCCAGAAGAGAATGGCATGATATATTTAACGTAATGAAACAGAAGGGCCTTGAACCAAGAATATTGTATCCAGCACGATTATCATTTAAATATGATGGAGGGATTAAACAATTTCAGATAAACGAAAGTTAAGAGAATTTGCATCTCATAAACCACCACTACAGGATATCTTAAATGGACTGCTCTAGATGGAAGCACACCTAAGGCTAAAAAGATGTCACCAGAGGGAAAAAAAAATCATAGCAAAGAAAGCAGACCATCCAAATACCAACTAAAGGCAAAGAATAAAACACCTATTATAGAGAGAATGGAGGAGGAGGAATAAGAAGGGACAGAAAGAAAGAAACATCAG